>RJWJ010000720.1:0-185263 GCA_004363605.1 Indri indri
CTCACGCCTGTAATCCTAGCACTCTGGGAGGCCGAGGCGGGCGGATCGTCCTGAGCTCAGGAGTTCGAGACCAGCCTGAGCAAGAGCGAGACCCCCGTCTCTACCAAAAATAGAAAGAAATTAATTGGACAGCTAAAAATATATATAGAAAAAATTAGCCAGGCATGGTGGCGCATGCCTGTAGTCCCAGCTACTCGGGAGGCTGAGACAGTAGGATTGCTCGAGCCCAGGAGTTTGAGGTTGCTGTGAGCTAGGCTGATGCCACGGCACGCACCCCAGGCAAGAGAGTGAGACTCTGTCTCAAAAAAAAAAAAAAAAAAGAAAGAAGGGTTTCAAACGGTAAGATTGTCAATGGTGTCAAGTGCTTCAAAAAAATCTAAAAGGACAAGAATTTCAAAAAGACCATGAGTCTGACAATTAGAAGACCACTGGTGACCATTATTAATTGGGATATAATTGTTGCAAGAAAATTTAATTCAAATTGGCTTAAAAATAAAGAAAATCTATAGGTGTAAATAAATAAAAAGCCTAGTGATGTTAGGCTTCAGGCAGTTTGATCAGGTTTCCAGCTCCATTTCTCTGTGATTCTTTTGTCTTTGCTCCCCACCCCATCCCCTCTGTGTTTTGACTTCCTCAACAGACTAATAATGTCCATCATGGTACAGAAACGCAGAGAATTCTATACACTAACTTCTCCTTCCTCAATCACTAAAATAAGTGCAAGGTTTCACTCTGATCCAATCATCTTAGGCCAATGCTCACCCCCAAGCCAATTACTCTGGCTTAGATTGATTGGGTTACCTATTCCCAGACCACCTGGCTGGTGTAGGAGAGAAGTGAAGGACAGAAAGAGATGTTGTGGTTGCAACCAACAACGACCACTACAATAACCACTGAGAGCAACTCCCAAGGGATGGTGAGGAAAATAACATGTAATAAAGGGCTAAGAAGTTAGTGAACAAAGAGGCAATGAAGAAAGTAGATGTGAGATGAATTTGCAACAATTCTGACCATAAAAGGAAAACAGTAAACTATGTCAGTAGCCAGAGTAACAAGTAAAACTAAAGTTGTTTGTCTCCACCCCTTTTTAAGTTCGGTACAGGGGACAACAATGATTTCCTATCCATTCTTCTCTTTCCAAACAGAACTTCAAATTTGACCAGTACCCTTACACTCCCAGGCAACTATGTGTTTAAAGGGAAACTGAGTTCCAGCCCAAGCTCGAGATAATCTTTGTCAATGGTTTGGTTCAGGAATGTGCTTGTGAAGCAATTCTGGCAGATGAGAGAGGTGAGGGTTGCTGTAGGTTTTTAGCAAAGTTGTTTCTTGCTCTTGTTGAGAGTTTCTGGATCTCTCACTCACTCACTGCTGCACTCTACCTCCCATAAAGGAAGCATGAGGAACATGGTTACAAAAAAAAAAAAAAAAAGGCATCATAAAACCACAGGAAAATGGCCTTGTCGTTGTGAAAGGCAGAGCAGACATAAGTAAATGAAATCAATTCAACTATGCGATTCAACAACCCTAAAGCTTCTCTAGTCACTGGACTTCAAGTCATGTAAGCTGACAAAGGTCCTTATTGCTAAAGCAGTTTGAGTCAGGTGTTCTGTCACTTGCAGCCAAAAGCATCACACTGAACAGAGAACATATGGAATTTTTAGGCAACAGAGAAGGAATCATGGAGATTGAAAAACCAGATACCAGAAAAAAGAAGGGACTCACAATGAAATTCTCAGAAGGGGATGAGGAAAAGTTAGCCTCCAAAAAGTGGAGGAACATTATTTTGAGACAATGAGAAAGAGAGAAGGGGTAAAGATAAATAACATATTTTTGAGGGAAGTTTAGAGAGGACATGTTGGATTGGCTTTGATCTCAGCACAGCAGAAGGCAAACTCTTTCTCTGAGAGTGAATGAAAGGGTCCAAGTGGAGTTATAGATTTAAGGAAAATGTAATATTGGTAATACCTGTTTCTTTCTTCCTTCATACACTCAATAAACATTTGAGGACCTAATGTTTGCCAGACACTGTATTAAGCCCTCTGTATACAACATAAAAAGATGCATCCCATTGCTTTCCAGAAGCATGTAGTTCAGCTCAGTGGTTCTCAAAGTATAGTCTGATGACAACTAATCTGTTAGTTACTAAATGCAAATTCTTGGGCCCAAACCCAGACACTGAATCAGAAACTCTGAGGGTGAAGCCCAGCAATCTATGCTTTTAACAAGCCCAATATACACTGAAGTTTGAAAATCACTAGTTTCTAGTGGAAGATCAACAGTAACAATAGAGTTATGAACAAAAACTAGCAGGAACACAGGGAGTAGAGTGCTTGGGTAAATCAGAAAGGCTTTCAGAGGAAATAGTACATAAATTCAAACTTCAATGACTGAATATAAGATTGCCAGTGTAGATGCAAAATATTTGATGTTCTATATTCCATCTAATAGTACCATTGTACCACTTTTCTTTCCAGTTACATTTGCTTTTTTCTCTTAATGCGAATAGAATTCTAGCACCTAGCCCTTAAATTCTAAGCCCTTCTAACTGGGCAATAGAAGTCTCAACAAGACAAGGATTAAATGTTCCTTCCTTTCCTACAGCTTCTAAAGAGCAGATAGCGTTCTGCATCATAAAACAATCTTTGCAAATGTTATTTTCAGCAAGGGATTCTTGTAAAATACTCAGACTTCAAAGACTGCTGCTATGTCCTAAAGATGTCTGTAATTCTAATTGGTTGTCTTACATAACATGTAAATTGAAATCTGTGCTCTCTGCATGTCAGTTTTCAGCACTTGTTTTCCCCCATTATCATGGAAGAACAGAAAAAGGAATAAAATCTGACTCAGCTAAATTTCTTCTTTGAACAGATTTTAAGAGTCTGTGTCTAATTTAATATAAGGTAAACATGATGGATGGCAAAAAGAATAACTAGAATAATAATATTAATATGCATTGAAGAAACCGATTCTGTATTTCTTTAGTACAAATATGGAGAGGAAGGCCAAAGAGGATAAATAGATAAATAAGTAGACAATACGACATGCAATGGAGTTAACATACTCTTTTGTAGGTGATAGGGAGCTATCAAAGAAACGTAAGTGAACAAGGAAGCAAATGATTAAATATGCATGTAAATTCATTGTAGATGGACTGAAATGGGCCCATAAAAGTATCTGGCAATCAATCAGTACCTTGTTCCAATACTATGTGACACTTCCTTTCAAAAAAAAAAGTCCAAACTATGTAACTTGAAACTTTATTTTAAAAATATTTTGAAATTTGAGTTTTTCAATAATTTTAACCACCATCTACTTCCCTTAAACACACACCCATTTTTTTTCCCTCAAAATTATAGGCCTTATTGCAGTACAAAACAAAAAACAATAATTCTACTAACTCAGCCAGCCAATCAAACTACTTCAGTACATAATCATGCTACAGTCTGCAATCACTCAAACAAAAAATGCTTCTAGTTTTCTTTAAAGATATTTATAAAGTTTATTTTTTCAGAAAACTAAAGTAATTGCTTCAACAATACTAACAGTTCTAGCATGCAGCAAACCATCATTTAACATCTAATGTTTAATCTTCTTAACATAGATGTATACATTATTTTCATTCCTATAAAATTTCCATAAGAAGCTTGCAATGACAATAAAGGTAAACAGGTACAGTTGTCCCTCAGTATTCACAAGGGATTGGTTCCAGGACCTCTGCAGACACCAAAATCCAAGGATGATCAACTCCCTTACACAAAATGGTATAATATTTGCATATAACCAACACAATTCCTCCTGTATACTTTAAATTATCTCTAGGTTATTTATACCTAATACAACATTAATGCTATGTAAACAGCTGTTACACTGTATTTTTTATTTGTATTATTATTGTATTCTTCCCCCCCACCCCCCAATATTTTCAATTTGTAGTAGGTAAATCTGAGGATGCAGAACCTGTGGATACAGAGGGCTGACTGTGTTTTGTTACAGGTACTTCAAATAGCACTACAGTACATCTTTGACAAAATTTTTACAATATCCCAACTTTCAATATGAAACAGCTTAAAAAGGCATGGGCCAAAAAAAAAATATATATAGTATTACCACTTAAGCAAATAAAGTCTCATAATCATACAAGCACAACACTCTGTCAAGATTCTCCCTGTTTAGGTTGGGAAAGGAGTATTTAAGACATTTCCTTCCAATAAAATAAAATTACATAAACTGCTAAGGAAAATGCCAAAATCCATAATTTCAGACATGGGAAAAACTCTTGAACATTTATTCTTAGAAAATATGAACTATTAATAGTTATTCCTTGTTTTTATGTAACAGATGTATTCTTGGAAAGTTTTGTATAAAGCAATTCTGTAAACCATTATTATCTTGCTTACACTGGAGGAACTTATCTCAAGGAAACCTAAGAGAAATTATTCTTTAAAGCATGTGATTCTCCTCTGCTTTAGTTGGATGTCTCATCTACTTAAAAAACAGGCACACTTGTACATCACTGGGTATTTTACTCATACTGCCATGTTTCATCTCTGTAAATTAAACCCAAGTTACTTAAAATTCACTTGTGGTAAAAGAAGTAGATGAAATCCACCTCCTATCCCTCCTCCCTAAGGACAGTTCTTAGAATATGATACGAATTTATCCAAATTCTTAATAGAGGGCTTTTCACTATATTTAAGTGTGCAACAATAAATACCCACTTGTTCTTTTCACCTTAGAAACAAAATAGCTAATTTCTTTTATTACTAGAAAATATCAAGATCTTATAAACAATGGCAAATATGAAGGACAATTTGTAATTATGAATGTCTTCCATAGTTTAGAATATTTCCCAAACTGTGACAGTTCTGTTTAGAACAGTGATACCCTTAACTCTGTAAGCATCTTATTCCTATACAGGAATGACTACCTTACTAATTAAATAAAAATTTAATAAGGATCAAAATAACATTCTTTAGCATTAGAGTCTTGCAAAAACATAGAGGAATAAAAACTAAAACTAGACCTAGTCACTGCCATTTGATAAAACTTAGTAGAACAGGCTTAGTTACATCATAGGACCACTCAAAGAGGCATAAAAAGAAAGTTTTACTAAAATGTAGTTCTTACGGAGATACAGATCTCTAGGTGAGAGTATTAAGTCTAGGACTACTGTTGTCAATCATTAACAAGGAAATAGATGAATTGCATTTATTCTTCTGAAAAGATAAAACTGCATATATACTATCAAAGACTATGGCACTTGGAAAATATTCCTGGTAAGCAAATATGGTAAATGTATATGGGTGCATTCTAGCCTCTCTCCTTTTAAATTCTTTTGGGAAGGACGACTGCAGCCTGGGCAAAAAAAGAATGTTCACTGCCTGAGGAAAAGGAGGTGATATGACCACATAGTCTTAAGAATAAATAGCTTTGAAAAGAAAATGAAAATAATGCCATAATTTTCTCATCCATTTTCACTTTTGTTGCCTCTACAGTTTTTTAAACTTATGAGAAAAAACATTTTGCAATGCAATTTGAGCTGTATGTAGACAAACTTATGCTTTCACGTGAAAGGTAAAATAAATGAAATATAGAGGCTATTTGCTGGAACTAAAAGCCAATTTTTGCCTCTCAGTCTTTTGAGCATACCTCAAAACGGTAAAAGGCAAAAGGAGATGGCATGTCTCCTTAAAGGAAGTAATTCCTTTAAAAAGTGAATGAGGCTGAATTATTTGTACAGCATCATAGATTTATAACTTTCAATACAGCCAAAGCATATGTTTATAATATTAAAATAAAATAAATGCTTACTTCATGGCATCAAATCATGCTCTTCCTTCTAAAAATTAATTTAGGCTGTTCCTAAAACATATTAATCGTCTATGTATTTTACCTCCTTACTATGCAGGACAAGCAACTGCCTATGAAATCAATCTAATGCAGGCCTTTTAATAAAAACGTATTTTAAATAATACAGGCTTTAAGATCAGAGACCACACATTATTAGCGGTTGTTTCAGTTACTCAACCGAATCTAAAACCACTTTCTTTTGTGGTCGTTCTTTAAAGTGAGTAAGTTGATGTCTCTTCCAGTGGGGAGCCTGTCTGAATGTTTTGCCACAAACTGAACATTCAAATGGTTTCTGCCCTGCATGAATTAGATAGTGTCTTTCCAGTTTAGATGGAGATCGGAAACTTTTAGAACAAACGCTGCAATAGTAAAGCAGGCCATGCTCATTTCTCTCCTGATGCCCTGCATAACTGTAATAATGATGGCCCTGCTCTGATTCCAAACGTGCATTAGAAAGATGGGGCTGCCTACAGTGGGTACCAAGAACTAAATCCTTTGATTCTGCCTTACTGTCTATTTCTGACATTTGATCTGACTCTGAGACCTCATGTTTTTGAAAACCAAGGGCCTGACATGGTTGGGAAGCATTACAGTTAACACTGTCACCTGAATGAATGAAAAGTTTGTTCAAATTTCCAAATTCTGCTGGGTAAAGAGATCTGTAAGGATTCTTTTCAATATGAGTTTGTGTATGTCTTTTTAAGTGAGCTGCCTGTCTAAAAGATTTCCCACAAACATTACAGCCAAAAGGCCTTTGTCCAGTATGAATTAAATAGTGTCTTTGTAGTTTGGAGACAGAAGGAAATACTTTCTCACATTTGTCACAAGGACACATCTTATGTCCAGTATGCATGTTTTCACTTGGAACTGATAACCCACACTGAAGTACCTCACAGTTACTAAAGAATTCCTCACCTGGTGAACCATAGATTGCCAAGTCTTTATTATTCACTGAATTATCCATGGTTATTATGTTTTCTGTTGTAAGGATACCTTTTAAATTTTTTCCCATATTTTGGCTCTGGAATTGCTTTTGCCAAGAAAATGGTAAAGTCAGTGTTTTCTTCTTTTTATTGCCAACTGTCTTGTATGTTCCATTTTTGCCAAGAGAACCCATAAATGTCCTCTGGGTTTGTTCGGAGTTCTGCTCATCAGAAAGATGATCACGATTTTTCAAAAAACTGCTTTTAAATACTTTTTTCTCAGATTGAAAGTTATCTAATTTTTTACCCCCAGCACGTTTAAGCTTCGCCAGGATTTTTTTAACAATGGTTTTATAGTTGTAGCTTCTTTTGAGCCTGTTTGGAATTTTGCCACCTCTGGCAGGAAAACACTTGTGCTCATTGAGAATCTGCTCTGATTCAAAACACTCTTCACACTCTGGACATTGAAAAGGTACAATATAAATAGAGTGGACATCAAGTGGATTATTCTCCTCAGATTCATCCATATCACCATTTTCGAAACCATCTTGATTTGCGTTTAATTTATTAGGCAGGGGGCATGACTCTGGACTCTTCACCTTTAATGAAAGAGTCTGAAAAGTCTTACTCCTCGTATGGATTTGTTTATGCTTCAGAAGTTTGCTTTGAATCTTAAATCCTTTTTGACAAAAACAACATTGAAAAGGTCTTTCTTCTGAATGTGTGAGTTGGTGGATTTTTAAATGAGTTGACTGTCGGAAAGATTTACTACACAGGACACATTTAAAAGGCCTCTGACCAGTATGAGTGAGAACATGCCTATCAAGTTTTGATTGTGATGGAAACATCTTGCCACAGATTGTACATGCATGAACATTCTTTCTTCTCTTCGTAGTACTATATGTAGGATCAGACTTAGAGCAGGGGTGTAATGCCCATCTCTCCTCTGTGGTAAAAGTATTATACACTCCGTACGCTGGCTTTTCTTGCTTGGCCTCCAGCAATCTTCTGACCTGTTTAACATCATTCTGATAGGTTTCATTGTGAAGTTGTTGATGCTTCACAAATGTCTTTAAATTTTTAAAGTGGCGCTGACAAATACTGCATTTAAAAGGCATGTTGTGAGTTAGTTGATGTCTCTCCAGATGAACTAGTTGTCTAAAGGTTTTATGACACACGTCACACTCAAATGGCTTTTGACCAGTATGAATGAGATAATGCCTAGCTAATTTTGATGGTGTTTCAAAGTGCTTGAAGCAAATATTGCAAATATATGGCCTGTTTCTAGGTTGTTTGTTGGCTACTACACGCTGTTGAATCTTTTGCACTTCAAAATTGTTTTCAGCCATCATATTCTTCAGTGATACACTCTGATGAGCTCCATAGTGTTCTTAAATTCCACAGATGTCTAAATATTAAAAATAAAAACAAATTAATTTTAAAATTCTTTATTCATATGAAAAGAAATAATTTAAGATGTTCTTTAGCTGAAGATCTTAAGGGTAAAGGAGAATCTGGATTTTTCCTATCTTTACAAGTTAATCATTTTAGATGAATACTTTAGAATCATAAAACTTCACACATAAACAGATATGAGAAAAAAAATCTAGAAATCTACATAATTTTTAAGCTATTTTTCTGAAAAGCTAAATAAGATTGAGTTGAATTTTTTAACATTAAACAGACCTTTCAATTCCAATTTTCCTATCTCACTATTAAGATTTGTTAATATTTTGTTGCTTTGTCATTTTTTTTAAATGGGGGCTAGAAAGGTAAAGTGTATAAGAATTAAAATACTAAAAATAAAGTATATCTGCATTCAATCATAGCACATTGTAGACATTTTCTGAGAATAGAACATTTCACTTACCACTGTTGGGAGTTCTTAGCCACAACATTAACACTACTTACTCTAATTCCTTCTTTAGATCAAGAAGGACAATGTGGACTAGGAGAAAATTCTCAGAAGACCTGAGTTCTAGTCCTGGATTTGCCACTGTATAATTGGTGGTAAGAAGAAAATAGATTCCTCATCTGTAAAATGGGGAAAATGTCTCCTGGACTGCCTACCACACCAAGTTGTAAGAATGCATGCAGATAATGCATGCAAATTTGTTGGAAAACTATGAAGCAATATATAAATGTAAGGTATTATTTAGCTCAACACTAATCAAATTTTAAAATTATCCCTATCTCCTTAATAATAATTTTAGGGTTTCTAAGACATAAACATACTGACTATAGTTCTTTCTATTGCTCCACTTTGTTATGTAATTCCTAAAAGACAAGTAAGAGGCAGTAAGATTGACAAATTGGTTACTTATATATATCTATTACTAAGTAATTGAAAGTTGAGTGTGGTTTACTTGTCAGACAACATAATAAAAGGGTCATTTTAATCTTAGAATTAATATAAAGATAAAAATGCCTTCCCTAAATACCTGTGTAAGACACATACAAAAAGTTTAACAAGTACTTTCACAACCATCTTACACCCTATCTTCTCTTTCATCTGAGAAGCCAATTTTCTTCTCATTAGTCTTCTACTACTGTACTGTCCTTAAATAAGGGGGGGGGAGGTCAAAGATTAAAAAAAAAAAAAGCCACGCTGGCCCTCGCATTCCACTATGTCTTGTGGTTGAGATCAGAGTTGATAAGCCTATCAGATAAGTCTATCAGAAACTCTTCTTTGGTTAGCTGATTTGGCAAACATTCAACATATTTGTGTTATGATGAAGACACCTTAAACACAAAATCACAAACACGCCCACTGTGATTCTCTTCAGCAATCTGAATCAGAAAGAGAAAAAAAATTATTGAGCAAATATCTTCTACTAGTTGCTTTATTACAGTGTTTCTCAAACTGCAGGTCACTACTCATTAATGGACTGTGAAGTCAACTTAGTGGATCATGATCAGAATTTTGTTTAATAACATAGAAAGTATCAGATTACATGCCATATAGCAAAGATAAATATTGTTTTGTGAAACTTCTGTAGGAAGAGGCAAAAGCATTTGTGAAAGCTGTTCCTAACACACCTCTCCACATAAGACTAGACAGAGCAATCTACAACAAATCAATCCCTTTATTCAAATTGGCCAAGTAATCTATTAAGGTTATAAAGATCTAGGCCCATAGGATGAGACAAGATTAGTAAAGAAAGCAACAGTGTCCCGTTTTCTTCACTTGCCCCTATTATTCTAAAATATTTATCAAAAAAAAGTCATCTAATCAGAGGCCAAATGGAAAACGCCACACAAATTAAAGCAAAACAAAATAATGTGACTGCAAACCACTATATTAATTTATAAAATATAATATATAATCCAGATTTCCATCATAGCAACAATCAGCTGTTGGTGCTATGGATATACATTTTCACCACATTGAGAGAGAAATCACAGGTGAACAACCTCCAAAATCCCTAAACATGCTGACAACACAGCAAAAGTCATGAGGATTAAAATCAAGTCACGAATGCAATCAACTGCCAAGAACTTGGCAATTTATTTAATTCCCACAGAACAATTAGGTATCAAGGTAGTCAATCAGGACAATGAGGCAAACTGAAAGTAATAAGACTTTATTCACTTACTGCAACAGTGCAAGCAAGAGGCAAAAAGAGGCCCTGGTTCCCCAGTGGTCCATTAAACAGAAGGACACTAGGTAAGGGATACATGGATGCAGTGCACTTGAGGAAATCCTCTCACTGCAGAGAGGCCCCTAACAAAAGGTTCCTGCCACATGGACCCTTGGGACAGGAGAGGAAGAGGGGAGGTCTATGAGTGGAAACGACCTGAGTCAAAAATAGAGAAAAAAGTACCCCAGCCATGGTCCAATAGGAGGGCCTCCAAATGGAGGTACCCGGACCAGGTAAGAAGTCATAGTATGAGCATGGCTAGCAGAAGGGTAATGGTGAGTCCCTGACTGAAACTCCCTCCAGAAAACTGCAGTGCCCTGCCCATGCACCAAGTCTAGTGTGGGCCCCCATGAAGCCAGCCAAAGTCTAGTAATTGTCTAAGGTCAGGACTGAATGATCACACATAGGATTTACATCTTGACCCAGACTCCTCAATTCTTTCAGTATGCTTCTCCTTCCCTTTAAAAAATGCTTATGTGTAACATGCCTTAAAAAGTCACACACTAGAAAACCATCTCTGATTGTAACGGGGATTGGCTACCTACATCTCCTTTGCCAAAACAGGACTATGGTGGATCAACCATCACTAGCACTAAGACTGGATACTATTGTCACTTGCCTTCTACCATGTGGGAAAGCACTTACTGGGAGCCTTATGTTGTTAGAACCATTGGTGCAAGTGGGTGATCTCATCTCCTATTTGTAAGTGTCAGGTTAGGGATCCTCACCGCTCCAAGTGCAGTCCCCCATGTATTTATTATACAAGAGTGCTCATAGAATTCCAAAGCCCATTTCGACTGACTGTTCTCTCCACTGTTTTTTTTTTTTTTTTGTCGATAACATTTAAAAAAACCAATCCCTCATGACTGCGTAATTTTTTTAATGTTAAACTGAAATATTAAAAAATAGTAGATCTGCTCAATGGTTCAACCCGGAAGTTATTCTGACAAGAGCAAGACACATTCCGCTGGAAGACTGTAAAAACTGACCTCAATAAAACTCAGTGTTGCCTCAAGGCTGAAAGGCGTTGATTTTCTTGTCTTAACCTAATACCATTAAAATGAAGTGAGGATATCACAAAAGTAAATGTACAAGAAATGAAAGACCTGAGAGAAACAGACAACTTTCAGTTGGCGAATAATCCCTGTCGGCCCTTGTAACAGCCCTTCCCTCTTCTTAACTTCTTATGCCCCTCCCCCACCCCACCCCCGACCACTTTCTTGGCCTGTAACATTCACCTCCCCCCCCCCCCCAGTGGGAAAACACTGGACAAAGGACACGGATATCTAGTCCTCACCCTAATCGCCCACAACTAATACGCATTTAGTGGTCGAGCCGAGTCCAAAAACTGCAAAATCCCACGCCAGGAAAAGAAGGGCAAGGGTGAAAATTGCTCTGGCCGCAGCCAGGAAAAAAAAAATGCCTCATGTGACACAAGCCACAGTAAGGAAAAAGCATCTCTTCTGCGCGTTCCTCAGGGATTCCTGCTCCCGGTTAGACGCACTCAAAAGGCGGGGAAGTGTGAAAGGAAATGGAGCTCAGGAGCTGAGATCGTGGAGCCCCCGTTCTGGGTCCCCAGGCACCTTAGCAGTATCAAAGCATGCCCGACCCTCCCCGGGGGTCGTTCCACCTCACACCCAGGTTTCTGAAGTCCTTCTCACGCACCTGGAGCTGGAAAGGGCCCGGGAACCACACATCTCAGGGCCCAGGCGCCGCGAAGGCAGCCAGCGCACGTCCGCAAGGGCCGGCGCGGCGACGGGCTGAGCGCGCACGCGCAGCGTTCCGGAACGCCCAGGAACGCGGTCCGACTGGAAACATACTCCCCGGATTTCAGGGCCGTTGTCTCCTCCGCGTGGCCCGTTGGTCCCAGGGGACGGGATTCCAGAGGCGCACCCCCACCTCAACGCCACTCTTCTGGTAATTTCCGGGGATAGAGAACAGAGGAATGAAAAAGCGTGCATCTTCCATTTCACCCCTAAGCCTCGCTTAGGGAAACACCGTATCCCGGACCAGTGGCCTCCGACTGGAAACTGGCGAGTTAGCGTTCAGAACGCACTGGGCAGTCCTGTTTAACGCACAGGGCCGGTGATAAACAAAACGCTTTGTATTAGGGGCTCTCTGTGCCAGGACTGTATTCAGCGTTTTGTACATTGCCCAAGGAAATACAGTGTAGGGGTCAGCGCCATGGGCTTTGTGGTGAAACATAACTGGGCTCCACTCCGTCTTCTACAAATGGCCCAGCTGCGGACCATGATAGCCTCTCTCTGCCTCATTCATTAGATATACGTTCGTTGTCTACTATATACAAAGCTCCGTGCTTAGCGTCTTAAGTTTCTTCAGACTGCTCTGACAATTGGATAAAATGCACGTGACGTGCTCAACGTAATTCCTGATGAAGTACACCCTCGAAGAACTCTTATCATTATTTATTAATTAATATTTGTATGTTAAATACAATTACTTTATGAAGCGATAGGATCCTATTTTAAAATGAAGCAAACAAGACTCAGAGACGTTAAGGAACTTAATGCCACACATTTGATAAATGATAAAGGTGGGATTTGAACACAGTCTAATAACCAAACCTGCACTTTTAGTTCATTACTAGTTCCCAAATTATAGAGATTTCAACATTTTATGTAGACACAATTTAGGGCCAAATGTAATACAGTTACAGACTAAGGTGGCACATTATTAATGAATAAGTTATCTAATACGGCTAAGGTGTCTACTAAGGATTTTAAGTATAAAAGGCATTAGAGAAGAATTTATTGTGGATTTTTACAGGTTCTGATTGTAATTGTCTCACCTTGAGAGATGAGGAAATGAGAGCAAATATGAAAATACTTTTTCAACTCTAAGCAACTTTTTTCATTGCTTTCCAAGGACCATTGACAACAAAAATTACCACTTTCTAATATTGGTATATTTTCCTGTACCAAAAAAGAAGCAGTTAGGCTAATGAAAAACAAGTTTCTATTTTGAATGTATTAATATGAAGAAATAACTACTAGGAAATAAGCGTTTGCTTCTCATGTAGGAACCCTGGAGGAGTCAGATTTGGGAAGGGTTGAAGTCCTTGCTTCCAACAGAAGCAGAAATGGAGAAGAAAGGAGAAAAGCTTTAGTTGTCCTGAGTGCTAATCCCAAGGTAGGGATGCTGTTTGTCCCGATAACCCTTAAGAACATGCTCCATTCTGCAGCTTTTCTTGGGGAACTCAGCTCAACCAAATCATATGAACAATTGCATCTATCACCAGGCTGGGTGTGGTGGCTCACGCCTATTATCCTAGCACTCTGGGAGGCCAAGGCGGGAGGATTGCTTGAGCTCAGGGGTTCCAGACCAGCCATATACCAAGCACTAAGGATTTACCTCTAAGTATATAAAGATGAAGCAGTGAGGCCCTGGACCTTAAATTAGTTTTTAGGTCAGAGGAGAGAACAACACACAGACAAACAAGTACATATGATAAGAAAATATATGTACAGGGAAGACGAACATCTAAATCTGCCTGGGGGCTTCAGGTGTAGATGGTTCCTGAGCTGAGGCCTCAATCAGCTATCCATCCTTCCATCCATCCATCCATCCATCCATTCATCCTACATATTAAGCACTTGCTGTGTGTCAAATCCTATTCTAGGCACTGTGGATAGAGTAGCAGACAAATTAAAAGGTCAAAAATCCCTGTCTCTATAGATTTTATATTTTACTGAGGAAGGCAGACAACAAATTAAATAAGTAAAATATATAATGTGTTGAGTATCACTAAGAACTGAGAAGAAAAATAAAGCACAGAAGGAGGCTATGAAGATTTGATGGAGAGGTTGCTGACTTTTTAGTATATGGCCAGAGATGGCCATAATGAGAAGTTATGTGATTTTTGAGTTGAAACCTCATGGAAATGAGAAAGCCAGCCATGTCTATTGAAGATATTAGGAAGCAGGGAGAAAAATGAGTGGGAACTTGTTGAGTGGACAAGAGAGTGTGCTTTGGGGATGGGGGTGGGAAAGGGAGAATACTCCAAGCACAGAAGACACATGGTGAGAAAGGGCATGGCAAATGGGAAATATAGGTAGTTCAGTGTTGCTGGAGTGTGAGGACAGGTTGGGAGGGTGGGGAATGGCAGGAGAGTCACTCATTCAGCAAATAATTTGGAGTACCAGGTTTTTTCAAGAAGCTGGTAAAGCCTTACATGCAAAGTTTTTTCTTTTAAAAATTTTTCTTTCTTTTCTTCTTTTTCTACCTTTTATCCAAGATAATGGTACTTGAAAGGAGTTCACATTTTTAGCATCCTTTATATGCTTCTTGGAATATTTTAAAGGCAGAAATTTTGAAACAGTTTTAATGCTATTAAGGCCATCTCCTGCCCTCAAGTGACAGGCTGGCAGGGAGGTCACATCTCCTGGTTCCATCCCACCTCTTTTATCTTTCTTCTCTCCTCTTCCCTCTCCCTGCATGGAGCACACAACAAAACCATTCACTTGTCTGCTGCAGGTAGTACACCAAAATCTGGACCCCTCAGGTGTCAGTCTCTACCCCCAATCAATTATCAAAGAACTTTTCCAACAGACAGCTCTCCCTTTCCAAAAGGATTTTTGGTGAGTAAAACCCTTTCCTTCCCATCATACACTATACTTCCTTGAGAAAAATATTTGCAGCTTCTTGTACATTTCACTGCACAACTTCTAAAAGCATTGTGGCAGGGAGGTGGGAAGGGTAGGAGGAGTTAGGGGGTGGGGAATGAGTTGAAACCACAAGATAAAGCACAGGACTGCTGTGCTATATTTTACTTAGGGCAATTGGACCACCTCTAACTCACAGGCTAGTCTCAGTCTCCTAAAGGATTGTTGGAAATCTCTAAAGCTCTATTGGTGATAATACCTGTTGGATTTCCTGGTCTAGTTAGGTAGTTGCATTGTCCCACCCCACCCCACTCCCAATGTGTTGATTCAAATTCAGTAGCACTGGGGTTCCAGAGTTACCTAGAAAGCAGACAGGATTCCCAGCATAAGGACTTGACCGTACTTGTTCACCCTTAGAGTCAGGGTCAACCTCTTGACCCACGCTGAACAGCCCTCTGACTCCTTTAAGACCAGGGTCAGGGCCAACCACAGACGGAGGGAGGAACTATAGTATCTACCAAACCTTTTTGTTTATGGGGTCAGGTGAGCTTGCCATTGTGACTGTCTCCTGTTTCTGGATCTTGATTTCTGGAGGGTGGCGATAGAATTTTCACAAGGACAATGGACCTAAAAACACCCCTCCTTACAAAAGCCAGAAGAGACCAGGCATTTCTCTTCTCAGCCTCCACCCCCAAGTAGTGCTATGGGTTTTAAATCTGTCTCTGGTGGCTGCTAGATTCCAGGGGTAAATATGTCAGATGTTATAGATCTTCTTTCCAAGGCTTGGCATCCCAATTAGGTAAATACTTATAAGTTATTGTTTCTTTTAAGGTCCCAGAGTTTTTTTCTGTTGTTGTTGTATTCTCTGACCCAAAGCAAGGAACCTGCTTATCGCATAGTCAGGGGGCTTTGGTAGTTAGAAATCTGAACTCAGGTGGCTGAACTTTATATTCCTTACTTCCAGCTCTTCACGCTGGACTGGTGCCTTCAGTTCTAACACTAAATAGTTCTAATCAAAGTCTTCTCTCTTCTTCCCCTTGAATGGATTCTTTAAGAGCAAGGGGGCGGGGAGGATATTTCAAGTTTTCACAGGAAGTTCTGAGCTTCTCCTGTAAAGTTTTGCTTTAAATTCCTTCTATAGCAACTTGCTCCAACAAGCCAGTTTTTCAAATAACTTCCCAACAGCAATGTGGAATAGTTTATTGTTAAAGCCTCTTAAATTTTAACGCAAATGCAAAGGTCATTTCTCCTTCCAGCTGTTACATTGTCAAAAACATGATTTACAAATCCAGACCATTTACCACATTGCTAAGTATTGTTAAGCATTGAGCTATCCAGTGTACCCCAGGAATGCATTGGCAGCTTTGTGATTAAATAAGTTTCTAATTCTGGACCCTGCAAACATTCAATTAATTATTGTCCACACCCTGACTGTCACCTCTCTAATATTTCAGGAGAATGTAAAAACCCTTCTTTCTGCATTACCTGCAAATGTCTGTGTTTCTTGCAGTATAGTGTTCGCTGATGGTCCTAATAGTCAGTCCCAAGTCAGAGTCTAATCTTTAAGGGACCCTGTCTCCATTGAAGAAAAAAGCATGATAGAAATGTTTAATCAGCCCTGTAATGAATTGAATTGTGTCTCCCAAAAAGATATGTTCGAGTCTTAACCCTAGGCAGCTGTGAATGTGACTTTATTTAAGAAATAAAAGATGTAATTAAGAATTTCAGTGTGAAACCATCCCAGGTTTAGAGTGAACCCTAAATTCAATGACTGGTGTCCTTGTAAGAATAGGAAAGGGCACAGAGAAACAGACACACAGAGGTTAAGGCCATGTGAATACAGAGGCAGAGATTGGAGTTATGCTGCCACAAGCCAAGGAATTCCTGGGGCCACCAGAAGCTGAAGAAGCAAGGAAGAATTCTTCCTTAAAGACTTCAGAGGAAGCAGGGCCCAACTAACACCTAATTCTGGACTTTTAGCCTCCAAAACATGAGAAAAAAATTCTGTTATTTTAAATCACTCTTATTGTAGTACTTTGTTATGGCAGCCCTAAAAATCTAATATAATTGCAAATGTTTTGTTTATTCCGTCGACAAACCTTTACTGGGCACTATCATGTGCCAGGCAGAAAAATAAGAAAATCCTTGTTTTTATAGAGGGTACATTCTGATAGAGATGGTGGTGGGAAAGAGAAAATAAACAAGTGAATAATAAATAAACAAGATAATTTCTGATCGTGATAACGACTATTCAGACCGGGTGAAGTGAGAGAGAATATCAAGGTGTGTGGGGTGTTCTTTAGATTAAGTGGGCAGGGAGGAAGTGACGTTTGAGCTGAAACTAAATAAAAAGAAAGAGCTAGAGATGCGAAGATCAGTCAGTGGAAGAGTGTAAGGCTTTAAGAAGGAATGATGGTCTGATTTCTATTTTTAGATGAAGTCTACTGCTGCCATGTTGAAGTTAATTGAGAGTGTAGAGGATTCGTGTCAATTTAGCTAACCTGGAATTATTTTTCTCAGAATTTTTTCCCTGCATGACTGAGGGGTAGCGAGCCTCACAGGAGAAATTTTGCACAGTATTCAAAAGGTTAGAATGAAGCAGTAGCCTATTGTTGTTACACTCAGAAGGCTGGAGCAGGACCAAGGCAACTTTGCAGCTCATGTTATAATCTGCTGGCTCACCTTGCTGGCCTGGGGCAACATCCAGCCCACAGTTCCTTCAACTCTTGCCAAATGCTCTCCTTCAGCTTCTCCAAGACCTGGGCCAGGAGCATAGTTAGCTCCATGACTAAGGGCATCAGCTTCTTCTGTGGGATTCAAACCCTCATCAAAGTCGGAGGCTTGGATGTGGTGAAAGGTCCGTCCTCTTACATTCAAGTTTATCCTCACAGGTTCTAGTTGATCCTTGAGTCCCCTCCTCATATCCATCATCCTTTCTAAGTGACAACCCCAGGCTCTGGCACCAGACCCACACACACTGTTTAATCAGCCCCCACCATTGCCTAAATGAAACGTCTATTAAGTTTATTTACATATTAATTATTTATATAGTTAACAACTACATGAATCTTTCTATCTTAAAATATAGTTATATAAATATGTAAAATGTTATATATAATCTATTATATATTTAAATATTTTTATATGAAATGATTTTTTATGTTTTATTTATTTTTATGTTTAAATTTTTATATACAAAATATGCGATATTTTATGTATTTGTTATATATATGTATATATGTACATGTGTATATGTGTGTGTGTGTATGTGTATATATGTGTATGTGTGTATATGTATATATATATATCTCCATCCATATGGTTCTGCTTCTCTGATTGAACACCATTGAAGAAGAGGCAAAAGTGAAAACAGGTATACTTTGTAAGAGGCCAGAACCAGAGATCCAGAGACATTGTCATGAAGCTGGAGAGAAGTATACCGATACTTTATCTTATTTAAGCCACCAGTATTTTGGATTTCTGTCACATACAGCCAATGTTAATCCTAAATGGCATGATATCCATATAATTAACATCTTTTCTTTTTCTTTTTTTTTTCCTTTATCCATTCCTTACAGACGTCTCGCATAGCACCTTTTCTTAAGAGAATATCTGCTTGCTATAACTAAGAGTCTCATTAGAACAGTTTTTTTTCTTATTCAGGCCATGTACAATTTAGTTTTCATATACACCAGAAAAAAACATTACTCAACCCGTATTTTGCTTTGTTTCTTTTTTAAGGCCTAAAAGAAATATAGATACTTTATTAAGATCTATTATTAAAAGCACCACTACTTCCTCTAGGGAAGCAACAATTGATCCATGTTTTCCTGGCACCAGCTCACATTTCATAAATCCTTGTTTAAAATTAACCCAGATCATTAAACAACATAAAATATTCTTTTTAAATTACACAATAAAAACTGCCTTCTGAGACACTAAAAAAAGTGACTTTAGAGGTAATCTCAGATAAGGTGACCAAATATCTCAAATTGTCTATGACAGCCCCAACTCCCAGATTGCTGGCTGCTCTGGTTTCTGTCTCAGCACACATTGTATGGTTCCAGCCAGATGTCATCCAACTTTAGGACAGGAATTCCTGCTCCTGCTCAGGAGAGCAAGTCACTGAAAATGGGAAGAAACAATAGTGAAAGTGTAAATGGCAGAAAACTAAGCTGTATTTAAAATTTTAGTTAACAGTTTGGTTCTTTGTTTGACAAAATTTGGGAGCATTTGTCAATGAATAATGCTTGGTTTGGTGTTTTCCACACTGTGCATGGCATGGCTATTCCTAGGATATGATCAATATTTTTAAAAAGTGATACAGAAAATGCCCAAGTGCACTGAACATAGTAAGAGTCTTTTCCAGAAATTTCTGTGTATGTTTTGTCTGTGAGTCTTCGGAGTGGGCAGTGATCAGAAGAATTTTAAAAACCACTGAATTTTAGTCATTTATAAGTATATTTACACACTGTTTTCTTGAATCATATAACAATATTAAGAAATTTTAAACCTTTTATTCAATATGTATTTAAGATATGTAACAGTAGCAGTACTTGTGAGCCCATCAGTTTCCTCGGTGGGGTTCATTCCTTCAAGCCCCATTCTCACACAAGTTTTCCAAAGCTGTTCTGGACTCAGGACTGTTGGATGGTGAGTTGTCTACAGGAGATTGGTTGTTGATAGTTTGCCCTTTAAGTTCTCTGGACATATGATGTTTAAAGGCTAGATGGACGTTAGCCAGGTGGACAAGAAGAGGAAGGACATTCCAAATAGAACAGCGTGTATTAAACAGAAGAAAGAAACTGGGCCTCACGGTGGCAGTTCCCAGCTACTCAGGAGGCTGAGGCAGGAGGATCACTTGAGTCCAAGAGTTTGAGGCTGCAGTGAGCTATGATTGCACCACTGCATTCCAGCCTGGGCAATAGAGCAAGACCCTGTCCCTTAAATACACACACACACACACACACACACACATATTATACACACACAGTTGTGTGTGTATAAAAAATAGAAGAAACAGTATAGTGTATAGGTTCACAATATATTATCTGTCATTCCAAAATCCAAAAATGTTCTAAAAACTGAAGGCTTTTTCTTAACCTATTAAGCAAGAAAACTGTACCTGATTCAGTCTGAACTCATTGGTGTGCAGCATTTGTCAGGGACCCATCAGGAAACAGATGGATTCTCAAATTGGGATCACTTGAAGAGAGTTTAATAAAGTGACTACCTATAAAGGTGTGGGTGGAATGCAGAGAAAGTATGGGGGCTAGTGCTGGCACAAGGGATAGTAGTGTGATATGGGACAGTACCCTGGCACTAGAAACAGCAGAGCTGTTACAACCTCTAGACCCAAGGAGATGTGAGGAGGGGGTAGTTCTTGGAACTCAGAAAAAAACAGTTGGGGGAAGATGACTGCCTAAGAGCTACATTGAGTGTCAAAGTCTTTTAGGGAAGGGAAATACCCCGACCTTCCTATAGAGCTTGATGGGCTCTCCATTGGCTGTACCCCATCAGAAGCCTGGAGGCAATGGAGTATGGAGCTGAAGGCCAGATAGGTCAGTTTCCAGAGCACAGAGCAGGTGGAGAAGGATGAATGATATGTCCGGAGGGGGCAAAGGGAAGATACCTGGCTCAGTGGAAAACAAGATCTGAACTGACTTCAGGTCATTTGCAAACTTGTCACACTTAATGTGAATATTCTAGGTTTCCAGCAGAAATACTTGCATGTTTGATGATGAGTTGACAACTTAGATCCTGCTGGGTGTTGTGTAATATACAGCATAAGCTGGGGTTACTTGTCAAAAACCTAAGAAAAAATATTAATCTTGAAATACCTCTGGCCTCTGGGAATTTTGCTAAGAGAATATGGGCCTACATATAGTAAACTGGAGACATTTTCCTATGTCTAATTTTGCATGTGGGGAATGGGGTGGGAATTGGCAGCAACATAATGTGGAAGGCAGGAGGAGGCAGAAAGGTACACTGGGGCCATGGCATAAAGAGCCTTTTATGCCAAGCAATGGGGGTGGACTTGGTTGTAAATGGTGGGGAACCATAGTAAGGAATTTTACACTGGGATGACATTGTTAGACATATGTCTTAGGAAGATCATGCTGGCCACAATGTGAAGGTTGGGTTGGACTCTCCTGAGCGGCAGAGCACAGGAGGGCCTGGGTTTGGGATTTCTCTCATACCTGAGAGTGGAGAAGGAGCAGAGGAGGGGAGGCAGAGAGCTGTGAAAAGTGACCCTCATAACTGCACAGCGTTACACTTGAATAAAACGTGGAGGAAGCAGGGGAAACACATACCAAAGGCAAGGATAGGACACTGATAACTCTTTCAGTGTCCTTTCAGATGTCATCCTTAACACTGCTTAGTAAGCTGTTTGACAAAGCTTTTGACAGCTTTGGAGACACATATCCACCAAGAGAGATACCATTCTTTTCCTTTTTGAGTCATGGATTTTGTTTTTAATGGGATTAAACCAGATCCCATAGGTATTAAGCAGCAGTATTTACCCAGTGAGTCAGTGATAGAACCTGAACTGGTTGTCTAACTCTGTGTCATGTTGTTTTTATCATACCACAGTGCCATTTAATCAGCGTTGTTAAATTAAATAAGCAGAATGTCATTGGCTTGAGGCTGTCTCCATGCTTTGAGTTTCTGTACAAAAACAAACAGAAAACCTAACTTAGGAGTATATTTCATAACAGCCTAGCTTTAGTCAATCACAGGCAGCCAACTGATGAAACCATGCCCAGATAAGACCATGCCACCTAACTGCAGCCTATCAAATGATTTTTCTGCTCTTCTTCCATATTTGGCCTATAAAAGCTTCTGCTCATACTGCTGGGGGGAGCTCTCTCAACCTCTTCTGGTTCAGAGTGTTGCCCAATTCATTAATCATTTTTTGCTCAAATAAACTCTAATAAATTTAATTTGTCTAAAGTTTTTCTTTTAATGGTGTGAAATATGGTGATGGTTCACATAAATGTGTGTGTGAGTTTCTAAAAAGAATATATAGGAATAAAAGACCAGTGCATTAACTGTTGACTTACCAGTCTTTGGAAAGCATTTTTTCTCCCTCTTTAAGTTTTAATGGAAATAAAACCCCAAAATCCATAGCATTAGCAAAATGGAAGTCTGGTAAAACTAGCACAATAATTTATGCTTAATTATGGAAGAATTTGGTTATGTGATACATCTCATGAGTAGTTTGTCAAATTTATATATAGCTTATTTATAATTGATTATTTCTTATTCTTTCTCCAATTTTTTAATGGTTTCCATATGCTCACTTGTGCTTTAACTTGTATGCATTTGGTGAATCTTACCTACCACAAGCAAGTGTAATCTAGAAAGCAAAAATGTATCTTCTTTTCACCACCACCACCCCCCTGCAGCTAATCCTCCAGAGGTAACCACTCTTAAGAAATTTGTATGTATTCTTTCAGACTTTTTCTATTTGTAGCCAGCATGCCTATATGTTATAGAGGTACAAAAACAAATGTTGTTCTTGTGTGGTTTTTCCCAAAAAAATACCATATTGCTATGAGAGTGTTCTTCTGACAGATAGCGAGTGTCTATTTCCCAGACCGTTTAAGCACATTCTTTGTGTTCAACAAAATATTCTAACAAAAAGAGGAGATTTGCAAAAATACATCATAGAAGCAATTGAGGGAGATTTCAGAAACATAAATACAGTGAAAATTGTCTAGATTCTCAAGAAATCTGTAACTTTCTGAACATAAGAAAATAATAGGAAATTTATTGACAATATGTATTTACATCCTACATTTTCAAATTTTAATATTATAACTATCAGAAATACAGTCAAATTTATTCAAGAGCTGAGTAGCTAGATCTGAGATTTTATAAGTCTTTTGTTGCTATTTCCTTCCTACCCCATCCCTGTAATTTTCTGTATTTTGATCAATTACAAAGCATGTGGACTCAGGTGTGAATTTGTTTTCTCTTAATGTGGTTGAACTTACAAGGTAAACTGTATAGTTCCTCACCTCCTCTTTAGCAGACAGATGCAGGACTAAGGGGCCATTCCTTCTGGGAACATCCTCGTTTTCTGGAAAAGTTTGTAGCTTTGGGTCGAATAAGTAGTTTGGTTGGCTCTATCATGATTTAGTTTAACAAGAAAGTTGAATGTCTCACTGTCTTAGGTCATTAAGTATGAAATGTCCGATTTGAAATCAAAAGTGTAGTTTATTATAGCTCCAACAAAAAGCAGAACAATTAATCAAAGTATGTGCCAAACTATGGCACAGTTTTGCCATTTTAACAGTAGCTTGTTTATGCCAGCAGCAAAGAAGCCTGGAGAGTGAGTGGCGATGAAATCTCAAAAGGTGTTTTCCACAGCTTGGTGAGAATTGAATATTTTTCCTTGCAAGAAGTGGTCCAAAGCCTGGAAGAAGTGGTAGTCAGTTGGTGCAAGGTCTGGTGAATATGGTGGATGACAGTTTCCAAGTCCAGCCTCTGTAGTTTGAGCAGCCTTCTTTGTGCATCATGTGATCAAGTGTTGGCTTGCAAGAGGATTGGCCTGTCTCTATTGACCAATCTCAGCTGCTTAATCACAGGCATCCTCATCATTTCATCCAATTTGTTGCAGTACACATCTGCTGTAACGATTGAACAGGTTTCGTGAAGCTGTGATGGGTAATACCAGTGCTGGACCACCAGACACCATTAACTTTATTTTTTGATGAATATTCAGTTTTGGACTGTATGTCAGCACTTCATCTTTATCCAACCATTATGCTGAACACTTGTGATTGTCAAAAAGAATCCCTTTTCATCACACGTAACAATACGGTGTAGAAACGGATCACCTTTATGTTGTGACAGCAAAGAAAGGCAGGCTTCGAGATGATTTCTCTTCCGACACTCATTTAATTCATGTGGAACCCATCTGTCCAGCTTCTTTATCTTGCCCATTTGTTTCAAATGGCCCAATATTGTCGAAATAGTAACATCAAACTTTGCTGCTAATTCACGTGTAGGTTGAGATGGATTCACTTCCACTATAGCTCTCAGCTCATCATTATCTACCTTGGTCGCAGGTAACCCACTTGGCTCATTTTCAAGATTAAAATCACCAGAATAGAGCTTCTCAAACCATCGATGTACTGTGCATTCATTGGCCACAACCTTCCTAAACTTTGTTGATATTTTGAGCTGTCTGTGGTGCATTGGGTCCACGACGGAACTCATATTTGAAAATAACACGAATTTTTTATTTACCCATGGTTTCAAAAAAACTGCTCTAAAAAAATTTGAATAATTTTTTTTTATTTCAGCATATTATGGGGGTACAGATGTTTAGGTTACATATGTTGCCCTTGCCCCTCCTTCCCTCCCCAAGTCCGACTTCAAGCGTGTCCATCCCCTGGATGGTGCGCATTGCGCTCTTTGTGTATACCTGTCCCCTCCCCCTCCCCCCTGCCCGACACCAAATAAATGTTATTCTTATATGTGCACTTATGTGTTGGGCAGTTAATACCAATTTGATGGTGAGTACATGTGGTGCTTATTTTTCCATTCTTGGGATACTTCACTTAGTAGAATGTGTTCCAGCTCTATCCAGGAGAATACAAGAGGTGCTATATCACCGTTGTTTCTTAAAGCTGAATAGTACTCCATGGTATACATATACCACATTTTATTAATCCACTCATGTATTGATGGACACTTGGGTTGTTTCCACATCTTTACAATTGTGAATTGTGCTGCTATAAACATTCCGGTGCAAGTGTCTTTTTCATAGAGTAACTTTTGTTCTTTTGGGTAGATGCTCAGTAATGGGATTGCTGGATCGAATGGTAGCTCTTCTAGTATGTCTTTAAGGTATCTCCATATTGCTTTCCACAGAGGTTACACTAGTTTGCAATCCCACCAGCAGTGTGTGAGTGTTCCTGTCTCTCCACATCCACACCAACATTTATTGATTTGGGACTCTTTGATAAAGGCCAGTCTCACTGGAGAGAAGTGATATCTCATTGTGGTTTTGATTTGCATTTCCCTGATGATTAGAGATGTTGAGCACTTTTTCATATGTTTTTTGGCCATTATTCTGTCTTCTTTTGAAAAGTTTCTGTTCACGTCCTTGCCCAATTTTTGATAAGGTTGTTTGATTTTTTCTTGTTGATTTTCCTGAGTTCTAAGTAGATTCTTGTTACCAGCCCTTTATTGGATTTGTAGCATGCAAAAATTTTCTCCCATTCTGTAGGTTGTCTGTTTGCTCTTGTGACAGTTTCTTTGGCTGTGCAGAAGCTTTTTAATTTGATCAGGTCCCATTTATTTATTTTGGTTGTTGCTGTGATTGCCTTTGGGGTCTTCTTCATAAATTCTTTGCCGAGGCCAATGTCTAGAAGAGTAGTTCCAACATTTTCCTCTAGAATTCTAATAGTTTCCCTCCTTAGGTTTAAATCTGTTACCCAGCGTGAGGTGATTTTTGTGAGAGGTGAAAGGTGTGGATCCTGGTTCAGTCTTCTAAATGTGGCTATCCAGTTTTCCCAGCACCGTTTATTGAATAAGGATTCTTTTCCCCAGTGTATGTTTTTGTCTGCTTTGTCAAAGATTAGGTGGCTATATGAGGATGGTTTTATGTCCGGGTTCTCAGTTCTGTTCCAATGGTCAATGGCTCTATTTTTGTGCCAATACCAAGCTGTTTTGATTACTACAGCCTTATAATAAAGTTTGAAGTCTGGTAAATTGATACCTCCCATTTTATTTTTATTGCCTAGAATTGTTTTTGCTAAGTAGGGTCTTCTCTGGTTCCATATGAAGAGTAAAATTAATTTTTCTACATCTGTGAAGAATGTTGTTGGTATTTTAATAGGGATTGTGTTGAATCTGTAGATCACTTTGGGTATTATAGACATTTTAACAATGTTGATTCTGCGACCCATGAGCATGGTATGGTTTTCCACCTGTTTACGTCTTCTGCTATTTCCTTCCTCAATGTTTCATAGTTCTCCCTGTAGAGGTCTTTTACCTTCTTAGTTAAATATATTCCTAGATACTTTATTTTCTTTGTTGCTATTGTGAAGGGAATTGAGTCTTTGATTTGGTTCTCTGTATGACTGCTATTGGCATATATAAAAGCCTCTGATTTGTGTGTATTGATTTTATATCCTGAGTCTTTACTGAATTTATTTATCAATTCCGGGAGCCTGTTAGTTGAATCCATGTGGTTTACTAGATATAATATCACGTCATCAGCAAATAGTGAGATTTTGATCTCTTCTGTTCCCATTCATATGCTGTTAATTCCACTCTCTTGCCTGACTGCTGTGGCCAGGACTTCCAGCGCTATGTTGAATAGAAGTGGAGATAGTGGGAAACCTTGTCTGGTTCCAGTTCTAGGTGGAAATGTTTTCAATTTTTCCCCATTCAGTATGATGTTGGCTGTGGGTTTGTCATGTATGGCTAGTATCATTTTTAGGTAAGCCCCGTCTATGCCTATTTTGTTAAGTGTTCTTATCATAAAAGGGTGCTGAATTTTGTCAAATGCTTTTTCTGCATCTATTGAGAGAATCATATGGTTTTTGTTTTTGCTTCTGCTTATGTGGTGAATTACATTTATAGATTTGCGTATGTTGAACCATCCCTCCATCTCTGGAATGAAGCCCACTTGTCATGATGGATTATTTTCTTAATAAGCACCTGGATTCAGTTAGCTAGAATTTTGTTGAGAATTTTTGCATCTATATTCATAAGGGATATTGGTCTGTAGTTTTCCTTTTTTTTTTGCATCCTTTCCTGGTTTTGGTATCAGGGTTATGTTGGCTTCATAAAATACGTTGGGGAGGAATCCATCCTTCTCGATGCTGTGGAATAATTTCTGCAGGATAGGCACCAGTTCTTCTTTGTAGGTGTGGTAAAATTCAGGTGTGAAACCATCTGGTCTGGGACTTTTCTTTTTAGGAATGTTTCTTATTGCTGTTTCAATTTCAGTACTTGATATTGGTCTGTTCAGGAATTCTGTTTCTTCCTGGTTGAGCCTAGGGAGGCTGTGAGTTTCTAAAAATTTGTCCATTTCCTCCACATTTTCCAGTTTGTGTTCATAAAGGTTTTTGTAATATTCATAAATTATATCTTGAATCTCCATGCCATTGGTTGTAACTTCTCCTTTCTTGTTCCTGATGGAGCTTATTAGAGATTTTTCTTTTCTGTTTTTCTTTAGTTTAGCCAAAGGCATGTCAATTTTGTTTATTTTTTCAAAGAACCAACTTTTTGTTTTATTAATCTTCTGTAGTTTTCCTGTTGTCAATTTCATTTAGTTCTGATTTGATCTTATTAATTTCCCTTCTTCTGCTGGGTTTGGGGTTGGTCTATTCTTCTTTTTCCAGTTCTTTGAGTCAATTCATTAGGTTGTCTGTTTGTGCTCTTTTTGACTTTTGGATATAGGCATTTATGGAAATAAACTTGGACTGCTTTGGTTGTGTCCCACAGATTTTGATAAGTTGTGTCACCTTTGTCGTTTAGTTCAAAGAATCTTTTGATTTCCATGTTTACTTCCTCATTTATGAAGGAATCGTTCAGCAGAAGATTGTTTAATTTCCATGACTTTGTGTAGAGATGAGAGTTTCTGTTGGGATCGTTTTCTGTTTTTATTCCACTGTGATCTGAGAAGATGCATTGTATAATTTCTATTTAAAAATTTTTTGAGACACTCTGTGTCCTAGAGTATGGTCAATCTTAGAGAATGTCCCATGAGCTGATGAGAAGAATGTATATTCAGTGGTTTTTCAGTAGAATGTCCTGTAAATGTCAGCGAGGCCCATTTGTTCTAGAGTTCTGTTTAAGTCCATTATTTCTTTGTTAATTTTCTGTTTGCAGGATCTGTCCTGTGCTGTCAGTGGGGTGTCGAAGTCTCTATTATGGTGTTGCTGTTTATCAATTTGTTTAGATCACGTAGAGTTTGCTTTATGAATCTGGGTGCACCTAAGTTGGGTACATATATATTTAGAATTGTTATGTCTTCTTGTTGAACTGTACCCTTCACCATTATATAGTGACCCTCTTTGTCTTTCATTACTTTTGTTGATTTAAAAACTAAGTTATCTGAGATCAAAACTGCCACACCAGGCTTCTTTTGGCTTCCATTTGCTTGAAATATTGATTTCCACCCCTTTACCTTGAGTCTAAATGCATCCTTGCAGGTTAGATGCATTTCCTGGAGACAGCAGATGCTTGGCTTGATTTTTTTTTTTTTATCCATTCGGCCAGCCTATGTCTCTTGAGAGGGGAGTTCAAACCATTAACATTTACTGAGAGAACCGATAAGTGGGGTGAATTACTGTTCATTTTGTTGGGTTGCATTTTGTTGCTTTGTTTTCTCTCCTGAGCCATTGTGGAATCTAGCCTTTGATCTTTAACTTTTGAGTGGTTTTACATTCATGAGTGTTTATTGTGCTGATCCTTGTGTAATTCTGTTTTGAGTACTTCTTGGAGACCTGGTCTTGTCTTGGTGAATTCTCTCAGTCTTTGCTTATCTGAGAATGTCTTTATTCCTCCTTCATATATAAAACTTAGTTTTGCAGGGTACAAGATTCTAGGCTGGGCATTATTCTGTTTCAGAAGAGTGAGAATGGGTCCCCAGTCTCTTCTTGCTTGTAGGGTTTCAGTTGAGAAGTCTGAAGTTATTCTGATGGGCTTTCCTTTGTATGTTACTTGTTTCTTTCACCTTATAGCTCATAGAAGGGCCTCTTTAGTGGATATTTTGCTCAATCTGATGACCGCATGATGTGGTGTCTTCCTATTTGCATTGAATCTCCCTGGGGTCCATTGAGCTTCTTGTACTCATATATCTAGATTGTTGGCAAGGTGTGGGAAATTCTCCTCTATTAATTCTTCAAATAGCTTATCCAGCCCTTGAGTGTTTTCTTCTTCACCTTTCGGAACCCCTATCTCTCTCAGGTTCGGTTTTTTCACATAATCCCACATTTCTTGTAGGCTTATTTCTTTTCTCTTAATTTTCTGCTTGATCTCTGTGACTGACTTATTTAGTTGGAAGGCGTTGTCTTCAATCTCTGAGATTCTTTTTTCTGTTTGATCGACCCTGTTCTTTCCATTGTGTTTTGTAGTTCCCTGAATAAGTCCTTCATTTCCAGGAGATTGGTTTGATTTTTCTTTAATATTTCAACTTCTTTAGTGAATTTTTCTTCTAAGTCCTGGATTTTTTTTTGTGTTGGTTATCTATTTTTTCCTGCATATCATTGAATTTTCTTACAATCCATGTTTGAAATTCTTCTTCTGTCATTTTAGTGTTCTGAGTTTAGTTAATGTCAATTGCTGGGGAGCTGTTGTTCCTCTTTGGGGGTGTGCTTTCCATTTGATTTTTCATACTTCCCGAGTTCTTTCGCTGGTTCCTTCCCATCTGGATTAGTTGTTCCTTCTTGCCTTTAGATTTTCGTTTGGATAATGACACTCCCTGTTTAGTCTCTGAGCCAGAAGGTGGTGTTTGTGGGTGAGATTCAACCACACCCTTTATGATGAATCAGTAGATGCAGTAAAAGGGTGTCCAGAATAACCTCCCTGTCAGTAAGTGGCACTTGCTGGGAGGAGCAAGTTGCAGTGCTGTTCTTAGGTCCCGTAACCAGCTCTTGTTCCTCTGGAGAGGCCCTCTTGTGCCTCAGGTGGTGGGTGGGGCCCTGGTACTTCCAGGTGTGTCCTTATTCTCCACCTCAGTGAGGGCAGGTCCAGGAGTGAGTCTTGGAGGGGCTGGGTTGGGTAAGCCTGCCCTCAGGCTCCACAACTGCTGTTAGCAGGGGTCAAAGGTCTGTTCTTTGCTTCTATGCAAAGCTGCCAGGAAGGGCTGTAATGGCTCCACTCAGCTGAAAAGTCTGGGCTTGGGGGGTAGGGCCGTCTGAGACCCGCACTCTGGAGCAGGTCTCACTCCCTTCTCCCCTCCCCGACTCCATGGCCTCTCCCAGGCCTCTGCCAGCAGGCAGGACCTCAGGCTGATGGATCTCCCCTGGCTGTGATGTGGTCCGGGAGGTTCCCTGCCCAGGATCGCAACCTGAGCTGGGTACACAGCCCTCTTTTGCGAGGAGGGTTGCCGCTCAGGCACGCTGATCTGCTCCTGAAGGCACACACTCCTCAGTAGGCTCTTTCACAGATATCCCTTCTGTGCCCCGGAGCAGTGCGATCGTGACCTGGGTGTAGGGGGTCTGGTCTGCAGGCCTGTCCCCTGGGTCCTGGAGATCAATCCCTGACCCTGCCAGGGGGAAGGGTGCTGGTCTCGAATCACCTACAGGGTGCCCAAGCTGGATGGATTTCACTCCACCTCATGATTTGCCCTGCTCTCCTGGAGTCAACAGGCAAGCAGCACCTGGGAGGGGTGGCGGGTAGGGAGCTCGCAGTCTGAGTACCCCTCAGTCTGCTGTACGGCCCCAAAAGGAAAGGTCCCATTCCTTGGAGATGCCTCCATGTGATGGCTAAATTGTCTCTCTGGGCACCCACGGGTAGGGAAGGGGAAGGAGAGAATGGAGCATTATGGCATCTGCCGATAGGCTCGGGTCTGCGAGGAGGGGAGGTGCCCCGAAGGAGCTGGCAGCCTGGTGCCCTCCGCAAGAGGCCACTGCTCACTGGCAGCAGCCATCTCTGGGCTGGTGTTGGCAGGTCTCTCCAACCGCTCAGGAGCCCACCAATAGTCCAAGATGCAAGGGAGGGGAAAGTTAACTGCTCCACCTACCCTTGTCGCTGGTCTCCAAGCCTCTTGGGGACCTTTCTCCTTCCAGTTCTCCTCTGCAACATCTTCCCATGGAGTCTCCTGTAGTTTCAGGCACTCTTCCTTCCGACCCTCACCCAATCTATGTTTTTCTGCTAGTTTATTTTTTCCACTTTCTTCTAAAATCTGTCTTTTTTGCATAGACACTCTGGCTGACGGCTTTTCTTGTCCACCATCTTGGCTCCTCCCTGAATAATCTTTTGATAATTTTGATAATCACAAGCCAAACCATGTGTTTGAAAGACTGAGGGTGTACCTTCACAACAAAAATAAAACAAGAAGTGTCAAAGTGAAATGTCAGAGATATCAACTGTCAAACTTAATACTTAAGAAACTCGGCCATTTCATACTTAATAACCTAAATATTTTCACTGACAGGATTTGGGGGCTTGACACCAGCTTTCAACCTCAGCTTTAGCACAGAATCATACTTGTAGGATCTGGAGGATATATTATGGTCTGAGTGTTTGTTTCCTCTCTCCTCCACCATCCCCCAATTCATATGTTAAAATCCTAACTGCCAAGGTGATGGCATTAAGAGGTGGGACCTTTGGGAGATGATTAGGTCATGGGGACAGATCCTTTACAAAAGAGATTAGTGTCCTTATAAAAGAAAAGTTGGGGATGGGACACCCCTTGCCCCTTGTACCATGTGAAGACACAAGGAGGTGGGAACCTCTGTGAACTAGAAAGCAGGTCCTCACCAGAAACTGAATCTGCTGATGACTTGATCTTGGACTTCTCAGCCTCCAGAACTGTGAGAAATGAATTTCTGTTGCTTATAAGCCACCCAGTTTATGGTATTTTGTTATAGTAGCCCAAAAGGACTAAGACAGGGATTTATGATGCTGAAATAGGGAGGGAAAATAAACCTGCTGTGGGCAGCCACTGAAGTACCCATGGACAGTTGGCTTTCAAACTTTGAGACTTTGATTAAAACACTAAGGAAAAATTCTATAGCAGATACGACTGTAGCCAGCTTATAACTGGATATTTTATGTGTTTGTTTCTTTTGTATTTCACCTTGTTCCAGAAAGTTAAGCAAAGCTATCTTACGATTCCTCTTCCAGGGCAGCAACAGGAAAATATGCAGCTCCTGTTTCTTTTCTTTCTCCTTGGCCTGCAAAGGCCTGTGGTTAACTCTTTAATAATTTCTTTTCAAACATGAGTTGCTCAGGCAACTATACTCTTTGCTCTCTAACTTGACCCCATTTCCTGATGAATGGTCTTTTCATTTCTTTGTTAAGTCCTAAAGGTTTTTGCATTCTGCAGGTTTCTCTGCTAAATAGCTCTAGGCATAACTGCTTATAAAATCATAGACAATCATAACACCTTAGATTTGGAAGAAACCTTAGAGACCATCTAATCCAACCCCCTCATTTTACAGTTAAAGAAACTTAGTCCTCCAGAGGGTAAATAACATGTTCTATGTCATCCAGCTAATTTATAGACTGGGTAGAATTTTCCCAAGCTAATTTTTTGACAGGGGTAGAACTACAACTCAAAACCATTTTAAAGGGCACATACTTTTCCATCTTGATTCTTTTGAAATATCATAATAATATAATTTACAGATCTTGCAAAATCACCACTTCTAATCTTGAAAAACACTGTGATGTGAGAAGTAGTTAAACGAAGTCTGTGATTTACATGCTTCTTAATAGACCATTTATTACAACTCTGGTCTCAGATGTACTAGTTAATTGAGGGTTGGCTAGGTCAGCCCAAAGAGATTGCTTTGTTTTAACCCTAGTGATCTTTATGGGGGTGGGGTGGATTGAAGGAAAGTGGACCAACACACAAACAGAGACAAATAATGTCAGCAGGGGAATCAGGTTAGGCTCAGTAATCTATTGTCATTATTATTACTGCTAATATATTATTATACTTTGTGCTCGCAAGGTCATAACTCTAGTCTGGCGGGATGAAGTCTAGACAAAAAATCATAAATTACCTTCGTGTCCAGAACTTTAATCTAGGTAGAGCCAAGATGAAAAATCTGTGGCTTCCCCATTCTCTGTTTATTGCCCACTCACTCCAGATAGAGGGTCCTCCTATTGTGACCACAGGCAACTCATAGAGCCTAAGAGCCAATTTTCCTGACTGCTCTATGCCTCTCTTTGCAAGATAGTGGATCCCGCAGGCAGGCCCCTCCCCAGCATTTGTGAGCTTAATGTGAATGTGCAAATGGATGTTTCCAACCCCGCTCCAGCAGACCACCTACCCTTCTGTCCATACTGACCTGAAAGAGACTTGTGTATAAGTATATAGACTCCTCCCCATGTATCTAAGCTCTATCCATAACTCCACACACACGCTCCACAAATAGCCACCCCGTGACCACACTTTGGGCAGTATAATCTACCCTAAAAAGACAGGGAGGAGTAGAAGCCCAAGCGGGCCCTGGAAGCAGGTTCTGGTTTCACAGGAAGGGAACTGTGGGTTTCCTGAGTAAGGGAAACTTGATTTAGAAGAGGGAAGGGGGATCCAGGTGGGCAAATCCCACCATACAGACCTAGCACCCTATGGGGAGGAAGAGGACCAGAGGGGATCCTCAGTAGGGTCCTCTAAGGAAAAGAAGTCCTGGTTGACTGGATCAAGAGCAGTACTGCCAACAAGAGAACTCTGGGACAGGGCCCTCCTATAGGTTTTGTATCTTGGGTTGGACCTGTATGAGGAATGGAAGCAAAGATGTTTGATATCCAGAAAGAAGTCACCTTAAACAAGTTATTTTTTAAACAGAAGAGGTTTAAGAGATGTGCTAAAAGGGCATTTAAAAGAAAAGTCTGTTCAGAAGTATGTAATGTCAGAACTGGAAAGAATCTTTAAGATCATCCAAGAAAGACGGAATGTGGTCACAGAGATCAACAACTTGTCCAAGGTCAGACTGCAAATTAGTAACAGAACTCAGCCCAAAAACTTGGAATTTGGGCTTCCAGGTTCTCAGGCCTGGGTTCTTTCTGGGACCTGGTGCTGAGTTCATTTCAAGTATAACTTTAAGCAACATGGAAAAAGGATTGCCACAGGGTAGCTCTTACACTGTAAGTGTATCTTTTCACCTATGTGACAGAGCAGAACTACAAATACCAATAGTTTCTATTGAAAATCGGTTACCAGTCAGATTTCGTACATGTGTATGCATGTATGTGTGCGTGTGTGTGTGAGCATGAGAGAGAGAGAGAGAGAGAGAGAGAGAGAGAGAGAGAGAGAGAGAGAGAGAAAATCAAGTAAAGAAAGAGGGAGAAAGCACCAACATGTAAAATGCAGGGACCAGTATCTTGGTGGATATGCTGAGCACAAGAGCAGCTTTATTTTCTCTTATGAATCACACCAGGAAGGGATGTCCTCAGTACTAGGTGTTTCAGTTGAGGAAGTTAGTGCAATGAGAAGAGGCAGAAATGAAGCGGGGAGTTCTAGGGGCTCTGAATTACCCCCTCACTCCCATTTACCCCAGCTGTGGGACTATGTATCACCTCCATTCATGTATTCCCACACTGTTGGTAACAATTGCTTTTAAAATGAAAGCCAGGAAATAAAACATATCGAAGTGGAAAATATGCTGTAAGCTTTGATGGATAGTGTTATAACAAATTAATATTTGTGGTCTATGAAAAAGGGAATTAGACTGGGGTACGGAGTTTGTATTCCAGTTCCAGCCCTGTGGCAAGCCATTTCACCTGTCAATTTTCCCAAAGGTAAAATGTAAATAAGAAAATTTTCTCTTAATATTTATGAAAGCAAAAAATGGGAGAAACAACCCAAAAGTCCAACAACAGGGAAATAAATTATAGAATATTTATATACTAGAATACTGTCAACATTAAAAATTACAATTTTGAAAATTGTTAGCATGATACTAAAAATTCATAACATGACGTTAAGTGAAAAATCACAATTTAGAAACAATCCATTGAATTATGCCAATTTTATTAAATACACTTACACGCATACAAAATACTTGAAAGAAATACATCAAAATTTTAATTTTATCATCTCATGGTGGCAATTAGAGATGGTTTTAATTTTCTTCTTTATATAGTATTTTCACTATTTTCTGAATTGTGTTTAATAAACATAATAATTTTACCATCAGGAAAAGATGTTGGGTTTTTTTGTTTGTTTGTTTTGTCTTTTGAAACAGGGTCTCACTGCACTCTGCCCAGGTTAGAGTACAGTGGCATCATCATAGCTCACTGCAACTTCGAAATCCTGGGCTCAAGCAATCCTCCTGCTTCAGCCTCCCAAATAGCTGAGACTATAGGCATGCACTACCACTCCTGGAAAATTTTTCAATTTTTTTGCAGAGACAGGGTCTCACTATTGCCTGGGTTGACTCGAATTCCTGGCCTCAAGCAATCCTCCCACCTAAGCCTCCCAAAGTGCTGGGATACAGGTGTGAGCCACCACACCTGGTCAGATGTTGTTTTAATAGAAACAATGTGCTCTAGACTAATTCATAAGGATTTTGTGAGAAAAATGGAAATAATATATGTTCTAAAACTCTCAATTCTGACAAACGTGTGTTAGACAATCCAAGGTCTTATGTTAAAGGGAAATTTTGATGTATGTTTCCATGGGCAGCTTTTTTCTTGGTAGTGAGTGGATGTGCTCAGTAGCAATTGTCCCAGTCCTTAGAGGAGCACAGTGTATGTGCCACTTACCACTTTAGAACTATTTCCGTGCTGAGCCTGGTGTTCAAGAAAAAGTCAAATTGACCTTCATCATCATACAGCCACTTTATCCAGTCACCAAGAGGGATGATCAGCTCTTTGGGAAAAGTTTTAGTGCGTGAGGTAGGGCCTCAGATAGGGGTGGGAGATGTGCAGACAGATTCCTTTTTTTCTGTAGCTTCAATTTCAGCCCCTCTTTTCAGCAGGGAATGATCAATATGTCCTCCATGGAAGCTACTGCTAAGATGGAAGATGGTTGAAATACAGGTTCTTGGGAAATAAAAGCAGATAGCAAGTAGGGCTGCAAGTGGCTCTAGTACCGGAATTGACCTTGGCATCCAGGGAAGGGAAGGGAAGGGAAGGGAAGGGGAGGGGAGGGGAGGGAAGGGAGATGACTAATACCACTGCTTGCTATTCGTGACCGCATTTAACCCTCTAATAATAGGAGGTTAGTCATGTTATTTCTTTCCTCCTCCTCTTCCACCTCTTCCTCCTCCTCCTTTACAGGAGAAACTGAATCTCGGAGAGGCAAAACAAACAAACAAACAAAAAGCACTCGTCCAAGATCACAGTTAAAGGCTGGAGCCGGAGTTTGAATTCAGGTTTCACTGGCTCTGAAATGCGCATTTTTTACGATGCAGTCCAATGAGTCCCAGAATGGTTTAACACCAGATTCACAAAAGGAGAACTTTGAAAATACAAATTCCTAAGTCCCACCCCTAGAAATTCTGATTTTAGTAGGTCAAGAATGGGACCAAGGAATCTGTATTTTTAAAAGCGCCCTGGATTGGCTGGTCAGGGAGGTTCTGGGACGGCTGCTCCATCCCACATTGCTGCTTCCATACCACTGGTGAGTCACGGCGTGTCCTCGTGCATGGGCCTGAAGACGCAGCCCAGCGAGGGAGCCACCTGTGAACTTCACACTGTTGGCACCCTGCCAGTTCCGCAGCTTCATCACTCCCTCTGACAAGGTCAGAATTTGGGAAAGCCAGCCCATCGGGAAGGATGCTAAAACCAAAAATGTACATGTAACTAGATAGAACTGAAGAAGCCTCTTGGGGTAGTGAATGGGAGGAGGGGACAAGCCCCCCCAAGGAGTGCGCTGCAGTAACAATTGATGGTCATTAAACTGCTGCTAAGGAGGGCAGGCGCTGTCAGGCCCTGGCCTTTCACTTGGCTGAGAGGGCTGTGCAGGATGGGGCCGAAGTGTGCCCTTGTTAAGACTGCAGAGGAGTAGCTGAGGAGCCACCAGCACTCTCCCCACTGCCTTTTCTCCAGGTTTAATCAACTTCTCCTTTAAATAAATATTTTAAAAATATATTTGAAATATTGGCTTGAAGAGGCACAAAATCATTGGCCTGGCTCATGCGGCCTCAAGTTTTGGTCCTGCCCTGTCTCTCACTCCATCCCCACATGACCTCTGCTCTCCTCCAGGCCTTCGCTCCTCTGTTCCCACTGCCTGGGACATTCTTCTGCTCTCACTCTCTTTCTCTTCACCTGTCTTGCCTTTATTCATCTTTCAGGTCTAAGCTTCTGCATCCCTTTTTCAGGGAGGCTTCCCCAACACAGAGGTGAGAGACTCTTAGTGTATGTTCTGACAACTGTCTATCGGAGCATCCTTCACACTCCATTGTTATTACATGCCTAATTGCCGACTCTCCCCGAAACTGTGAACGCTCTGAAGACTAACTTTTTCGTCTTGTCCACACTGTTTCGCCATAGCTAGTTCAACGCCCATGAAATCTATACTGAGTGATTGAATGAGCTGAGAGTTCGTTATTCGACCTCTTCAACCTCCCAGAGCTTTTCTGAGTAGCAAATGTAGGAAAGTACGGTACTTTGAAAACAATTCAAACACGAGTCCACTTTAGTGGTGGCACAGAAGAGATGTGGTCATTTTTAAAGGACCGCGGTCGGGACTCAGGGGCTGCATTCTGGTTTCCATTTTTCCCACCTCAAGCCGTGCGTCTGGGAGAGGAAGCACAGTCAGCACAGCGCAGCCCTCATCAACCCCACTCATCACCACCGTCATCTGGCTGATTAACACAGTTTGCGTGTTATTGCAAGGCAGAGGGGAGGAGAGGAGGGACCAAAGTGGCAGCGTTCGCGGGCGGAAGAATGTGGTCGATCTGTCAAAAACAGTTTCCAGATTCCTCATTCTCTAGGGAGTAATTTTTCCGCTGGTATTTTGAGATCTCAAAATTAAGTACCTGTACCAAAACTGCCATCTCTAAGGTGACAATGCTAGAAATCTCCCTCGGCTTCCTAACATGAGAGGTTTTAAATATTAGCTGCCTGAATGAAGTACCGTACAGAACATTTTAGGACAGGCAGTCAAATAGTGATACAAAAGAAAAAATGGTCAACTAAAAAAACAGTTTAAAAAAATTAGAAGTAGGGTTGCCAAATTTAGAAAATAAAAATATCTGAGAAAAACTTACTCTAAAAAGTTATTCATTGTTTATCTAAAATTCAAATTTAATTGGGAGTACTGTATTTTATCTAGCAACCCTTATTGGAAGGCCTTTCTTTTCCCCTTAGTTCTGTCCTTATTATTCCATAGTAAAAAAGTAAAATATTTTTTCTATTAAAAACTTCATTCTGTAGTATCATTTCTTGAATGAGTTGAATATTATTGCTTTGTTTCTTTAGAATTACATTTCTCTTCAGAATAGCCATTCTTTTTCACTCATCTTTTTATATAGGTGATTAAGATTTAATTTACCTTTTCAATTATATTTTGTATTTCTTGGGATCTTCTGTGTTTTAACCTTAAATTGATAAGGAATTTTATCACTATGGTCATTTTATTGCATTACAGTCGATACCCTGTATTATCATGTATTATCTGAAGACAAATAAAAGAAATCACCACTTTATACAGTGAAAAATCCTGGGTATTGCATTTTATTTATTCTGCCTAGCACTACATGGAGTTGTTTTTATTTTATTTTGTATTGAAAATTTCAAATGTATGCAAAAGTAGAAGAAATATTGTTATGAATGTCCCTGTGTTATCAGCCAGGTTCAACAATTATCACTTTATGGTCAATATTGTTTTATATATACCTCCATCCATTCCCCTTTCCCACTACCATCTTGGTTTTAGACCTAATCCCAGACATGCAATCATTGCATTGGTAAATATTTCAGTATGTATCTCTAAAAAGATAAAGATCTTTTAAAAATATCCTCAATATTATAATCATTAATACTGTTAAAATTAACAGTATTTCTTTAATATTTTAACCCTTTGTGATATAAGTTGTAGGTTTTTTTCCCCCAATATGCCCTTTGCTTTGCTTATGGTATGTTTTTTGGCCATGCCCAAACCAAAAAAAAAAAAAAAAAAAACGAAACAAAATAAAAACATTAAATTTGTATGCAATCAAATTTCTCTATCTTTTCTTTTCCTGCTTTTGAATTTTGAATTACACTTAAGAAAATTTTTCTTTATGCCTTGGTTATAAACGTATTTATCCATATTTTCAGCTAGTACTTGTATGTTTTCATTTTTTACGTTTAAATCTCTGATAAATTTGTATTTTATCTTTGTGCGAAAAATGGATCAAATTTTTTTTCCTCATGTTTATCCAGTTATCTTAAGTAGGTCTTTTTATCCTAAAAACTCATATTTTTCTGAGCTCAGAGAAACTTTTTTCACCCTCTCCTCGTTTTCCTTCTTCTGTTATTCCCCCTTTATTATTTCTGGCCAAAAAGATGAAATTCCTGAGTCTGTTCCCACTATCCCATTGTTTCTCAATTTTGCCTCATATTTTCTATTTCCTGGCTTTCTACTTCATGTAATACAAAATTTTCTTCTTGATTACCAGCTTGATGTTTAGTACTGTCCAGTTTATTTTTTAGAATGTCATTTCACTCCTGTCCAATTTATTTTAATTTTGAGTGTTAGCTATGTTTAGTACTTGTTGAATTATTAAATTTCAAAATCATATTTCTGATTTCCTGACACTCTATGTTATTGTTCTGTAATTACTCTTTCTTCATAGGAGCTTGTTCTTATTTAATAGATTCAATGATTTCTTAACTTTCTCTGGTCATAGTGATTCAATTTTTTTTTAACTTTTAATTTTGAAATCATTAGAGATTCAGAGAAGGTTGCAAAGAAATGAACCCTCCCCTGAGTCTCCTCCAGTGTTAGTATCTTACACAATGTAGTACAACATCGAAATCAAGAAACCAACATCAGGCCCGGCGCAGTGGCTCACGCCTGTAATCCTAGCACTCTGTGAGGCCAAGGCGGGTGGATTGTTTGAGCTCAGGAGTTTGAGATCAGCCTGAGCAAGAGCGAGACCCCGTCTCTACTAAAAATAAAAAAAATAAAAAAAAAGAAAGAAACCGACATCAGCACAATCCAAAGAGCTTATTCAGATTTCACCAGACATACTTGCCCTCATGTATGTATTTGTGTGAGTGTATCTCTGTGCCGTTTTGTCACTTGTGTATCCTTGCATTTTTACCACCTAATTAAAATTTAAAAGAATATTTTTTGTTGCCTGAATTACCTTTCTACTTTTTGAAAGCTACAGTGATGATATCTTGAAAGTTTTGGGGGTTTCTTTTGGGACAAAAACTACATGCCAACTTTATATATTGTGTTGTCATGGAAGTGGGGAAGGAGGACAAGGAGAGATCCAACCTGCCCTGTTGTTCTGAATAAAGTTTTTTAACTAATGGCCATGATTAGCATCTCAGGACTCAATTTTGGCTTCCAAATTGGGTCTTCTCCAGGGCTTCCTAGGGAAGGATTTTTCTTACCTTTTGGCGACTTGGGCTACAGATTTTCCTACTTTGTTTTCTCCATTAGTCTCATCCTTTTTCCTCTAATATTTCCTTCAACTCTCTGGTCAGATACTGTCTCCCCCTTCTTATCTTCAAGCACAATGTATGTTAATAAATATGAATTTTAGTGACATTGGGAAGAAACGGAGGTAGTACTGTGCTCAGTCTGCCGGTTTGAAACAGGGTCCTTCTTAATACCATCGAAAACCAAAATCTGGTTTCTTACATAAGACATCAGGTTGTTTCCAATTCTTTTATGCCAGAATTCCTTAATTAAGAAACAGATTTAGAAACTTAAGAGTTTGTGTTTAAATGTATTTAATTCATACTTTTACTTATTTTTAATTCTACATTTACTTAGTTACAATGTGCCATGAACTGTGGTTCTGTGATCTGATGGTGGTCTTCCGGTTCCAATTCTGATTCTTGGCTAGATGGCTTTACCTACCAGTGGCAGTAACAATAGAGGAGTGTCTGACCTTTAGGTTATTCTTTTTCCTTAACCCTTATTTGACTGATGGGTATTTCATAAGTTTGGAGAAGGCATAACTGGACTGCAAAGCTCAAGTTATGATTCCTGTATTTTCAGAGTCAGAGAGCGTAGGATATTCCTAATTTAATTTTATATGGGAAGACAGGTTATGGCATAAGTGGATGACATTCAGATATAAATGTCCTATTAGTACTGGGAAACACAAATCTGGACAAAGGAGAGAATTCAAGGAAATGCTACATGGGGTAGAAAGCTCACCAGCTGTTTTCATTCCATCAAATGATAGAACCAATGTACATGTACTTAAGCCGAAGCCAGAATACCTTAAAAAGAATTTCCTGGAAGAGTGAAGAGCTTAATGTAGAAGATAGTTTAATAGCTTTCTTTAGAATTTGGAAAGGTTTGCACCTATATGGGCCATAGATTCTTATCCAGGGATGGGTTCAATAGCTAATAGCTTCTCCGTGTACTTTTCAGCCCCAGGAGTCAGTAATTTAGTACACTTAAGTAGGCATCTCCCTGACATTTTTGCATTGAATATCAGAATAATAGGTAATAGCATACCCATATAACTTGCTAACATGTCATTTAGGCTGCCTGAGGGCTGCAGTAAATTGCTCTGCCACATTTTTAAGTGAATATACAAATGCTAAGCATCAGTGAGAAGATGATCTTGTGTTTTATTTTATTATTACTCCTCCCTTCTGGTGCTGAGAAATGAATTGCTTATGAGAGGGAAGAGGGTGTTGGCTTAATAACTTGTAACCAGATATGCCACGCAGCAAATGAGAACTTCCCATTTCCCTATTTTTTTTCTAAGAACAAAAGAATCTCATAATGTGGGAAAAGGTGGCAGTAACCCTTGAATGCACAATGCCTGTGGGTATTAGGTACAAGTGAGGATAAAACAATGAAATAAACTTGTGATTGGTGACTATCTTATTCTTTCTAAAAATAGTACCAAGAGACAACTAATAATAATGACATTAACATAGGATTTATTACAGAGTGGTCACTGTTCTAAAAGGCTTACTAATATTAAATTAGTGCTTACAGTAACTCTGTGAGGTAGTTACGGTTATTATCTCTGGTTTATGGATGAGAGAACTGAAACGCAGAGGTTAAGTGGCTCACCCATGGTCACACAGAGAGTACTAGGCACCATGCTAAACTGTCTCTAATGAAATACTGATTTCCTGGCTGTATTTGAGTTTGTTCAATAATGTGTTTCTAGGGAAGACTTAATCAGTTTTTGAGAAAACATGGTATTCAGTCCAATTTCAAATTAGGAAGAATCTTTGGCTCAATTACTTTAGTCTCTAAAAGTCCCTCAGAGCCCTTAGTTGGATAATTAGTTGTGAACAATGTCAATTATATCTAAGTGGACAAATTTAATTACTGCAGAAGACCAATTGATTTTTTTAATTATCATTGATTGCTCGGTGGTTATCTCAGTATAAAGATTTGTACATTCTGAATCTTTAATTTAATTGGTTTATTAAGTAGTCCAAAGGTTGACACGAAAGTAAGAGAGGTGAATTTCCCCCCTACTCCATTTTTTGCTCAGCGAAGGTTAACACCTTGGTAGCCTAAGATAGTCGAACAACAAAAACAACAACAATAACAAAACAACCGCAATTCATATTAAATTATGCATAGGCTTTTTGGGGATTTTATCTTTTTTTATATTAGGGGATTTACTGGAGGCAATGGTACTCTAGTCTTCCTAATGGTGGGGATAGAACTTACCCTATTAGCTATCTCAGCGTGTTCTCAGATGCTGACGTTTTTAATCCTTCAGTCAAATTCACAATGAAGCCAGCTAAGATCATAAAGATAATGGGGAATTGATACGGATTTAGAGAGATGAGGACTGGATTTTACTCTTTGAATCTATCCTTACCCCTACTCCTTTCCTCAGCAATAGCTGGGTGTGTGATTTAATTTTTCGGTGTTTCAATTTTCTCATCTTTAAAATGAGGATAATCATGTCTGTCTTGCCTACAGGCCAAGTCTGTGACAGTGCATTAAAAAAATATTAAATGTATGTAAATTCAAGGATTATTAATATTTAGAGAACACCATGATATTTTTATTATTTTGCTATAAAAATATTGTCTGACACTAACTGTATCAGTAATCTATTGCTGTATAAGAAACTACCCCAAAACTTGTGGGTTTAAAACAACCATTTATTATTTCTCTCATAAGCCTACAGGTCAGCTGGTGGGTTCTCTGGTCTGTGCCTGGCTCAGCTGTTCTCAGCTGGGTGTGCTTACGCAGCTGTGGTCAGCTGGTGGGTCAGCTGGGGGCCGGCTGGTCTAGGATGGCTCCAGCTGGGACAGCTTGGCTCTCTTTCAAGTGGTCCTCCTTCTTCAGCAGCTAGCCCACAGTTGTTCTTATGGCAAAGGGACAGGAACAAGTGAGTGAGTGAATATACATAACGCCTCTGGAGGCCTTGGCTATGAATGGCACCCGATCATGTCCACCACGTTCTAGTAACCAAAGCGAGCTGTGAGACAGCCTGATTCCAGGAGCGAGTGTGTGGAACAAATAAATTCCATATCTTCACGGGAGGAGCTGTATAGACATATGGTAAAGAGGAGGAGAAATTGGAGCCATTTTTGCCATGGATCTACTACACGCATTGAGTCACTTCTTTTTTTTTTTTTTAGAGACAGAGTCTCACTCTGTTGCCCAAGCTAGAGTGCCGTGGTGTCAGTCTAGCTCACAGCAACCTCAAACTCCTGGGCACAAACAATCCTCCTGCCTCAGCCTCCCAAGTAGCTGGGACTACAGGCACGCACAAACATGCCTGGCTAATTTTTTCTATTTTTATTTATTTATTTTTTATTTTATTATTTTTTTAATTTATTTTTTATTTCAGGATATTATGAGGGTACAAACAGTTTGGTTACATTTCATGACTTTGCCTCACCCAAGCGAGGATTAGATAATTTCTTTCTATTTTTAGTAGAGACAGGGTCTCGCTCTTGCTGAGGCTGGTCTCAAACCCCTGACCTCAAGCGATCCTCCCCACTCAGCCTCCCAGAGTTCAAGGATTACAGACAGGCATGAGCCACCATGCCTGCCTTGAGTCACTTATTTTCAATTTAAATCTCTGGCTTTTTAAAAATCTATTTTACTATTCAGTGACTTTTGAAATTTGCAATTTTTAGGTCACTGCGTTATCTTTCAATATATATGCACATATTCATATTCATGGCTGCTGCCTACATATAAACCTCAAATAAACATTTGAATATATTTGTAATTATTGTACCCAGTTCTTAACTGGAAAATCTATTTCATATATTCTTATTTATTCATTAACTCTTATTTGCTATATTAGCCTTTTCATAGGGAAATAGCAGAAGATATGACCAAAATAATTGTTGGAGTTCTGAAGGCCGATGTGTTTTGCACCACTGGCTTCTCTGATGCACTGAAATGATTAGTGCACTTCATTACTGGTCCTATGAGCAGTCAGATTCAATAAAGAATTGAGACAATATAAACAGAAAAGCCAGATCTTCAGCTCTGCCATTGAAAAGGAAGAGAGGAGTTTTGGCTTTGTTTCATTTTGTTTCAGCTACAATGAGCCCGAGTGGATAATTACATTGATTAAATTCCCTGACTGTGTGTTCAACTCATGATTTCGCTTGGATTTAGGCATTTGGTTGTATAATGCCGAACATCTGGATGTTTTTTCTCAACAATGCCAAATATATAACTGTGTGGAGGAATGTTCCAGTTTTGGCATTTAATTGGCATCCTTGTATATACTCTTTAACCAGACATACCATACTGCCTGGGCAACTCCAGAAGTTTGGGTCAAAAGAATGTGTTTCTCATTAGATTTAATTATAAAAACTAAATATAAGCTATCTGAATTATACATAAGCACTTGGCACTATCCTGTAGGTTCTAACATCTCCTTTCTCTACATTGGCATCACGTTCAGGAACATTTAAAACATATTGCCATAACATTCTCTAAATGACTGTATTGTAATTTAATGTTATATTTGGCACACACAACCTGAAACACAGTAGCTAATAGTGCAAGCTCATTTTGTTTGCATACCATTGTTAACCACTTTCATGTAGTTCTTACCAAAAGTGTCAGATTATTACAATCCATTTAATGACTTAATGGGTGAGATGCATTGTTCTTAAATACAATTGTACCCTTTGCACCTCTGGAATTAAGGTCATGTTAGCATTTCTACTGTATCAGTGCTTGGGTTTAGCGGTTTTAACTGAACTATAAAAGTTGGCTTTCAAATAAAGTCTTAGTAATAAAGGTCACTACCTGAGAGAATCCCCTCACCCAAATTTGAAACATATAATTTTTTGGTACATCTCTGCTTTTTAAAATAATCTTTTAGAAAAAATTCCACTATAGTCTTCATACGGCAGAAGAAAAGCTCTTTCATTTCCTGCTTGCTTTTCTTCCTTGTTGAGTGACAGTCATCTCTAAGACAATCTGGCTTTTAATATACTCTCCATGATTTATTGGTTGGGTAACCTTGAGCTGTCACTTGGGCATTTTGTGCCTCAATCTACTCATCTGTAAAATGAGCTACAAATAGTACCTACTTCATAGAATTGTAGTGAGGGTTAAATGAGATACTATGTGCATGTGTTTGGGACGATACTTATTAATTGCTCAACGAGAGTTAGGTCTTATTATTATTAGATAAGAGATTCATTATGAGTCTGTTCAACGTTAGAGAAATGTCTGAAAAGAACAGGCTACTGAAGTGGAATTTGGCATTTACTGAGAGGTACAGAAGAGGCTATGGCTATAAGATAATCACTACCCTAATGTCAATAAATAGTTTTTTTTTTTTAGAAATTAATATTTTCATTGTTCATCTTCAGATTTGTTTATGAAGGGAACAAGATTTCCTTGAAGTAGTTGTACTAGTTATTAGCCCTGCAGTGTTCCAACATTACTGTATATGTTGCTAATGAAACATATACAACATATCTACATACATATCTAGGCAACTCCATTCGGCTACATGTTAATCACAAGAAGATGGACACATTTTCCTTGGTACAGAAAAAAGCCACTCTTTTACTAACTCTTTTAAAAAAATGATTCACTGATAGATTTGGCTTTGCATTGACCAAGCGCTTAATTTTTTCCCGAATAAACGGCAGAGAAATTCTCTGAAAATTGGAAAGAGGTTTTTTCATTGACAGAAAAATTTGTTTTCCTCTATGTGTCCTAACAGCAGAATCCCCGGTGTCTTAGTTGTTGCAACCTCCTGTTTCTGCAGGATCACTGTGAGGGACCCCACACAGGGGCAGTGCAGTGGTGTGGTTACACAGGACTGCACAGACGCTCCGGCACTGGCGATGTGCCACATTGCAAAGGAGTCCAAAAAATAAAATAAACGTGATGGAATTCAAAAGCGCTTGGAATGATTTTAACTGATATTTTTTAGAAACTTGCATTTCAATACATGCTGTCTAAACATTGAAAATTATAATTCCCACTTCAATTAATTGACTTTTTCACCTCCATTAAAATTCTTTGGACTATTCTATTTGATCTGATTCTGGATGAATTTGATGTTTTTCCCCTGCCACAATACGGATGACATTCATACAACTGAAATCTGTTGTTTCCACCATGCCATTATACAAATAGAATCCTAGAGTTGGAAAGTCCTGCAAAACTCATTTTTACAAGTGAATATTGAATGTTTTAACTACTCTGTTCACATGATTTCCTTTTCTTAGAAAAAGTCCACAGCCTTCAATAAGCGAAAGTCTAAAAGCAAGGGAAAATGACATTGTTTAAAGCCCTTGCTAGGCAGACACATCAAAGTTAAAGGAACCTAGAGGCATGGAGAAGATTCAGAATAAGACTTGGCGAAAGGGAGTAAGGCTATACAGAAGAACCATTTAAGTATTCGTCTATTTTTTATTTTATTCAAATATGTTAGAAAATTCAAGCATAACTTAATATAACCTCAAATATTTACTAGCAAAGAATAAAGTGAGGTAGATGCCATTCAGGATTCTAGACCATAGGTCATTCATTACCTGCTTGACTATCAAAAAAGAAGTTAGAGAAATATCAAATTCCTTTTCAAAATTCAATTAATGGTTAAAATAAAACACGCAACATAGTTGACCGAGAACCATAGTTGGCATGGTTTCTGCATAAATCTGGCATATATTAGTTGACCAGAAGCCATCTCTATCAACTATAAAATGGGGATTACATCATTCAGTGATCCAAGTTGCATCAATACCAGTCAGAGATTAAGACAGGGTGATAATACAGTATCTCAGAAAGTCATTACTACTGTTCTGGAAATTCCATTTAAACAAATGAACAGAGGAAGTGGCCAGCACAGATAGTAGGCAGTAGTTTTTTTTTCCCCCTTAAAATTCTACTGTGATATAACTTAACTGGAAAGGAATACACGGTAGTTAAAATAGAATTTTGTTCAATGGAGTTGGAGATAAACACTGCAAATCAAACAGATTTGCAGAAGATGGCCCAGGGTCCCGGTGGATAGTTCCATGAGAATGGCTTCTCATGGAGCTGAGCATCCTGATGCTATCAGTGTAGTGGTAAATTTGTCAAGGAGCTTAATAATTAAGCTTAATGTTTATTGATCAACAGTGCACTGGTATCAATCCACTCAATGGTAGGTACTGTGGTAGAAGATAGACAGTTTGGTCAATTTAAAGAGAATGCAGACTTTATGAAAGGATGATGAACTGACTATGAAATCTAACAAGGTTTTTAATGTTATAGTCCGAGCATCTGATATTGTGCGGCTCCATACTATTAATTGAAGAAAAATATGGAATCTTTAAGCAAGAGACAAGGTAATATATATGCATAAACCTATTTATCCCTTTCCCTGTGACATATTTTCATCCTTTTAATCTCAACTTAGATGATTCTTCAGCCCTGTGAAGCTTTCTCTTACTCACAGAGGCAAAAATAATAAATTTTGTGACCCCAGGTTATGTGCATATACTCCTAGTATTGTACTCATCCCATTACATTCTAATTGTGTATGTGTTAACTTCTTTCTTTATTAATGCAATGGGAGTTCCTTGGAAGAGTGTCCTATTTATTTTTGCAGTACTGGGCACATGGCAGGTCATAATAATATGTAATGAATGCATGTGGTTATATATGAGAAAAAGAAATGTTCATGATGATTATAATGCCTGTAATTCCAAAAATAAATGGACTGACAGGCAAAACAAATCTCACAGACCAGATTTCTATTTACCAAAACCGCCTGCCTGTCAGACCAAATTATTTGAGTATCATCCAAAGGCAAAACTCTAAGAGATCTTGAAAAGTTGGAGAAATCATCTATTGCAACTCAAGATGATATTTAATATTATAGAAATAATAGCCAATAACTTTTTAAAATCTTTGATCAGATCCTGTGTCCAAAAATAATTAGGCAAAGAAAACCTGGGGCACAAGGGAAAAATCTACATTTAAAAAAATCCACTTTTATCCTAATATGTAATCTGGAAATATGTAACTTTTTTTGTTGTATCTTAATGGGATAAGTGGTTGTGAAGAGGGTGACTGACAGCTCTAAATTATCAGAAGTTTTCTCAGTTCCCCACCCTATGACCTTGCCTGGCTGCCCTGGTAACTGATCATGTCACATGTTTCCCACTTTAGGATGATAAATATGTTATAGAGGGGGATTTTTAAAAATTCAATCAATATCTGAAAGTGCAAAAAACACAAAAATAAGGATGCAGTGGGGCATTATTTGTAACTAATATTAGTAATATTAATGTTTGTTATTAAATTTAGTAAATTAGTATTTTATTAAACTATCTGAAACTATTACCAAAAGAGGTTGTTTTTCTAAGCTAAATATTTTCTTTAAAGACAATTTAAATATATTTACCCTTATCAGTTTCTATGTGAAACATTTGACTTTTCAAGTGAAAGTATTTGATGGTTTTGCCAGTAAAAGAGCCTCAAATATACAACGTGGTTGTACATTTCAAAGGAGACAGCTTGGGCAAGGAGTTGGGGAGTTGTCTTTTGTTTTGTTTTCATTTTTTTATTTCAAAATATTAAGGGGGTACAAATGTTTTTGTCACATGGATAGCTTTTATAATGCTTGAATCAGGGCTATAAGTGTGCCCATCACCTAGTGTTCATTGTACCCATTAGGTAGGTTTTTGCCAATCCCCTCCTCCCGCCTCCTTCCTGCTTGAGTTCCAATGACTTTTACTTCCCTCTGTGAACGTTGTGTGCCCCTCGATTGGTTCCAACTTATTAGAGAGTACATATGGTGTTTGTTTTTCCATTTTTGAGGTACTTCACTTAGGATAATGATCTCCAGTTTCATCCAAAATGCTGCAAAAGACATTAACTCACCCTTTTTATCGCTGAGTAGTGCTCCCTTTGCCAGCTGAATCACCTTGAGAAGTTATTTGACCTTAGTCTTAGAGTTCTCATGTATAAAATTCAAATAATCAGCTATTCCACAAGGTTGTTATGCCAATGAAATTATGTGCACAAAAGCACTTGTAAACTGTAAAGTACCATATAAATATTAGTTATGATTATGGCTTCATCTACCATAACATCACAAAAACGTCATGGAATAGGAGGAGCCTGTTTCTTTTTTCCAAATGTGCTCCTCTGTAACATAAGTAGTGGAGACGTTTTCCATTTGCTTCCTTGTTTTTTCTTTTTCCCGTTTTTTTTATTGTGGTCTGTAACATAAATTTTACTATCTCAACTATTTTTAGGTGTTCAATTCAGTGGTATTAAGCACATTCATATTGCAGTGCCACTATCACCACTATCCATCTTTTCATCTTGCAAAACCAAAACTCTATGTATAAAGCAGGAGCTTCCCATTCTCCCCACCCTGCTGCCTTGTATCTTAAGGTGATTTAGAATTCGAATGCTGCTCCCACCTTATCCCTAACACAAAATTCACTGCCAACCAGAAATGTAATAGTGGTCATCTCAATTCCATCTGCTGCCTCCATTGTTTTTGGTCCTGGCAAGATAAACAGAAGATATGGTGAAGAAATATTGTAATGTAGAATTTGCACAAGAGGAATTTGCAATTCAGTTACATGTAGAAAGTCTTATTATTTTGAAAACTTTTGGACATAAGGATTCTTCTAGAAATATATCCTACGAAATAACTAGGGGTGTTTACAAAGAGTTATCTGATAATAGTTAAAAATTGTAAGCAGGTCTCCTAAATTCCCATCAATTGCAGATTAGTTTAAAAATTGATGATACGTGCATACAATGAACAGATATAACTACTAAATATTTCATTATAATACTTAAAAATGTGGGACATGTTTATGCTGTAATATTAAGATAAAAAAATTGCAAAGCAGTATATGTACTGTTTTGATATTATTAATACTTTTCTGATATTACCCAATTGATATTATGCCAACTAAGTAATAAAAATAGCATGGCTATGTGTGTATGTGTGTGTATGTGTGTATATATATGCATATATATATATACACACACACGCATATATATGAAAATGCTAGAAGGTATACAGTAAAATGTTAATGGCAATTAATATTCTGGGTGGCAGAATTAGTAGTGATTTTAATTCCTCCTTTGCAATTTTTTATGTTTTGCAATTTTTTCAATGACCATCCATTACATTTATAATCAGGAAAAAAATTTAATTAAATAAAAACTCAGGCATAGGCCACCTCTAAAGCAAACCCAGCAATGAACTCTGAAGTATTTCAGCTATGAACATTTAAGTAATTGGAAATTGGGAGGACCATAAAAAGTAGTCACTGGAGGCTAGTATTTGAATGAAAAACCCAAAGAGCTTGTTTCGGATCATGTCGACTTTCACATTACTAATATAATTAAAGCAAGTAAATCAGTTGGGCAACATGCCACTCACCCATCAGACACACGTCACAGCTGTCTGCATGCCCACTATCTCCACCTTGCTCAATTTTTACAGTTTTTAATATGAATATCAATTCCCTTTTTCATAAACCTAACCTATAAATGCCACAACCCCTCTGAGGGATTTCCCCAGGCTTCATTTTAGGCTCCACAAGAAAGGATGTAAAAGAGACTTTTCTTTTGTAAAGTGATTCTATAATTCTGTCCAATATCCATCATTTTCAAGGCCAAGTAATCATATTTAATAGATCCTAAATTACATTCTGTCAGGCAAGGATTCCCCTGATGATATTAACCAGAGCAGAGGACTGACAGTCAGAGGCCTGAAAGTAAGATCTTGTTCCACAAAGGGCTTACAAGCTGCGCTTTGCAGGGTCGACCCCACTACGTCTGGAGTGGTGTAGGATCTGTGCCTTCATCGCAATCCTCAGCCTTCCCCAAGTTGCCCACAAACCACCGCCTGATTTCCTGTGCTAAAAATCACTTTCAAAATTAAATTACTTGGCACACTTTCGACCCTTTCCTTTGAGGAAATTGCCATCGTGAATTTATTTTTACAACACTGCTCTAGCAAGACAGCGAAGTGTGTAAGAATCTGCCTACACTGTCTCCATTCTGGTCCCTTGTAGGAAAACCGAAAGAGAGAAACTGAATGAGAGGAGAAAGCTGGAGCGATGCCATCACGGCCTGTGCTGTTTATATGAGTGTTACAAAGTATCAGGGTGAAGAGCTTTTCTTGAGAGGGAAGATCCTAGGGTCATAATGCTAGAAAATGAGGCAACAGGTTTTCCTTTGAAGAAGGACATCTTGGACCAGAGTTTCATTACGAGGAAAGTTCCTGCTGCTCCTTCTTTAAGCATCTCTATTAGAGCTTCTTTATTTGTGGATTTTACATCTCAAAGGCATTAAAGAATAAGAAGATATAAAAAATAAACATTTTTCCCAAATTAAACAAAGTTTAAGTTTTTGATGCTTTAGTTATTAAAACAATTCAAGCACAAATCCTTGTTTTAAACTGAATCTTCATTCAAAATCCAATTATGAGCTCTTGCTACATGTCTAACACTTATTGATACTTTATGTACATGAACTCATTTCCTCCCTAGAAAGGCTTTGTAAACTGCAGATGTACTTATCCCAATGTTAGAGGTGGTACTTACGAGACAGCCACTTCCTTCTCATTTGTAAAGTTTTAGGACGGCTTGGGCTGTAACAATTTGGGCCACTCTCAATTTTATGATAATAGTCTCACCACAGAGAATTGATTGTCATTGTTCTGGAAAAAAATAGTCTCACCCAGTTGCTCCAAACTTCAAGATACACGCATCTCAAAATTCTTACCTACAGAAGAACTGTTAAAATACTGAAGGGTAGAGTAAGAAGGAGGGGATAATGGTGGTTGACTTTTAACCTTTTGGAACAAATAGTAGAATGCTGAGCCTACAGCAGCAGCAGCAGAAAAAAAAATATTAAGCCACTGTCAAGATATCTGTTTTATAATTTGGGGCCAACATACTTTACACAAAGGGACAAATTTTGTCTGCTGTCTGGCCTTTTTTTTTTTTTTTACTTCTCTCCCCCCTCTTTTAAGTTCTGGGGTTTCTGTGTCTTTCTTTTGCTCTTCTTTGCCAATTCTTTTATTTTTACTCACACTTCTATTTTACCCTCGCTCTTTCTCTGATCCCTTAATTTTTTCCTATACCTAAAAAAGAGAACGTGAAATAAAATGAATCCAGCCTTTACGCTTTCCCTTTAAATGTAATAAAACACAGGTGCAAAAACTGAAGGACGGAATCGGCTGGTTTCGTGATGGTTTCTTCATCTTTCATCATCATTAACTCCTCTCGCCACTCTCCTCTTCCTTACTTCCTCCTTTCCAATAAGTCACTTCCTTCTTTTCAATAAATCACCAGGGCTAAGATTTAAAAGCACTTTACCATATTCTGATACACTACAGTAGTTTAATTTTCATATCAGTCTAACCCAAATTGGTTTCTCATTGACAGAGCTCAGCTGACACCTCCTTGCCCGCTGAGCCCGCCAAATGGAAAATCTCAGTGAAACCTGTATTATCATTTATTTCCACTATGGAAATATTTAGCGAGCTGGAATGTGGTGATTTCTTTAAATATTTTTTATTATAACACAATTATTAGAATAACGAAAAATTCACAATTTCCCTGGGAATGAGCTCCGGTTTCAAAGAGAGGGTTTATTTAAAATCTGACTGTCAGGTCTCTAGTGAACTTTGGTAATTTATTTTGCCTGGACATGTTAATATACTATAATACTTACCTTCCTCTCAGTACTGTTATTATTTTTTAGAAAAGAGTTGGCACTCTTTTATCTTTTAATGGGGTTATTTTTAAATGGGTTTTTCCATTTTAACTCCATTGAATAAACAATGACAGCCACTTGTATTTGTGTCACATTTGATATTTTTTAGAGAACTTTCATAGCATTATCTGTTTAATCCTCATTAAAACACCAGACACTTGCCAGGCACTGGGATAGGCATTGTGGGGTAGATGAAAACATTGCACAGTCCCCTTCCTGAGAGGCTGGGGAGGGTCTGTGGGGACATGTGGAATAATTCCAGACAGAATAATGTATTATGAGCTTCAGCAATTATAGTGCTTCATGGAAACTGGGTACCAAATTATTAATTATATTGTCCTTTGATAGCATTTATCACATTACATTTTAATTTGATAAATTGAATCAGTCAGCTTCTCCCACTAGGTTTAAGGGAAGAGATGACATCTTATTGGTCTCTGCCCTCCCAGCACCAAACACAGGGCCTTAAACATTATAGCCAATTGCTCTTCAGTGAATTAATGAATGAAATGAATATATGCCTCCATATATATATATATATATATATATACACACACACACACACACACACATAAATATTTAATTGAGAATTCCAGAAAAGCAGGATCTTCTATATAATAAAAGAAAACAAATGAATTGGTTTTTGTGAACAGAAGTATTGTCTTGGTGTTAATACAAAGCCAGTATTCATTAGGTTGCCACATTAGTTTCCAACTCCTTATGAAGATGAAACTGTGATGGTCAAGGTCAGGCTGCTAAGAAGGATCAAATTCCCACGTTCACTATCATTTTAAGGATGAGATCCTTCTGATGTTTGCGAGCCACCATCCTAACTATATTTGATTGCCTATTTTGTGGGGGCAAAGGAAAAAGCTATTTGACATAGGAAGAAAATATGAACTTAAAACTTTGCTTTCTCACATGTATATAGCATAGAAAGCACCTGGTCAAGTTTCTAACCTGGTTTAATTTTTAAAATTCCTTCCTTTTCTTTGCTCTTTGATATATCACATTTGGAGAAGTGCTGGACTTTATGTAGGTTTGATTAGGCAAACTCTGAAAGCAAGATGACAGTACTGTTCCTTTTTGTGAAGACTGCCTAAAAAACTCTTTCATCTGGTAGCCTTTTTTCCAGACAGGTTAGAAGAAAACCTTTCAGTGCCAATGCCAATGCCTTTATCCATGACACATCAATTTAGACACAATGTTTATTTCTATTCCTCTGATTTTGGCAGCTGGGCTCCTTACACCACCTCTTGGCTTTCCTTGTTCAGGAGTGAGGATCAGTGTGGCCCTTCCGTGGGGAGTTGATGAGGAGTCCCCTGCCATCTCTGGGTTCATCTTCTTGGTGACTCTACTAGGATGAGCTTTAGTCATTTTTCTCTTGTTTTCAGGGGTCTGGGTTTTCTGTGGGGAAACTGACATTTGCTGCTGATCCTCCCAGCTGCTGACCATGTGCCTACCCTGATCTCACCTGCTCTGTGCCTGCCTGGCTAGACACCTGCTCCCGTGTTCTCAGGAGTCTTCCCCGTGTCTTCCTTGTCCTTTCCCCTTTGGCTGATGTTTTGTTTTAGCCCCACTTCTTAGACCAACATCTCCTGTCTTAAAACGACCATCCTCTGGCTATGATTTTCCGTGTGGATCTCTGACTCTTCCCACGCTCTGAAAGACTTAATTTTTCCCAGATGCTTCCAGCCTTCTCAGTTTTTCTGGCTGCCCCACTCCGTTCTGCATAAGATAGCAAGAGAAACCTAGATGCTCTCCTCTGTTGGAAAGAGAGAGGGTTAACCTGCTTTTTCAGGGTCAGCGAAATGACGATTTATGTAAGAACCTTTTAACTGTATTCTGAAATGTATGAAGAAGCCCCCTCTGGTTCATTCCCCCCAGAAGCCATAAGGGCCAGAAACTTGAGATCCCGTGATAAAATTGTAGAAGGATTCCCTATAGCCCTTTTTTCTTACCAAACTCTCCCCCTGTAACATACACATTCCTTGGCTGGAAGGAGAAAGTCGGAAAGGAGAGGAGGCGGTCGCAGCTTACCTCCGTTGTCTCTTGCTTGCATTTTCCCTTGCACATGAGCACCGCCCTTCATACGCTGAGGGCATCTGTCACTGTCCCAACAAAAAACAGAAGGCATGCTCAGAGGATGGTTGTTCGGGAGAGCTTACCAAATAGGCTGTTTATGAGGGTGTAGGTAAGTTTAAGGGAAACCAATAAAGGATGCCGAAGTACCCCGGGGCTAGCAACAGCTGGGAGCCTTCACCAGCCCTAGGCTGGAAGGGGCAGAGGGGGGGAAGAGCTATCCGAAACCTGACAGATGCTGTAGCTGTTGCAGAGCACTGCACCGTGGGGGCTGTGGCCTTTTCCAGAGGCAGAGACCCACTGCCAACCCTTGGTCATGCAGGTAGGGACCTCTAACCTCACTCTGCCTCCACCTCCCAGCCTCACATTTCCTGTCTATCTCTTGCAGGTGCTTCCCATTTTCTGAATCCAAGCAGAAGGCAGAGGGGAAGGGAGCTGGGAGATGCAGTGAGCAGGGGTCAGCCTCCCCGGGCACAGAGCAGGCTGATGAGGGTGGACAGTGCATCTGGAAGGGTGATGCTGACGATATTTGGTGCCCTGGGGAATGATCCTCAGCTGAGGTTGCCTCTTTACACAATAAGAGGGTTCACTGAAATGAGTGGAATATTGTCGATGAAGTTTCTTAGGAGCTTATATAGCCAATTTCCCCCCTGTGTATTGCCATTTTTTCTAAAATGGTAAAATAATATGGTAGGCAGAAGGTTCCCTATAGTCTTAGGGTCTCCTGGATCTTTGGCTTGCAGATTTGTCCCAAAGCCCTGAAGCCTCCAGCATCTTGGTCTTGCAGAAGTTTCTCCTGTGATAGAGGCATTGATGACAAAACTCCAGTTTTCTTTGATGCACTTTTTGGTTATAAGCCTTTCAGCAATTGATATCAAACCACAAACCAACTTCCTCTCCTCTCCTCTCTTTGGCTCTTTTTTATGAGACTTGTCTAGTAATTATTGGAAGCCTTAGGAGGATACCCCCCACCCCCATCTCCTATCCCAACACACACACACACACACACACACACACACTCACACACTCACACACTCACACACCCCTTGTAGAGAATTTGCAAACAGGGCCTTTTGATCTTGGGAGACAGAAACAGATTCCCCGAATGGGAAACTGAGACATTGCTGAGTTGAGTGGCAGGAGATTAACCTGGCTGTGGTCTCTTCTAAGCTCGTGCAGTTTTGTGGTGATTCAGCATTTCTTCTGGAGATAATTCAGTGAACTCCACATACACCAGTTTCAAAAGGGGCAGAGAAATGTACTCTAAGCTCCAGATACAGGCTCTCAAACTAACATGCGGGGTAGCATTGAAGGCAAAGGATATCACCATGTTTTACTCACAGTTCTTCAATTCTTTGTCAAATGGTGTCTTTGGATTTCTTTAAAGGAGAGGCCTTTACACTGTGACACAGTTTCTTGTCACAGCTGCTCTAAAGGAGCTGTAGCAGGGCTGCCAGCCCTCCTGCAGACATCTGCTTCTGTGACAGGAAACCTGAGCTGGGCGGTCGCCAGTCCATGCTGGGACACACATGCTGAGCCTCAGAAAGAGCAGGAAGAAACCGTGGAGGGAGATTAACACCAACACTGACCCCTTGACAGAGGCACGGTGAGAAGTGCTTTGCAACCTGCTCCTGCCCTTCCTTGGAGAGTTGAGAGCTTTGAAGAGACGCCTGGCCAGGCTGAGCCGCATGTGAGGTTCTCACACCGTGAAACCACAGAGTTCCACACTGTATGCTAAGCAGCATGTTTCCTGTGGCTCTGAGGGCTAATGTTTTTCGCATTCTTGGTTTATGGGGTTTGGTATCCATTTCTCTTGGAATTAGAGTGACCGTCTCATCCTGGTTTGTCTGGCATTTTCCTGGTTTTAGCCTTGGAAGTCTTGTGTCCTGGGATTCCCTCCCTCGGCCACCTAACTTAGACTTTTGTGACACTATGAGATGCACGGGAAGGCCTGGAGTGTGGGCTTGCCACATCTGAGAGTCAGAACCCACAGAGGCCAGATCTCCATTTGGAGTGTGGATGTCATATCACATCCTTCTCACCAGGTTCCAAAGGATCCACAAACCTGGTGTATGTACCTCTATCCTGCTGAGCACTTTGGGTGTCTGTGGGCCAGCTGAGTTTAAGTGCAATAAAGCAGGATAAAACTTTTCGTAGATTACAAAGCACTACACAAACATAATTATTTTGGTTGCATCACGCTTTCTTCATCGACAACCCCTGGCCTTGAACATGTGTGGATCTCTTGACTTTGGGAAAGACAAGGGTCTTATAGATATCATTGATTTAATATGTTAAATAATTTAATATATTGAAAATGATATGTTAAGTTTCTCATGCATCTACCGAACATTGGGCTAAGGGCTTTATATACCACTTTTAATTGTTCAAAAAAAATCCTGTAAAATAGTATTAGTCCCTGTTGCCCCTAGATTATATTTCCTTAATTTGAGAGTCCTGTCCTTTTTTGGTGTAGACTCAGGGCTAATGCAAGCAGGTGACCCAGTATACATTACTTGGGCTGGCTCTCCAGAATGGGCCTGCTGTTTTGCATGTCAGCAGAAATCCTGTGTGAAGATTTTTAGCTGGCTAACCCTTTGGGATAGGATAAGGGGGATCAAAATTATTTAGTCAGGGCTAGAAATTGCTCATGGTGGCCCTGCTCAGATCCTGAGGTCTGCAGGTCTGGCTTAGAGCCATCTCAAGCCATATGGTGCAATTGAACATCCTGAAAGGCCGGAGGTGCACAGGCTCAACTCCATTGTATTAATAATATACACATTAAAAAACTCATGCATTTTTTCTTGGTAACTAAAAGAGTTTCCAGATAATGCCAACAAAATTATCATACAGACGTGATAAAAAATAATTTCCTAAACTGCATATTTATATATATGCAACCTATCCCTTTATTATATTTTCATCTAAAATTTCATTTTCATTTTATTTCATTTCTGATCAAGTTTAAAACTTTTTCACAAGCATTCATCTTTTACTTCCCATTGAATTAAATATATTGTTTAAAATGCAGAAGTGAAGTTTGCTTCTTACCAACTCTAACTTCACTTATTAGATTTATTAAAGTTCGTAGATTATCCATGACATATTTGATACAATTAAATCATATTAAACCAGTTTCCGTTTATCAAAATATGTTGTTCCCTGAAAGCATCTGAAGCCCATGTCCACGGCACAATTTGCTCATAGAAAGAATCTGAAGGAAGATCTTTTACTCCACAATAGCAGCTAAGTTTGAATTACATTATCTAAAGAAGAAATTTCCCCTCATTAGTTAAATAAGTGCTCAGAGCTTTTAAAGAACTAATTTCCTGTATATTTGAGAGCTCAGGTATAAACATTTAATGCTTTTCAATGATATTTCTTAGCTACATGAAGTATGAAAAAAAAATAGTCTTTCTTCCTAAATGTTGTTAAGACAATGTCTTAAACGAATGGATAATAAACCTGGGTCAAAGCTTTATTTCAAACTAGCCACAAGGGATGAGACCTTTAAGTGTGCCAATTCAAGATTTCCTTTAGGAATTTTATGGGAAAAGTGAATGGTTAATCACTATTAAGCTGGATACAAGAAAAAATAATGTCTACTTAAAGATTGTTACGCTGGCCAGTCAGCTGGGTGGTTAACCCTGGCTCCCCAGAAGTCCTTCATCTCCTTTAGGTCTATCAGAAAAGTGCTCAAGCATTTTGATAGCAATGCCAGTTCCTTCCCATAGGAGGTTGTGAATTATATCACATAAGGAAGTTCTGCCCCAAGACAAGGTTTAGGACAATTTTTGTTCTCCATGTGAATACAACTTTTGTGCCAAAAAGTTATCATAGATTTTTTTGTTCTAAAATAATTTTTTCCTGATATTTGCTTTAAGGTGGCTAGCCCTTTTGGAATAAAGCTATCAAATATTTCTTATGTTAGAAGAATGTTGCAAGATTTAAGAGACATGATAATTAGTCATATGCAACACTTCTGAGAAAAAGTAAGATAGCATTATGTGAAATAGTACTAAAGGAAACTGCAAATGTGATTTTAAAACAAGCCAGCAGTGTCTAGATCTATCTATCAATTTGTAAGGAATACATGGTAAACTATACCACAGATGGGCAGTGAGGACTCTCCAGACTATGGCAAGTTCTACAGGACCCAGGACACCTGGTTTCTTCAACAAACTGTAAGAGGGAAACCTTTTTTTTTTTTTTTTAAAAAACACTTAAAAGATTTATCAATCAATTGCAGCATGTGGACTTTTTTGGATCCCTATTCAAACAAAGACATTATGAAATAAAATTATACCATTCATGAAGCAGTTGAAAATTTGAACTCTAATTGGATATTTAACATTACAAATTATTGTTAATTTTTAAATTGTGATACAGTATTGAGTTTGTACGTAAAACAAAATCAACTGTGTCCTTTAGAGATATGCAGTGAAAAACTTGTGGATGAAATTATACGATGTCTGGGATTTACTTCAACATAATACAAAAGGAAGAGAAGTGGGATATAGGTGAAATAAGACCAGCCTGAACTGATAAAGGCTGAAGCTGAGTGATGAGCATTTGGAAGTTCTTTGCACAAGTCTGCCTACTTTTTGCATATGTTGGAAACTCTCTCTAATAGAAGGTTTAAATAAAATGACATCAGCAGGATTGGATCTCTAAGCTGTTGGCACTTTTGTTGCTGTCCTGGCTAAGCCCCTATTCTAGAGCCCACAGCCATTGGAGCCCGGTGTACAAAAAGCAGGATGGGGGCAGGAATGCCAGCTGCGGTACATGTGCAGAAGTCAGACTACAGTACGATGTAAGGGAAACTTTCTGTTAGAGCATAACACGATGGGTGAAAAGAGTGCCAGCTAGACACAAAGAAATGGCTGTCACTCTAGACCATTATAGTGAAGGGATAACACTCATCTCTCTTTTGGAAAATACAAAACTCGGTGGAGTTCACTGGTTTCTGGATAGAGAGGAGGGAAACAAGTGAGAATGAATACCGTCCTAAGTCTGGCAAGGAACAGAATTGTTCTACATAGTTTAAAAGGTACTAAGCCTCTTCCGGGAAGTAATTAGCATTACTAATCAAATGCCTGATAGAGGCCAGGCGTGGCGGCTCACATCTGTAATCCTGGCATTCTGGGAGGCCAAGGCGGGGGAAGTGTTTGAGCTCAGGAGTTCCAGACCAGCCTGAGCAAGAGCGAGACCCCATCTCTACTAAAAATAGAAAGAAATTAGCTGGACAACTAAAAATATATAGAAAAAATTAGCCAGGCATGGTGGCACCTGCCTGTAGTCCCACCTACTTGGGAGGCTGAGGCAGGAGGATTGCTTGAGCCCAGGAGTTTGAGGCTGCTGTGAGCTAGGCTGATGCCACAGCATTCTAGCCCAGGCAACACAGTGAGACTCTGTCTCCTGATAGATGTTACTGAGATGAGGACCTCTTCCTCTGGGAAGTTAGTTAACCATAATCTTCATCCAGGCTTTTGTTTATCCATCTTCCTCCTTGTCTTCTTTCTTGTAACATCTCCTCCTTCATCCTCCTTTGTGTTCTCTTCTTCCTCTTTCCTTTTGTTTTTCTTCCTCTTCATGGATGTTTCTCCCAAGAGAGAATTCTTTGGTTTGACTTGCTCAGAGGTCTCTGTCTTTGCAGCAAGCTCGAAATTAGACTCCGGACATTTCTTGTTATCAATTTGTCTGAGAACTTGCTTTCTTCAGATTTTTCATCATGTAGAAAGAACTAGATTGTTCATTTGCATATGATAAATATCAGGAATCATGGAGTTTCTAGATTAGCAGCTCAACGTAGGCAGCTGGAAGCCTGGAAGAGGTGGTAGAGAAAGAAGAATACGGAGAGAGAGGGGAGGCCAGCAGGAAGGGACACACACAGAGAAATGGCCTGGCTGACAACTGGCTTGACTTTCTTCCCTGACCTGTGTGTTATTATTCCTTTACTCTCCCATCTTAGTAAACCACAGTGCCATTCTTCCAGTTGCACAGGTCAAAAGCCTGGTTCCATCCTTGTTTCCTCTCATTCTTTTACATCCACATTTGCTTCATCTGCCGATCCTGCTGGTAGACCTTCAACATATATCGTAAGCCAACCACTCCCCACCACCGCCATTGCTGGGACGCTGGTTCTAGCCACCAGCTCTAACCTGGGTTATTGTAATAGCTTCCAAATTCATCTTCCAGCTTCCACCTTTGCCTCCTTCATTCTCCTCTCAACTCAGGAGACAGAGGATCCTTCCAAAATACAAACTAGACTATGTCACTCCTCTGCTCCAGGGCCTGCAATAGCTTCCCAATTTACACCGAGCAAAAGCGAACGTCTCGCCGGCCTACTGGCCTGCGCACTCCACTTCCCACCTGACCCTTGCCCATTACCTCTGCAATCACATCTCCTCGCATTCATCTCACTACAGCCACACTGGCCTCCTGCCGCTGTCCCTGGGTGCTGTGCACTCGCTGCTCCCTCTGCCTGGGTCGCCCTTCCCCTAGACCTGGGTAAGGCTCTCTCCAATGTCTTCTTCATGACTTAGCTCAATGTCAAGGCTTTCAGGGAAGCCTTCTTGAGGCTTCAATTTAAACAATCAAACTCTCCTCCCAGCACTCTGCAACCCCCTCTCTGATTTGTTTTTCTCTGTGTACTTATTATTACCTGACGCACTATACAGTCTTTTATTTATTGTGTCTATCATCTGAGTGTTTGCCTGGGAATGCAAGCTCCATGAGGGCAGAGATTTTTGTCTCTTTTGTTTGCTGCTGAATCCTCAATGCTTAAACAGGGCCTACCCTGTACTAGGTGCTCAGTAAATATTTGTTCAATGAACAAGTGAGTTCCCAAAACTAATACAACCTGGCACTTACAATGTTCTTGGGTGAACAGTGCTTTGGGTGAATGAAGCAAAGCAACCAAGTGCACAGGAGACAGACACTGGCTGCAAGCAATGAGACGGTGAGCTAATAATACCAAGAATTTAGTGGGAATAAACATTGCTAGTGGGAGACACAATGGAACCTGAGCCCCTGCGAAACCTCAGGGGAACTTTCTGACCTTTCTATGCTAGCCTGGGCCATTTTACTTGGATATTAAAATAAGGGCAGTCGTAGAAGGTTGGAAATACTTGGGAACATTTAGTTACTTTAAAATTTACTTTACTGTAAAGTAAATTTATTTCACTTTAAGTTACTTTAAATTTTAAGTTACATTTTGAGAAAAGACATATTTTCTAATTCTGGACATTTGTGCATCTGGTGCTTTGCCATTTGTTTCTCAGAAAAAGGTTTAAATATTTGAAATTAGACATCTGGCAACCCTAGTAACTAGGTTAAACAGGGCAGAGACGATAGACACTCTATTCCAGATCTGCCGAACATAAAACACAACCTGTGGAGGTGAGGGTGAGAGTGGGCGGTGCAGGGCATGCCCTGTACTCCGACCACTTCTTTGGGGGTTCTGAGAGTGGGTGGAGCAAGTGACGAGGTGGAGGAGGCTGTGGCGGGAGGTGCAGGATATCCCTAGACTGAGGCTCATTTCTGTGTTGGCCCAGCTGGTCTATGGTGACCAGACTATAGCAGGCCCCATAAAAGGAAGCGGTTATTTTAGCTGGCACTAAGAAAAAGATAAAAACTTAAGTGGAAAAGAAAAGCAGCTCCAGCACATAAGTAGAAACGATGCATGTCCCCGCCTGCCTGCCAGCCCCTGTTGTTAATCTCCCTGTGGTCGAGGCAAAATCGGGCAAGCCTCTGCCCTGCCTCCCCTTCCAGTAATCTTCCAACCCACAGATTGTCGTGTCTGAGGCAGTTCCCCACTCCCACTGCCCCCCCACACACCTTTTAAGGCTTTTCTTGGTGTTCATTTTTGTCTTGTATGAAAATATCGAGGCCCACATTTGCAGGGCTAGAGCTGTGCTGCTGAATAAACCCAAGAGTGGGTGCAGAAGACCGAGAATTGTGTGAATACTGTCTGCCGATGTTGGAGAAACAGCAGCCACATCATGTAAAGCAACAGCACAGCCTAGGTGGGCGGAGAGTTCAGTCCTCCAGGGGTCTCACCCAGCTTCCATGATACCCTGAAGGTATCCAGAAGGGCCTATGTATCCACTGACAGTGCTGAGTGTGTTGGTGGGCCAGCTTGCCAGGGGCTAACTGAGACACGTGGCCGTGGAAGGCCAAATGGGCAAGGAAGAAAAAATCGTACTTTACTTGAGGGTACTGCTGGCCTGGAGCCCCACATGAGATTTGCAGGTAGACCTCCTATGGGCTTCAGTAAGACCCCCGGCAAGAATGGAGGTGAGGCCTGAGGTAGCCAGGAGGTACCACTGGGATCCAGCTAAGCTTAAGGAAAAACCAGAGGACAAGGTACAGGCAGCAGAAGTAGCAGACCTTAGCAGGACAATAGCACCGGGTAGACAAACGACAAGGATCTGCAGACCAGGGAGCTAGAGGACATCATGCTTGAGGCCCCAACCCTACCCATCATGAGGTTGTGAAGTTTCAGGACAAACTATCCAATCCTACATGTATTCAGATGCCATCTTGGAAACCAGCCAGGAAGAAGGATTAGAAGACTGTGAGATCACCAAATACTTTTATTTAGAGAGGTGGAGCATTCAACAAAGTGACAAATGGTTGCATTAGACCATGGTTTCAACCAGATTGGACCTTTAGTTGTTTTTCTCCTTGTTACTCAGTGGTTAAGAGTTCACAAGGATATTTGTCCTATTTGTCCAAAACCACAGATTTTTTATTTTTACCCATCTGATAAGAAGAGTGAGTAAATTGCAACCTCATCATATGCACATGATTATGTACAGTTTGCCCCTGGGTATATGGTACCTCTGGGTATAATCAGCTCAACATTTAAAAGCTTCTGGCCATTTTGGTGCAGTGGAAAGAGGATGGGCTCTAGCCTCAGTTAGATCTCGGTTTGAACCTGGCTCTTCCGCTCTGCTTCCTCCCTGTGAGAGCTTGGGTGAGTTACCCAACACCTCTGAGTCATGGCTGTCTAAAAGTGGATTTAATGCTGCCTAAATCAGAGGGCTATTCTGAAATTAAATGGCGTCTGAACGTAGAGTGCCCAGGGCACCATCATGGAGTAAATGCTCAACAACTGTTAATTTTCTTTTCTTCCCACACTGAATAACTTGTACATTGATAAACAAACATACAAATTGTTTTCCAGTTAATTTAGTCCAATCTGCTTCCAATAAATTGACTTTTAGTGTTTGTTGGGATGATCCCAATGAAAGTATTGATATGTTAAGAAGACATACTATTTTTTATTTTAATGCAATTCCCACTATGACCTATAGATGTCTTTGCAAATCTTCCTCTATACCCGGTCACAGCTAAAGGTACAGAAAACAGCTCAGTCGTTGGTGTTAATGATCATTCATGAAGGGGTCTTTGGGTGTGAGAGGGACTCTGGGTAGAAGAGCCACGTCCTTAGGATGCTTCCAATGCCCCCGGGGCCTCCACCATGATGGGAGCTTGGGCAAACTGCTGCTTGGAGCAGCTGTGTGGGGTCTGTTCCACAGGAAGCTGTGCTCTTCCATGGGACATGATTTGACTGGCACAATCGACCTGAGTAACAGCCAGCTGAGTAAGCTACTGCCGTATCTTGCTATGTGGGACAAAACAGCACCAGTTTCAACTGACCCAAGCAAGTCAAAGCAGAAGAAATGACCACTGAAAAGGTGAGGGGAAAAGGTGTAATAAATCGTGTGTGATATTTTTAAATGACATTTTCTACTCCATGAAAATAGGATTCCTTAGTACCCCATAAAATGGATACAAATATATGTTCATGAACTGATGGGCCTGGCCTCTCCCAGGCTGTATTTTATGTGGCATAAGAGGCTCGTGGTGAATAGTGTGACTTGGGGCAGCAGCAGGTGAACAAGGAGAGAGGATAAATCTCCTATCTGCATCCATTTCACTGTGAAGAAGATAAAATGAGGATTCACTTTATTTGGGGGCCAGGGCTTTGTGCTTTCTTCCTGACAAATGACTGAGACAATTTGAGTGGAATATAATTTGGCTGTATTCCACTGAAACTTTCTGGATTTACTGGGCAACTTTTTGTCTATTCTTCAGTCCACTGGAGCTTAGGATTGCCTGGTCTGCAGGAGCAACCCCGAGTAGGTTGCAAGCGATTGTTCCCCTCATGGAGTTGCCATGCACCTGTTTTGCTCTGCCCCGCTGCTGGGCTGTGGCAGATGGCAGTGATCACGCAGCGATTCATAGAGGCTGAGAGCTAGACGGTGTCTGTGTGTTCTATTACCCTCCGTAGAGGATGATCTCATTCCCTTGGAGACATGAGTGGAAGCTATTAACCTCAGGGAGTTTGCTGGGGCAGAGGTACCTGAAGTCAGTCAGGGGATACGAAGGAAAAAGACATGACACTTGAAAACATAGATGAAGTAATAGGATGTGAAATCAGGAAGGAGCCCTGGAGCCACGGGAGGGCAGACGCAGGATCTGAGCATAGCTGTATGTGGGGTGGTCTGGGGCTGGCTCTCTGTAGGATCCCCTGTTAATAGGCAACTGTGTGTCCTGGTCCGCTCAGGATACTCCTGCTTTATGCCTGTTGCCTAGGGCAATAAACAATTGCACCCACATTCATTCTTAGAAGGGTCCTGATTTGGATGGCAAATTATATTGTCACCCTACCTTCCTACCTCACTAGGTATTCCATCAATAAGCCAAGAGGACGTTATATTTGACAGTCCAGTAAACCATATGTGTAAAGCTTCTTCAGGACCAAGAAACAAGTCTAGATTCAGGCAAGAATTTTCTTTGAGAAGCAGGGGGTTTCCTCATTCCTACTTGTGTTCAATTTTAATAATATTGAACTTTCTTTTGATCCTTCTCTTCTTTCCTTCTAGCTAGAAAAGGGTTTTTTTAAAAAAAATAAATATTATGCTATAAATTGCATTTTTACTAAAAAATGTATTTAAGTATTCCTCTATGAATGGACAGTCGGGTTGTTTCCAGTTTATGGTCACTATGAATAATGCATACACATAGATACCTCTGAGTTACTATATTTATTTCTGTTTCCTTATCTGTAAATGAAAAAAATCATAGGGGGAAAAAAAAGAAAAAGAGAGAAATCATAGGATTGGTGGGAGGATTAAATGAGATAATGCTTATAAAAACACTTAATATAGTACCTGGTACAGAGTAAATGTTCAATAAAATTAGCTCTTATTATGAGTTAAATATCATTGATTCCATAAATTACTCTGGGCCTTCTAACTCGTGGATATGGAGCCCTTATGTCGGTTCAAGGTCGCATGCAGGGGCACGGAGGTCTACCTAAAATGCCTTCCTAAAGCATCAGTCAGGACCTCATTGAGCATTCCAAATGAGGTTCCCAAAGTTCACATGGTCTGCAATCCCCCTCAGCTCCCAATTTTAAAGAGAATCTGATAATTTATTCATTTCTGCAAGGGACAAAATGCTGTTTGAATGCTGTCACTGAGACATCGGATTGTTTTTCTTATCTCTAACATGTAAGGTTCAAAACGCCTGCAGAAGTGGGGTTGTGAGAGACGGGAGGATGAGGGCGGGCCTTCAAAAGTCTGCAACGCAGAATGAGATGGAAGAAGTCAAGCTGCCACTCTGGTAACATGAGGTTTGTTTGGAGGAACTCCTGTAGAGACCGAGAGGGAAGTGGCAGGGTAAAGAACTCAACTTTTATGTTTGATAATACATTTTTCAGATGTTTCCTCCCAGCCAGAAATTGTCAGTATGATAAAGAATCAGCTGTCTGACCTCAAAAGAAAGTGACCACCTGCCCCCTAAATATCTCTCTGCAGTCTAGGTCTTCTTCTCAAAAGAGCCATCTGGATGAAAACCAATTTTTCTCTTTGAGGTTTTTATTTTTGTTATTTTTTTCTTAAAAACTTTGAACAACATAGAAAAAGATTAGAAAGGAAGGAGGATCTTGCTCTAGATGTGCAAGATTTCCTGGAAGAAAAGAGATCTAAAAAGCTTCTTCACCACTTGTCCTGTGAGGCAAAGAGAGGACTTGACTTCCCAGGAGAAAGCTCACCAAATCAAAACTCCACTCGTCAGAACTTCTCTCAAATTCTCATCCTACAGAGGCACATCCTGACAAGCTGTACAGTCTCTCCAGTGACCAAAAGCAAAAAGCAGCAAGGCAAAGTAACTCAAAATAGGGGGTAGGACTGAGGGTTTAAGGTGCTGTTAAAGACCAAGGGAAGGTGCTTGTTCTGCCCAACAAAGAAACATGTCAGGAGAGAAGCGGGGGGAGGAGGGGCAAGAAAAAATAATTTAAGACCTACAAAAAAAACCATGTTTAATCTTTGTCTACTTTCAGAAGACTCACAAAATTTAAAACGATTAAAAATGAAAATATAGAACACTAACAAAAACAGATCAGTAGGTGGCTACCACATGCCTCCTTAGTGGAGTGGCTACTTTTCAGGGCCGTAGAAGTGACAGCACAGATGAATGAAACCCACGGACACCCACAACAAAATTTCATTTTGGTGTTTAGTCTTATTCTCTTCTCGACCGGAGATGGACAAAAGTAAGCCCGATCCCTTTGAGTCTCAGCAGCTTTCTCTCCTGTCTCTGCATGTTATGAAAATGGCTATTGGGGAAAATGAGGAGCACTCTGGGAGGCCGAGGTGGGAGGATCACTTGAGGTCAGGAGTTCGAGACCAGCCTGAGCAAGAGTGAGACCCAGTCTTTACTGAAAAAAAAAAATAGAAAGAAGTTAGCCGAACAACTAAAAATAAATAGAAAAAATTAGCTGGGCGTGGTGGTGCATGCCTGTAGCTCCAGCTACTCAGGAGGCTGAGGCAGGAGGATCGCTTGAGCCCAGGAGTTTGATGTTGCTGTGAGCTAAGCTGATGCCACGGCACTCTAGCCTGGGTGACAGAGTGAGACTCTGTCTCAAAAAAAAAAAAAAAAAAAAAAAAAAAGGTAAAGGAAAGAAAAAGAAAATGAGGAAAGGGAGAAGCAACAAGACTCGATTGGCCACATCATGGATGTCTGTGGAAAGACCATTCATGGGCGGGGACGACTCATGTCAATGTGGGAGAGAAACACAAACAGGGCTCTTAGCCTTGCCACTTTGTTCGAAAGGCTGTGGAAACTAACGTGGTAGGTGCCAGGCACTGTGGTATTTACGATATATAAATTTGCATTTAATCCTCACAACAGCTTTCTACTTTCTACCACAGCCCATTGCCTTTTCCAAGCATAGAAATATGGCGATAAATTCAGGAAAAAGATAACATAGAAGGAGAATGCAAAGAAGGCATCTGATCTGATGGCTTCTCCTCCTCCCGACCAGCTAATGGACACTTTTGCGGTTATTTTCATTCAACACTATCAGAGTTGGCCAAAGAAATGCAGAATCTCATTTCTTGGATATTTGCAGAGGACTTATAGCTACCCACCAGAATGATTCAAGTGCCAATCCTTCTGCCTAAAAATCAATGAGTGCCTTTTTCAAGTCCTAGTCCAAGGATGTTACTTGTGAAATGCCACACCAAGTTCCTTGCTGTGTGTGCATGTTCTGCCTCCTGGAACCGATAAAAGGGGACATGCCTTGCTTATTCTAAAAGATACTAATTCCATACATTACCAGAAGAAAATTATTTGTGATGGGGAAACTACTTTTCCCCTTACCTGTAAACCTTCTGAGGAGGATGAACTTAATGAGGAATCTTGCTTTGCTGAGCAGGGTAAAGGGGAAAAGGATATTTTGGAGCAAGGAGAGAACTCAGTTGTTTTGCATAAGAAAAAAGATGTAGGGGAGAGAAGAGATTACAGTGCTTTTCACCTTGATTTCACATTAGAATCACCTGGGGAATTTTTAAAACCAGGCCACCTGAGTCTCACTTCCAGCCATTCAGATTCAATTAGTCTGAATGGGCTTCAGCTGGGTATTTTTGTCAACCACTGGTAAACAGAGAGGAAGACCTGGTGGTTGGTGGGTTTTGGTGAAATTTTGCTATGCCATGTAACATTTGTCTTCCTGGAACATTCCTCAGAAAATCTAGACTCATCATTAACACTTTGGAAATTTGATTTTTTTTAAATACAGTGACAAGCTGTGGAGTAGAAAAGGATCACTACACTAGTATAGCACAGCCCCCCTGGTCCCACTGGTCTTACAGGTGAAGGATCCTTCAGCTTTTAAAGATGAGAGAGAGGTTGGACCATAGAAGAGTCCAGTCAGTTCATTTTGCCATCCATTCAGAATGCTGGTAAAATATTCATTTGTAAGGGAACGTTGAAAACTTTGAATAAAGTGGTGATTTCAATTTTCGATGTTTTGTTAGATGCCTGATAAATATATTAATAGAGAATATTAGCACATCCACTCATTAAAAATATTATTTATAGAACATTTCCTCCATGCCAGACACTGTGCTAACCCCTGAAGATTAAATCGCCCTCATCCTTGTGGTCTGTTTTATCCTTTCCAGGCTTCATTCCTTAGGAGAATATTCAGTTGCATTTTTCAGAACAAGCATTTACAACTGAGTTTGTTCTATCACTTAAGGCCTGATACGGAGACACCGATCTGGAGGAATGGGTGTGTTAAAGGTCCCCTGCCCTAATCGCATCCCTCTGTCTATCTGGGAATACATCACTCCACCAAGTATCCAAACTAGAGCTGAGGTTCCCATTTGGAGTATGGAATCTAGGGCTCATGATAGATTTTTTTTTTTATCTTGAATAAGAGCTGAAATCATAATCAATTCTCCTCAGTAGTCAAAACAAAACAAAAAACACCCCATACAGTTATCAAAGGTCATACTACTAATAATTATAGAACATAAAATTTACATTAGTCATGTTACTGTTCTCACTTGTGGCCTGTGATGATATATATAAATTTCAAAAGAAAAAAAAGAAAAGCAGATTTTACCACTTAAAGTAAAGGAATAGTAAGAAAGCGAACCAAGGCATATATGAAACGTTGATTTGCTAACCCAGGCTCCGCAACTAACACTGACCCCAAGAGGCCAATGCTGTAGTCACATTGATCCCTAGGAAGCGCAAATGCATTTGGGTGGGGGAGGGAAGGGGCTGCAAGTTAGGGAGAACAGCAATTATAGTTCTTTATCAAACTACACAGAATCCACGTCCATTTTCCCAACCTTAACCTATCAATTTAAAGCAGATTTGCCTTGTCATTTTTCCAAGCACATTGTCTAAGATGGTGGCTTGTTTATGTCTTAGATTTACGAATCGGCTTTCTTCCAGAAGGCCTCTGTGCTAAAATCTAAACAGGGTTTAGATCTCTTCCTGTCATTGTCACCTAGCTCGAAAAAGAGAGGGTGTGAGAGCTGTGCAGTCCTGGTGGGCAGTAATAATTATTTGCGACCAATCCCATTTGACACATGTATTTATTCTTGCATATTAAAACATCCTTTTTGGAGAGAAGAAATTGACAACAATTTTCAGTTAGACACGCCATTGTCTTTCTGATTCTGTATTGTCTTTTTCTGTTTGCTCCCTACTCAGCCTCTGGGGGTAGGTTATTTTCCATTCTCATCACCTGTGTTTCTTCCTCAGCCTTTCCAGCGTCTCATTGGGGCTGCTTCCCATTCTCCAAACCTTTAAACAATCCACAAAGGCAGACTTCTCTGATCGCAACTTTGAAATCACAAATTAATTCTTTCGTCAGTTCAATAAGGTCTCTCCACTTAAAACACTGAAGCAAAATAAAAGAGAACAACAGGCCCCTGGAAGAGAGCTCTATATGCTGGCAAGAAAGATCAGGCTTTTCTCAAAGGTATCACAGGACCCAAAAAGGAAAAGACACTACAAAACTGGCCAATTTTTTTGCCTCACATACCGTAAATATTGATAATAAGATGCTCACCATTGTCTTGATTTTTGTGTGTGTCTAATCGTAGTCGTGGACCCAGAGAAAGTCATTGGTGAGGGGACCTGTACTGCAGTCATAGGATTCTTTCCTGTTCTGTGGAAATAGCAGCCAGTAAGACTCTTCCTCTGTGGTGATTTCCTACTCCTCTTTGCAGAGGTCAGTCTTCTAGACTTCTAGAATGTTGTTTCGGGGACACCCAGCCACAGATGAAACAGTATGTGTGCTCACACCTGGAAGAGCACTGGTCATTACACTGCCTGATGATTAACTTTCACTGTCATTACTATTTAATAGTTCTTCATGAGATTCTAAGGGTAGTGGGAAACTCCAGTGGGCAAGCATTGACCTTGTGAAAGTGTTACTTTTTACTCTTCTAGATTGAAAGCCTGGGCCACGTAAACTCTGCAAGCCTTTGGGCCCGGAGCCATTTGTGGTTCTCTTGGCAGGAGATACATTCAGGGCGAATGTGAAAGTGGGCAAAATTGGAAGAAGATAGAACAAGAAGAATCAACAGAAGCTGATTCTTCAATAAAAGGGTTATTGGGCATCTGGGATACATTTTGTCTTTATATCCCTGGTGCCTAACATAGTACATGGCATGTAATAGATACTTGAGAGCTGTTGTCTGAATGATTGAATGAATGTGAATGAATGTGTAAAATGGCATTGCCCATGAAGATGGGTGGCTTGACTGCCTCCTTGCACAAAGTGGTCTTTCGAGAGGATGCTAAGCCTCACTTTTCCATCCATTCAGTTAAGAAATACTACCGAGCACCTATGTGTCACTTAGCACACTACATGACATTATCTGGTTCATTTATGTTCCCTACCCCTAGAGCTGGGCTCTAGAATGCAAACTCCTCAAAGCCTTGAGCTTGTAACTGAAACTGCAAGGGGTTCCAGCCGAGGTCTACTCACTTGCCACACAGAAAGCCAATTCCTGAGACAACCAAGATTGTCAAGGAAGAAGGGACTTTTTGATGTGAATGACATCAGCCAGGCAAACAGGGAAAGCAGCCTCAGATCCATCTCCCCAATTAAAGGAGAGGAGGGGCTTTTAATGAGGGGCTCTGTGCATTGGGCATATTGGTGAGGGGTGGTGAGTCTTGGCATCAGGAAGTCCGCCTGGGGGCCTTCGAATCTCAACTCCTTTGTCTTGCAGAAATTCCACCATTTCGGGGAAATAATTCAGAAAGTCAAGTAGTTGGTTAAAAGTTATAGGATTGTGGTCATCAAGACCTATTGCCTGAGAAGCTAAAACATGAGAGAAAGAGGATTATAAAAAACATGTAGGAGTCATTGACATTTGTTCATAGAGCTGGTTACAAGCTCACCTTTCCTTATTGCTGTATCTTTAGCACCTAGGACAGAACTTAAGGGATGGGGAGTGGTCCTCAAACTGTGACGGACTACATTTTCTGCCAGCTCATATTGCCTGACTTGCAGGTGACTCTAAATTGCTCTTTGTACTGAAACCCATTGGTGGCTGGGGAGATGGCTCTTGTGTTGGGCTTGGGAGCTTCTCCCGTCACATGCCACTTGCTCGTCTGCGGATCGGGCTCTGCTCCTGCTCCAGTTCACGTCCTGTGTCCACCCTGCATCCTCCCCCACCTCATTTGGTTAGAGCTGATACACAAATGCCAGAGATTTTCAGTATTTTCTCAAAGTTAAGTTTTTAAGGCATAGAGTTTGTTATTCATTTGTTTTAGTCATTCCTGTTGTGACAGTATTTTGTAAAATCCATGAAACGCTGAAGGTTGAAAGTACAACTTTCCTGTAGTAGAAAGATGTTTGACTAATGCCTTTGGCAAAACTGTTTTCTCTGTGCTGCTGGGATAGGATAGGTCTCATAAACCTCCCAGACTTCAGGCTAGAAAAGAATAGCTCCTAGACTAAAGACTGCCTGCAAGGATCTCCCCAGGTTTCTGGAACATCCTTTATTCCACATTTGCTTCCTAAGTCCTTATTCTGAAACCTACTTTCTGTTACAGAGGAGGAGAAGCCAAGTGGGAGAAAGATATTTGCATAGAACTCCACAGTTTACAAGGCTTTTTCACACATTATCTTTTTTAAATCTTTGCCATTAAACTGTGAAATGTGTATTATCTCAGTTTAGAGATGAGGAAACAGAGGCTTAGAGAGGTTAAATAACACACTGTCAAGGAGTGAAATTGTCATTCCAATCCAATTCTCCTCCACATGAACACTACATGTTTTTCCACTCCTATGCTATGTCACAAATGGGTTTTTCTTAAGTTTTCTAGGTTTTTTTGTTTCCTGGTTACTTCCCTGTGGACATTGTGGTTCCTCAAACTTGCCCTCTCCCTTACTTGTTTGTTTGGGTAACTCATATTCATCCCTCACATCTGAGCTCACGGAATATATTAATAGGAGAAGACAGTGGTAGGAGCTGGCTCTGGCGTCACATGGTTGGGTCCAACTCTTGATGCTGCCATTTTCCCTCTGTCAGACCTTGGATGGTTGCTTCATCTCTCAGTCCTCAGTTTTCCCATCTGTATGATGGGTCAATCATAATGCTTATCTTCAGGGGCTGGTAAAGAAGGACTATAAATATCAAATTGCTTACAGGGTGTCAGTTTGCTGCAGCTCCCTCCCAATTTAGAACATTACCAGTCTCCCCTGACTCTCAAAAATTGCCTCCTGATCATCTTGGGGTTTCCAACCAACCACCCCTCCCCAGAGAGAGGAAAATGAGAGGGGGAAAGGAGAACAGCAAAAAGATCATGGAGAAAATGGAGAAAAGTATCAGATGTAGAGAAAACTTAGCCAGCTGAAGAGAAAGAAGAAAGAGTATCAAAATAAATGTACGAATGCTATTCTGAGGAAGGTTGGGGAGAAGAGGGGAGAGAAGTAGCTAAAAATGGCACTGCCTGTCCTGGCAGACATGTCCTGGCTCACAAGGACCTGCTCTGGATCCAGAAACCAGCCGAGGAGTGTTGGGACCTGACTTAGCAGCTCTGAGGGAGGAGAAGGAAAACATGAGAAGAGCTGGCTTGGGAAGGAAGAAGGAAGGATGACAGGATTGTCTCTGTATAAATCCGAGTGGCAGTGGGATGTATTTACGTTTTAAGGAATTTTTTTTTTATTAAAAAAGAACAACAAGCTTTTTATACACTTTTTTTGCTTAGCAACAAGAGCTACCAAAGGCATGCGTTCAGTCAAGATGTCAGTTGCTCAGCTCATTAAAATATTAAGTGAAACACCGATGACAATTACATAGCACTGAGCCTTTTTGTCTGCCAAAGTGTGCCTTTCAAAGCACAACAAAGTGGGTCAAAAGTTTGTTTTGTTATTTTATCATTTCTTTTAATCTTAGACTTTTGAAGAGTTTCTTTTCAGTAGGTAAAATGGTTGCCAAGTTTCGTAGGGATAATTTGAGGACAAGGACACTTGAATAACTCAGACATCTACTTCTCGATGGACAAGAGAAAGAAAGGCTCCCTTGAATTTCTCTCTAGGATAGAAATTCATTCACTTGAAAAATATTTTCTGAGCCTCTATTATGTGCTAGACTTTGTTCTAGATGTTGGGAATAAAGTTCTGAGCAAGACCTGTCCTCATGATGGGACCTTTAGCTCCCATTCAAGTCTGTTTACCTGAACAATGCCTTGTACTTAAAATCTCTCTTTCAGTCACATAAAATGTACACCTCCTAAGACTTCCCTTGTTAGGCTCTGTAATGAGAAATGAATATTGATTATCAATGAATGTTGATAGACACTGAGGTGTCAATGGCAAAGAATAGTTACATAAGTCACCTCCCTATGGGCACTTGTACCTGGAATATATAAAAGCATACACACCTGGAAATATAAAGCCTTAACCCACAGGATTGAATTTCTGCTTGTGGGCTTTCAAGCATATATATACTTTTATTTATGTGGCACTCCCATGGACATACTCATCTTTTGATGGTTTTAATATTATTAGAATGAGCACTTATTAAATGTTTATCATGTACCAAGAATTGTGCTATAAGCATTTTAAATAAACAAACTCTTTAACCTTTAAATCCTATAAGGTATCAAGAACTGTGAAGGATCTGAAGTTTTGCTCTATTTCCAAGCTACTGGATCCTGGGTCAGAGGCAAAGGACGTTATCACTCAGGACCCAGCCAGCAGCATGAACATCAGCACATTTGCATAGTTTCTGTGGCCTGAATTTCCAAGGAGATGCAAGCATGCATGGTGGATTGCGTTACCGGAGAAGCACTCTAAGCTTAGTAAACCTGAATCTTTTATAATGGGCAGTAAGCCTGCCTGCCCTTTGTTCTGGAGGGAGATACTTTACAAGGCCATTTGCTATATAAAATCCTTGAGAAAATAGTCTGGAACAAGGGGTAGTCAGTGTTTTATAAGAGATGTAGAAACATGAGAGCCTCCTGGAAAACTATCTCCCCAAATAGATTCTGTGAATGTCCCCCTTTTACAATAAGTAAACTGAGACTCAGGGAGGTTAAGTAACTTGTCTAAGGTCACAAAATTAGTAAATGCACAATTAGCATTTGAAATAAGCCATCTGATACTATCTGAAAAGTGTGCTCTCATACTTAGTGTTTTAGTTTGGATCACCTGAAAGGTGAATACGAGACAAGAACAGGTGTAGGCAGGTTGTTTAGGAGGTACTTGGGTAGGTACTAAGGGCTTAAACTGTCTGATGGCACCCCCTTACCTACTTGTTAATTTCCACGTTCCAAACCATTTCATGGCTGAGCTGAATCTGACAGAGGCACCGATTGAAGAGTTCTGTGTTACACAAAGGCTGACCGACCACCACCTCTACTGCACAATTTTGTATACAATCATTTGCTATTTTAGTATGGTTTTATAGCTCCTATTTTCAAAACTTCCCTTAATTATCCAATCTGTACTTACTTAATTTTTGGGCAAACCATACAAGAAATGCAAAAAAGATATATTCATTTCCCTGAGGAAAACTTTGGCAATAATTGTTCATTTGTTTAGGTATATAACACCAACTGAGACTGAACTGAGAAAATGTCCATTTTGATAATGTTTAATAGAAGTATAATACATGGGAGGTTTGGTCTGTACCTTTGGAATTCTGATTGTTTACATATAAACGTGCTGCACAGAGTTTTTAGACCACTTTGGCCTCTCGAAGAGTGACACAGATATTTATATGGCAAATCTAAATAGCGTAACCCAATCAGTTGTCATGACAAGACACTTTATTCTCCAACTCCAGATCTGCTTCTAAAACAAGTGGAAATGCTGTGAAATGTGGCCTATATGAGAAGATGAAGAGCACTGAGCTCCTCCAGACCTGAGATTTGCCACCAGTGAGCTGCGTGAGCTTCAGCCAGACACGTACTCTTAGGCTTAGTTCTCTGGTCTGTTCAACAGGGCTGAGTACATGATACACGGGTTTTGTTTCCTTCGTACCAATTGAAATGTGATTCTGATCTAGTGAATTCTGCGGGGAAGCAAGTACGTAGAACTGAGTTGTGTACTCTTTGTACTTTGGAGCCAGACAGACCTGGGTTTGAATCCTAGCTCTGCTGGTTGACTTTGGGCACGTTGCTTAACCTCTTTGAGTTGTTATAAAATGGGAATGATAATACTTCCCTTTCCATAAATATTCCTACATGCTTAAGTCTCTTTCTTTAAAAATAAATAACACCCTGCTTTGGCCTCACGTTTCTGTTCCGTGATCGCCGTCTCTCTTGCTTTCCTCTCACAGCGAGTTCCTAAGGGTTGTCTGCACTCTCTCTCTACTTGCCCTTCTTCCTGTGTCTCTATAGCAACGTGACATCTCTTACAACATCCACTGATATTATTTTCACTAAGGTCACTGATGACTGCTTCTTGCTAAATTCAAAGAACATTTTCCTACTATCTCTCAGTACAATTCAACATAGTCAGCTGCTGTCTCCTTGAAACATTCTCTTCCTTTGGGTTCCAAGATTTGCCTTCTGTCTCCTTACCTATTTCTTCTGTTTTCCTTGGGGCCTGTCTTCTTCTGTTTGCCTCTGACATGTGTCATTGTCCTTTGAGGTTCTATTCTAGATCTCTCTTTCTTCCTCTACAAAACCTTTTGGATATCTCATATATTTTCACATCTTCAAGTACCAGCTACCCTGTACGCCTGTGACTCCTGAATCTTTCTCTTTAGCCCATACTTTTTCTCTGCTTCGAATCCACATACATAACTGCATTTTGATTATTTCTACTTAATTGTTCCAGAAACATGCCCCATACATGTCCAAAATAAAACTCATTATCTTTCTGCCCATATTAACGCCCTCACATTGGTGAAGGAACCACCATCTACTCAGCAGCTCAAGCCAGAAACCTGGGCATCATTCCTACCTTTCCTCTATCCTCATTCCCCATGTTCAACAGAAAGACTTACCGATTCTACCTCTTGAGTACCTCGTGAATCCATCCATCTTCTCCTCCTCAGTGGCCATTTTCTGACCACCATTGTCTCTCATCTCGATGACTACAGCATTCTCCTCATCGATCTGTTGATCAGACCTGCTGCCATTCTTCACACCACAGCTGCACTGATCACATCATTTCCCTGATTACGCTCTTGCAACAGCTTTGCGTTGCCCCAGCTAGAGTTCAGACTCTTCGCAATGACTGATAAGACCCTTTGTGAGGTGGACTCTGCCCGCCTCTTCATCCTTCTCTCTCCCCCTCCTCTCCCCTTTGTGTCCCCAATCACTCCATGCTCTACGGACATGGGGACTCTTCCAGTTCCTGGGGTCAGCCATGCCACCTCCCACCCTGGGCCTGTGGGACTCCTCTCCAAGCTCTTCACCCATCTTTGTCCATATCGACCACCTCCAAAAAGCCTTCCCTGATCCACCGAGCTCCTGCCAGGTGTGTTTCCTGTATATTCCCCTCTATGTTTGCCCTGTCAACACATTCAGTATCTCCCACGACACTGACCTCTGTGAAGATGGGGGTCCCGTCCCTGTCATGGGTATTCCCTGTGCTTAGCAGAGCCTGACACGTGGTGAGAACAAATACACAAATGTTTATGGATTGAGCACATGTATAGAAGTCACACAATACCTTGCTTAATAAGATAATTTCTGCTCTTTAGCCAGAATTAATAATAGGACAATAGACTATTTAGAATACTGGAATTGCTATGGGTATGATGTAGGCCAATTGGTTTCTGTCTGCATTCAGGAGCCCTGTAGCCCTGCAAAGGGAACTCGGCGGCTTTCATGAGGAGAAGAGAGTAGACAGGATGGCAGACGGTGCAGGAGGCTCATTGGGCAGGATTCTGGGTGCCTAATATGCCTTTAACCAAAACAGCTCAATTTTTTTGTTTGTGTTATGCACTGGGGTGCCATATTATATTTTATATGGGGGAAAAAAAGGAAGAAAAAAGAAACGAAAGAAAAAAACAGCCTTGCTTTAAGTAGGCTATCAAAATAGATCTAAAATGGCCAAGAACACTACAAATTGGAGGCAGATCTTGTGATCACTACAACACAGTATATACTGGTATTACTCCAAAAAAGTATGGTAGTCTTAAAAAAATTGTCTTGGTACTATGGTACGTATCCATGAGTTTGTGTGTTTTATTAAATCAATTATGTTAAATGAAACTACTAATCGACATGTGATTACTAAAAAACAGAATTTTTTAATCTTTTGTTTTTTACTTCTTTTCTGAGTATTTCTATTGTTTTAGAAGACTGTATCTGCGTACAATAGGACTTTTTGCTGAGTAGATGAGGAGAAACATACATAATCAAACTTAAGAAAATTAAATTAAACCTAGTACTGGAAGTTTATAAGCCTAATCTGCTACTTCTACTAATGCATAGGCAGAGATTTTTGTACCTTACAGTAACTCTAGTGAAATTCTGTCCATAACCCTGTGTTTTCCACTTTCCTGACACTGGAGATGGTAAAATGTTAGATAGAAAGATTGCTATTGGAAGAGAAGGCTTAGGAGTTAAATATTCTTTATTATTCATTCATTCAAAAATATTTATTTAGAGCCCACTGTGTGCCAAGCACCTGCAACATTTCTAGTGTTTGGAGATATAGCAGTGAAAGAAACAGACAAAGTCCCTGCTGTTACAAAGCTTAGTTGTGATTGGGGATGGGTGGGTGACAAGAGAGAGAGAGAGAGAGAATAAATCAATAAACAAACGAGATAATTTTGAAGAGTGATGAGCCATGCGAAGCCAGTAGAATGACAGTGTGCTGGGGTTTGATGCCGTGGGAGGGTGGAAATGAGGTGGCAATGCTCTAGCCAGGCGGCCTTTGAGCTGAGCTCAATGCACTTGATCTTAGCCAAAAGGCCGAGAAGTGATGAGCTGAGCTAAATGATGGGAAGGGACCAGCAGCGTGAGGAAGGAAGAGCCTCCCAGTGGAGGGAGCAGTGAGGGTCAGTCTCCATCCGTGTCTTTCCCAGCGGGTCCTTAAGCAGCCAGGGCCTGAGGTGCAGGAGATGCGCTGAGCTTCCCCAGGCACACCAAGGGCTAACGCCAGTGGCTTACCGGGAAGGGCCCAAACACCATGCTTAAGTCTAAGGGGACATCACGGAAAAATCAGTGAGAAAGGGAAGAAGGGAAGAGTCACAAGCATTCTTTTAATAAGCAGTTATGCTTTTCATCTTAAGATTTTTTTTTCATCTTAAGATTTAAAAGAGGGAAATCTTAAAACTGGGTAAGACATCCAAAATAACGCAAAATGGCCCTAAGATTTAAGGCGATTTGATAGAAGCGTGCGCTCACGCGGCGTGGCCACTAGAGAGCAGTGTTGCCCATCAAATGGGAGAGAGACCGTCTGCCCCGCGTTCCTCCCTCCTCCTCCCCGTAATTCCACCCCTTAACTCCCCACTGTTTACCTATCCACGAACACAATCTCGGTTCTGGGTGAGCTTTACGTTTGGAGGAAAATCTCTGATTCTTTAGGGAAAAATAAAGTCAGTGCATTTAACCTCGTTGCAGGTATTCTGACCCATCCCCTAACTGCGGGCTCCGTCAGTGGCCGAAACCCGGGCCTACTGGGCAGTGGTTGGTTCGTTCTGCCTAGTTCTGCAGGATCAGACCCATCACTGGGGAACAGGTTAACGCTTTTAGCCTAGAGAGCCGGGAGCTTTGTTCCTTCCGGGTGTTGTGAGACTGACTGTCAGCGGGTAGGTTTGGTGGCAGCAGGGGACCCCTCTGCCCCACCTGGCCGTGGTGGATGCCAGGACCTCGCTCGCTTCTTTCTGCGCAGCCCAAGCTCCAGACTCCTGCATTCAAGCTTTGTGTTCTCTTTCGTTTTATTTCTTAATTGGGACCTTTATGAAAAAGCATGCAGCAGGATGGGTTCATCAAGAGAAAAAAGGAGAAAGAGGTGACGAATTTTAGCTATAGCCACACAGGCAGAGTAAATGTAAGAATTTCCAATATCATGTAAGAATTAAATGCAAAAAAGGGTATAGATTTGTAATATGGACCCTGCTTCCTTCCTTAGAACGATTCCAGGCATCATACAACAGAAACATACATCGCTTGGAACATAGGGTAACTTATTCATCCAAATACTTTTACTACCCTCCCTTTGTGTGCTAGGAACTAGTGGTACATCTGAACAAGACAGATATGTACCCTGCTGCTATGCAGCTTCTAGTGTAATTAAATAAGAATGCCAGCGAGATCAGAAATCACACAAAAAGGTGTGTGTTGGGGACGGTTCAAAGCTGGAAGGAATCTTTTTTTTTTTTTTTTGAGACGGAGTCTCACTCTGTTGCCCAGACTAGAGTGCCATGGCGTCAGCCTAGCTCACAGCAACCTCAAACTCCTGGGCTCAAGCAATCCTTCTGCCTCAGCCTCCCGAGTAGCTGGGACTACGGCCATGTGCCACCATGCCCGGCTAACTTTTTCTATATATTTTTAGTTGTCCAGCTAATTTCTTTCTATTTTTAGTATAGCTGGGGTCTTACTCTTGCTCAGGCTGGTCTCGAACTCCTGAGCTCAAGCGATCCTCCCGCCTCGGCCTCCCAGAGTGCTAGGATTACAGGCGTGAACCACCACGCCTGGCCAAAGCTGGAAGGAAACTTAAAGATCATCGTCTCCATTTTGAAGGTGATGAAATGGTAGCTAAGAAATACTGTCATTGATGCAGGGATAAAACAATTGTTTCATTTAAGCACTAAAATTTTCTCTGAGCAAATAGGAAACACCTATTACCAGGATTACTTAGCTTCCAGTGCTTGATAAAAGGAAAGAGATTAGTTAGGGAAGGGAAACTTCTTTTGGGGGCCACTAATTTATTGAAAAATGATCATATGGATTCTTATATTATGGACAAGGAGGGACAACGACGACATCATTAGCCCTTCACGAAGTGAAGCTACATAGTATTAATTTGTATTTCAGTGAAGGGATTTCTGTGTGGCCCAAGAAGGTAACTTTGTTTAATCTAACTGGACATAAGGATAGAACCAAAAGAATCTGGAAAAATATTCAACTGTTTTAAAGTCTAGCATTGAACAGCCACCCTGCCAATATGATGACTGAAACTCTTCAGACGAAACCGCTGCCCCTGCCCACCTGCCTGGTCCATTCAGCTCTTTTTTAGTAGTGTGTTCTGGGTCCTAAATTGTCTGTCCATTTGTCTCAATATCCACTTTTTGCTTATGTAGACATGTCTTAAAGGAGAGAAATAGAAGAGAATATTGATAAGAAAAAGCAACCAGGAGGTTTGAATATGTTGTGTCTTACTTTTCATTAGAACAAACACCCCTAGAGCTGGAATAGTATCTTGGATTTTTGGTTCTGCTGGTAGCACACCATGCTCAATAAAAATTATTCCATCCATCAACAGGACAGAAAATCCTATCCTGCGAGAAGCAATACCTCCTGTTTGTCCCTTACTAAGCCAGTTAGGGTGTTAGGGTGTTGTAATGGAGACAGAAACTAAGGAAAGTGGCAAAAATATAAAATCCCCCCAAATATCAAATAAGAAAGGAAACTGGCAAAAAATAGATAAGAATGGAAAGCTACTACTCAATTCGGTTTTTCCTCTTGACATGAGGAACTCTTTCAACTTATCCTTAATGTATAAAAGTTTGACCACAAAGGTGGCATCGTGGACTGCCCACGTTTCCTGGTCAGGGTTGGTCAGGAGGCACCATCTGTCTTCTTAACAGCTCACCCGGAGGTCACTCACAGCAGTGGGCTCCGCAGTCTTGCCATCCACCTGACGCCACCACCAGAGCACCAGCTCCCGAGTTCTCTTTGCTTGGCTTTCCTTGGTCAGAAAACAAAAATAACATTTCATCTGGGAAGAGATAAATAGGAAGGTGGCAAGAGAAACCAAGCTAATGACGACAGAGAAGCAAGGGAGGGCTGTGGTGGGAAGGAAAGCGAGACAGGCAAATTGGGAATTCTTTCTATGAGGAACCGTCTTGAGAATTCATTAAAAGCTACCAAGCCTTTCTCCAGAACACAAACATGCATGTGCACACACAATTCTGCATATGATTTCATGAAACCCCACCTCACTTATACACAAGCATACCTCTTTTTCTAAAAACTTAAACTCTAGAAGCTATAAGCTTCCAAACGTTAGTACTAACCAAAAAATTCTGGAAAACTCTTTAATCATGGCAACTTATTATACGAAAGAGTCATTGTAATCTTGTATGTTTCAAATACAATCAGCTTTAGGAGCAATTCCTAGAACACTAAGAATGGTCAAAATGGACGATTAGCGTAGAAACACTCATTATCAATGTTCCTTCCCTTGTGGCAAAGTGCACCTTGTTTGCGGTTTCTACATATTCATCTACCTAAAAGTAATTTTGTTTCACAGAAAAAAGGATTCATTTTACTACCAAATTCAAGGGGGCTCAAATCACTTGATGTTTGACTATTCAGGGTTATTTTTGGAAAACAAAAACCACAAAAGAAAACAAAACAGTTTTGTTCATCTACCAGGCTCACACACTCTGTGTCTTGAACAGAGGGGCAAATCTCCAAGTCCAATTAAAAATATGCTAACTGCAAATTGCACATTCTGCATCTAGTTCACGGTAGGAATGTGAGGCTCTTTATGATCTCTTCCTGAAGGTAGGTCTAGGGTCTTTGGCTTGTGTTCTTTAGAAGACTGTGCACAGAAGAGGTTCTCAACCAAGGATGGAGCAAGTGGGCAGCAGTGCCCGGATCACCTGCAGCCAAAGACACAGGAGAAATGCTTGTTACCTGCCCCCATAGCATGTGGAAGAGCAGAGGGGCAGAGTAACAGCTGGCAAAGAGAAAATGTGGGAGGAAGTAAGGGCAAATCAACAAAACGGATGAAAAAATAATGTGCACTTCATGCCATGAAGGAAAACCATGACGAAGGCCTAAGTTAACTCCTATCATGCTTTCAGGGATCAGAGAAATGACACTGTCAAAACACAACATTAGTTTTCTGAAGCCTACAGGCTGGATTTTATTTATTTAACGTTAACTCCCATTTTAATGCAAAAAAAGATAGCATATTCTACATCAAAGGGAAAAAAACTCTTCCTAATGTATCCATTTCTCTTCTGAAGCACATGAGCTGTTGCTACATAATGCTTTGTGGTGTTTTCTCAACTGTGCCAGCTTTTCTGTGTATCAGGAAATGCACAGTAAACAGACTTAAGCCTGGGTCTGCTGCTTCTTGATGCCAAAGTGGCAATTGTTTAATTGTGTGTGTGTGTAAACGCATTGTTAATTTTAACTAAGATCTATATATGTTCCATGAATGATGTTTCAGAGCAGGAAAGAGAGAAATAAGAATCAGACATAGCTATGGAATCAGTCCTTGGTAAATTGTACAAAAGCGCGATTTAAGCTGTTAAGAGGATAAGGCTGGAGTAGCCTTTGGGGAATGATTCAGTTTTCCATGGTGACCATTTTGCACTCCCTCGAAGTTCAGCTGGTGGTTACCTGGCTCTGATGAGAACTTGACCTTCTGTTGAAGATAAGCACTACCTGTCTACCAGGTTTCTGGGTATGGTTTCCATTGAGAATAGACTAAAATTACCATCTTTATGAATTGCTGGCTTTCCCACTATTCTCCAGATATACTCTGCTCACTTCTTGGGAAAGAGAGTTGTCCTTTGTATTGGGGTGGTTAAAGGAGTAGGATATAAACCTGGAGCTGCCAGGGGCTACCACGTGGAGTCAGTCTGAGACTGAAGCCAGTGCAGAGAAAAGCAGAGCCAAGTGATGGAGAGAGGAAGGGAAACCAACTGAAATTGTAGGAGCCCACGGTTCCAGCCATGCCTGAAGCCCCAGGACCACTCCTTCTCCACAAGTCAGTTTGTACTGGGCTTCTCTCCTTGGCAGTTGAAAGAGCCATCACTAACTCAGGCTCCCACATGACACAACCTGTTTCCTCTACCCATTTAAATATGACCCATCCCTCGAGGAACAGCGCGAAGCTCACTGCTTCTGGAAGTGATGGCTACTTTTCTAAGTTTACGTAGCACCTACCATCTGTGCCACCTACTTAGGACTTATTGCTCACATTAGAAAGTATACCTTTGCCAGTGCAGCTACGGATCTCTCCAATGCTCTGGTCGACTCCATGTTTTACTCTTTGGCGATCTCCATAGCTTCTTGCACATCTGGTATTTTGCAGCGGACTTACCAGTATTTATTATTTGAATTCCTTCTATCCTCTTATGTCCGTCAGAAGTGATTTATATACCTCAGTACTACGGTCCCTAATCCCTGGGCTGCAGACCGGTACCACTCAGTGGCCTGTAAGGGACCGGGCCACAGAGTTTTGCCGCCCCCCCCACCCCCACCCTGTCCATGGAAATATTGTCTTCCAGGAAACTTAGAAAACTGTGTTGGGGGGACGCAGCAGGAGCTGAGCAACAGACAGACCAGCGAAGCTTCATCTCTACAGCCGTTCCCAGTCGCTCACGTTCCCACTGGAACTCTGCGTCCCCCGCCAACTCCCTGTCTGTGGAAGAATGGTCTTTCGTGAAACTGGTCCATGGTGCCAAAAAGGTTGGGGACCGCTGCAGTATGTAAGCATAGGAGTACATGAAATAAACTGACATTGGGGCAGAATGGGGTTAATGTTGTTCATGTGGGAAACTTTGAAGAGAAGAGCCCCTTATCACATGTGAGGAGCACCAGCAGGAGGTAGACTTGTTTACATGTATCTCATCAGGCTTCATAAGAGCAAGGACTGGCTCTATTTTTTAAACACCGTTTCCTGTGCTTGGCTCAGTGCCTGACACAATGTATGTGCTCAATAAATGCTTGTTGAATGAATGCTACGTATTACAGTGCATGGAGCTCTAATCAATTAACTAACCCTTAGCGACATGTAAAGGAAACAAAATAAACAAGGAATGGCTGGTTCTATGAAGCCGACACCTTCTTTCCATTATTCTGAGCTCTTTCTACCATCACCTCATTTCTCCAAATTGCAAGAATAAATAAAGCCATTCCCTAGGATGACAGATGAGGTGTAACAACAATAGCATGTTTGGAATTTCCAGGTCTGCATGAAAAGTGGTATGAATTCCAGACCCGACAAGGAAAGGCTTATCATCAACAGAATGAGTGAATGGAGGAATATGAAAGTCCAATCACAGATTTATAAAAAGGCACTGCATTGGAATGTTCAATGTACACATAAAGAATTCTGGGTTTGGTTCAGTCTTATTTTCTTAGGTAACATTATGTAGCATTAATTCTATAGAACCTGTATGTATTATAAATTGAAGAAAACACAAGACACTTTTCCTTTAAACGAGTTGATTCTCTTCCACAGAAAGTATGAATACATATCCCTTTTCCCGTCTACCGGCTTCACCGCTCGGCCACGACTACCGCCCTTTTCCCAACACAATACTTTCCATTCGTTCATTCATTCTTCATGTGTCAAATTTATCACCCTAAAAATTTATTTTTATTTTGTCAATGCTCTTAGAAACATTAATTTGCTCCTACAGCATAAAATCCAAGCTAAATCAGGTAGCCAAGGCCGTCAATAATTTGACCCCAATCCACCCTTTCATACGCGAACTTTTCCCCTATTCCCCCATACAGGCCTGAATCCATTCACCTTTGTGTATTTACCGTCTCTCTCACTTGCTTCTCACCTCGTGCTTCTGAGTTTTCTGCCTCTTCAAATGTGTTTTTCTTTTATGTAACATTCTTCAATCACTCCACCTGGACATATGCTCTCCTTCCTCCATTCCTGGAGCATTTACGGCCTACATCACTAGTTCCTTATATTTTCTCAGCATTTCATGCGTGTGTATTTTATGTCCTTTACTATAAACTCTTTAAGGGCAGAGATCACATCTTGGACTTCTTTGCATTTTGCTTCACATGTAATGTGGGTTATTTCAACGATTATTATGGTAATAACTCAGGTTAATACATAGCTAGGGATTTTCGCTGTTCATGCCTGGGGAGGTTTTGCCCTTTTCCAGTTAGTAATGCCAAGTGCCATAAATTTTTCAAGTTTGTAAATATCCCTCATGACTAAAATTAATCAGAATGGCTTTCCAGATTTTCTGTTTTTATAAAGATCTTAATCTACTGAGAGCTTTATAAACCAATAAGCAAAAGACCAAATACCCAATACAAAATCGGTAATGAGATATTATAAGTTAATGAATAGCTACTAAAATATGCAAAGATGTCCATCTTTACAGAAATAAAAGATGAACAAACTAAAATGAGACTCCATCTTTTACTTCTGAGACTGATAGAGATTTTAAAAGAATGAAAATTGCCAGTGAACAGTGTGGAGAAAAGTGTGGGGAATAGGAAGCTACATACAATGGTGGTGGAGTATAAATTTAACTTCTTTGGGGGGCTATTTAGCAATATACATAAAAATTTAAAATTTGCCTAATCTTAGATAGAAGAAGTCTGCTTTTAGAAATTCTCCCAACAGATATACTCATTTAAATGCACAAACATACCTACATGTTAAAAGATGTCCATTGCAGTATTATATATAATAGCAAAAGACTACCTAGGGCTCTTCAGTAGGGTATTAAGCCAAGGTTAAGTTGCAGGCTACAGTGGGGGCAGGATGAATCCACACAAGCTAACTCCACATTTATAAACATAAGGTTTTAGTGCTGCCAACTGAACTTACTTAGGGCTATTTTCTTCGAAGTTAAAAATCCTTTATAGACATTGTTCTGGTTTGGGGCCAGAAGGAAGAGAAGTTAAAAATAAGTCATAACATTACTATAGTCATTAAGCCAGTCAGCAACAGAGACAAGAGTAGAATTCCTGTCTTCTTGACTCTCATAAAGCACTCTGCCATTTCTCATTTTAGTTTTGAGTTGACACACATTTATTTAACTTGGTTACATGTCTTCAAAAAAAAAAATACGTTCTAATGAATCTTTCAGGGTGTTCTGATAACTGTTCTGTTTTAAAGTATATCTGATAATTATTTATATATTAGATTTATTAAAAACATATTCATTACTTTGGGGCCTTTGGTGGGTATTTAAAGGAAGAATATGGTATTTTCATCCCAGAAGTTAATATTCCCCATAAATAGCTAAGAGATGGCCCACCTTTTGATGCCAGATCAAAAAAAATAAAAAATGCTGGGAGAAGATGAGCGGACTTGGCCTCTCTAACTCAAGGTGCAGAAGTAGAACCACCACGGAAGACAGTCTCGTCTCCATTCCTTGTGCCTCAAAATTCCAAACTTCTTCTGCAAAGGCAGGCAACTGATTCTTCTGCTGCCTGGTTTGACTTATCAAACTCCCATGACATATGGACAAAATGTAATTCTCAACATAGGATACAAATACAAGGGCCAGTGTGCCTAATGTACTTAAGGAAGGAAGAATGACCAATGGTACAAAGATCTTTCAAAATCAACACTGGGTGCAACAGATTCATAATTCCATCCGGGAAGTCAGCTCTAGCAGGGGCACTAGATGGACAGAACATAAGGGATCAATTCTCTTTCCCTGTCTCTGTTTTCTAATTAAATTTTAAGACACGCCAAAAATATTCTAAGGTTTGGAAGAGAAAAAGGTAAAAAGGTTGCAAGAGGGCAAGACTTTAAGATTCATCTCTGAAAGCTAGGCTAATATATCAACCTGGATTAGTCTGCCAAAAATATGAAAATATAAAAACATCATAAATTAGTCAGATGTCCATGGCTGTAATCCGTTTGCCTGATGCCAGATGTACTTATGATAGGAAAAACAGGTGGCTTTAAAATAGCTGGAAAATGTTAAGTACTCATATAACAGATTTTTTTGTTTTAAGTATCAAATGGGTTGGTATCTTATTAGGGTTTGCAGTTTAAAAGAAGTGGCTATGATTTAACTTGGACCAATGATAAGTTTTCCCATTTTAGGATTTCAGTGTTCATTTAGGGAACTATAATACCATGTAGTACAAATCCTTTATTAAATCAATGCATGCATTATCTGAAATGAAGGTTTTATTCAATCACTGTATTTTGATAGACTAGAATATTGCACACGGGTAGGAGATAATGGATTGAAGAGTGTCCTTGAAGCAGAGGAGCTCAGACCTTCTTTCTTGCACAGTCCCAGGAGACAGTTGGTTTCCAATGCCATCAAGACTTCGGAAGGCTGGCAAGGACTCTGAGCCAGCCCTATGTGGTATAACAAATCAGCACATGAACCAGCTAACCATGTAACTGGCGAGAGGGAAAAATGAAATCATTTCTACTTAAAATCTCTCGATGTCATCTTTTAACCTATTTAGGGTGATCGGCTCAGCTGGCTTTATGGCAACCCAGCCATGTGTATCGGAAGGACTCACTAGAAGCCATCATCATAGTTAGTAAATCTGTTTCAGCTCTCTGCAAGCTCTACTTGCTTAGCTTGATCTGTGCGTCTCTCTTAGTGCCCCAAAATTAGGGAAAGAGCAGGAAGAACTCTTAGGAGACACAGGAGAAAGAGTGCGAGACTTACTCGGCAGAAACGCACAAACACTACACAGAGCCAGAAAAAAATTAAGCTAATAGGTATTTTCACAGCCTGATACACTTAAGCAAGAGGGAAATCGAGGCTCATTAAAAAAAAATGCTCACTTTCCCATAACTGCCTATAGCTTTCTTTGTGCACTGATAGAGTCTTCTTACATTCCTTTGTGTTTTGGATGCTGGAATAGTCATCAACATAGGCTAATTTCGATACTTACGATCACTAAATCCTAAATTCTTCTGGCAAGAGGGCATGGCTAACAAAATCAAAGAGAACAGAATAAAGTTGACGTGTGTGTGTGTGTGTGTGTGTGTGTGTGTGTGTGTGTATGTAGAGAGAGAGAGAGAGGTTTAGAACCAGACAGCAAATATACATTTGTGTTCCCCAAGAGCAAAACCTTACTAGTTAAATATCGATGTGAGGATCCATCACCTAATGGCAAAAATTCCTTAAATTTCAAATGTTAAAAATGTCTACTTCAATCATTGTGGATTGCTTGCAATCACGTGCTGGATGCATACACTGCTACAGAGATCTCTGGCAAATGCTCTTCGGCAGCATATCTGGGAAATGACGAAAAAACATACACTAGCACAAGTTGTGTAAAAAGATGGTTATGCTACTTCTATTAATCGTTGTTTGCATTTATTTACACACATAAGTGGCATCACCATATTGGTAGTAACTGCTTCTGTTAAAAGCCCGAGGAAGTGAAAGGGAGAAGGAGGAGAGAAAGGAACCAGGGAAAAAAAATGAGAAGGGCAAAATCAGTGGTCCCTCATACCCCACAACATTTCAAAAACTGTCTTTTCTATCAGAAGGATTTCAAATTTTCCCACTCATAAAAGGAAGGGAAAGAATTCTTGTTTGGAGAAGACTTACTTTATGATCGTGCCTTTTCATTATTTCCCCACTTTGCAGCATGAGTGAAAAAAGGACGAGGGGAGGCTGCCCACCTCTGGAAGCAAGGCAGGCCCGAGGTTGGGCCGCTCCACATCCGGGTCAGAGTCAGTGTCGCCTCGACTGCATCTTCCACCTGGAGCTCTGACGCAATGCTGAAATGCATCGCACTGCTTGTGACGGCTTTTTCTGGGCATAGTAGGAGTGATTTATGAGAGAGGAGCAGAAATGGTTGAGTCCTGCAATACACAGTGTCTTCACACTGCCTGCCCCTGACTACGACAGAAACAAGGGAAATGTGCAGCACTCCGAAGGCTCTCGGTCATGCTGTAGTACACACAGTGCTCCCTACTTTGGCCATAGATCAAGGCCCTTTTGAAAAGTTAGCAAATTGCTCTTTTCTTTTCTTTTTTTTTTTTGAGACAGAGTCTCTCTCTGTTGCCCGGGCTAGAGTGAGTGCCGTGGCATCAGCCTAACTCACAGCAACCTCAAACTCCTGGGCTCAAGTGATCCTACTGCCTCAGCCTCCCAAGTAAGCTGGGACTATAGGCATGCGCCACCATGCCCGCTTAGTTTTTTCTATATATTTTTAGTTGTCCAGATAATTTCTTTCTATTTTTTTTTAAGTAGAGACGGGGTCTCGCTCTTGCTCAGGCTGGTCTCGAACTCCTGAGCTCGAGTGATCTGCCCGCCTCGGCCTCCCAGAGTGCTAAGATTACAGGTGTGAGCCACCGTGGCTGGCCAGCAAATTGCTGTTTTCTTCATGTGAAAGGAGCCGTTCACTTCAGTGGGTGTTTGGTGGGCCCTGGGGCCAGAAAGTAGGCCGATACACTAGGCAGCAAGTTCCTGTTTCCATTCTTAACTAGACCAGCACTTGTCCAGTGGAAGTGCCCAATGAATGCACCTTTAAATCCCTTGCTCAGGCTTTTAATGATTACAAAAACCAAAAAAGTTTGTTTACAAATTTATCTTGTTTTCCTCTTCTCTCAGTACTAGGACAGGGGCAGCTTTTCCTCTTTCCTCCCTTTGTACTGACGGTGGGGCTTGGCTCTTGACAATTTCAACTCTTTAAGAAACCCAAGAATTTTGAAGCACTGTTTTATTCACTCATTAAGGAACAAAGCCCCCCTTTCCAAAATTAATAGAGTTGAGGTCTAGACTGTGAAGGCCTGAAGAAGTAAAGCTAGGTGCGGAAGAGTTGTCCTTTGAGGAAGGTCACCATGAAATAGTGCAGGGGACAAGAGTGGCTGCAGCTGTTTGCCTGTGAGGATGAGTGAGATAAAGGGTATTCTTATGGGCTCAATTGTGTCTCCTGCCCCCAAATTCATATGTTAAAGTCCTAACCCCCAGTGCCTCAGAATGTGACTGTATTTGGAGATGGGACCTTGAAAGAAGTGATTAAGATAAACTGAGGTCATAGGAGTGGACCCTAATTCAATATGGTCGATGTCCTTATAAGACGAGGAGATTAGGACACAGGCACACACAGAGTGAGGGGTGACCACGTGAAGACACGACGAGAAGACAGCCATCTGCATGCCAAGGAAAGAGGCCTCAGAAGAATTCAAACCCGCCCACAACTTGATCTTGGACTTCTAGTCTCCAGAACTGTGGGAAAAGAAATGTCTATTGTTTAAGGCACTCAGACTCTGGTATTTTGTTATGGCAGCCCTAGAAACTAATAGAGATTTGAAAGTTTTGGTAATTTATGAAGTAATATACAAATGCTAGTTATCACCATTAATATTATATTATTGTGTTATTTTAGAATAATGTTGTTATTCTAAAAAGAAGAATGAGGGAGAAGAGGTACCATGAAGAAGGTGGGCAGTAGAAACCAGCCTGGACGTTCAGAAACGACAGAGTTCAGTAAACACGAACTGGATCTAGCCCTAACCCTGGTTGGGTGAGGGTGAGGGTGAGGGTGAGGGTGAGGGTTAGGGTTAGGGTTAGGGTTAGGGTTAGGGTTAGTCCACATGAAAAGGAAGATGCTGAAAGAGCTAGAGAAGCTCGAGGGGAATAAGCGCGATTACTCCTTGTTCCGTGCGGTGAGAGGAGGCGGGAGAGAGGGGAGTGAGAGAAATTTTCATAAAAAGAAAGTGAGATTTAAGCTTCAGAAAAGGAGACTTGCCAAGCAGGTGAGGGGAGGACAGAGGAGGAAATGAGTTCGGGGGCACCGGCACATGAAAGTGGGCCGTGTTGCTGGGAAAAGGCACACCCCGCGATGGCAGGACGTGAAACTCGGGGGCGCTGCCGGGGGGAGCGGCTGGCGCTGTTGTGTGAAAGCCCGGAGTGCTGCGTGGGGGGACTTGGACTTGACCAGACAGGCAGGAAAGAAAGAATGTACATTATTTTTTATTGTCTCACTAGTTCTTTATTTTCTGCTTTTTATCTGTTTTCCTCACTTTCATCTCCACGCCTTTACCCAGGCTTCAGATGCCTTCTCTCTCCCAGTCTACCAGGTTCCATTAGCCACACAGCCCCGAAAAGGTCATCTTTTCTGAAGATTTGACTGATTTCCCGTTGCCCACCCCTCCCGCCCCCCTGCCTAGCCAAAGGTAATCGGTAGCCTGTATGTCCTAGACTCTGGATGAGATTTGTCACCGATTTGATGGATCTTTTAGGGAAAGTCATTTTTGCAATTTGTTAAGACTGACCATAACGGTCACTCACAGAGGTCTTGTCAGCGAAAGTGTGTTGATTGGGTGAGTCAAATGTGTCTAAAAGTCGATGTATACCTTGTTCTCTGGTCTGGGCATTCTCTCTCTCTCTCACTGCATCTGAATTAAAATAACATCCATCAATTATGGAACACAGCCAACAGTTAAATACAAGTTGTGAGATTAATTGGAAATGTATGCCATTCTTTGAAGAAGTTTCAAGAGGAAACTTTATTTATTTATTTATGTTTATTTTATAAATTTATATAAATAAAATAATTTATTTGCGAATTGCATTTGTATAAATTGTATAAATGTGTGGGGTACGAGTACAATTTTGTTACATGCTTAGATTGTGTACTCTGAGGTCCCGGTCTGCGGCCTGTTAGGAACTGGGCCCCACAGCAGGAAGTGAGTGGTGGGCGAGAGAGCGAAGCTTCATTTATATTTATAGCTGCTCCCCATCACTTGCGTTATCACATAAATTCTGCCTCCTGTTAGATCAGCTGCAGCATTAAATTCCCATAGGAGCATGAAACCTACTGTACACTGCGCATGTGAGGAATCTAGGTTGCACGCTCCTTATGAGAACCTAATGCCTGATGATCTGAGGTGGAGCTGAGGCGGTGATGCTAGAGCTGGGGAGCAGCTGCAAATACAGATTATCATTAGCAGAGAGGTTTGTCTGCACAATAAATGTAATGTGCTTGAATCATCCCGACACCATCCCCCCGACCATGGTCCATGGAAAAATTGTCTTCCATGAAACTGATCCCTGGTGCCAAAAAGGTTGGGGACTGCTGGCGTAGTGGTGAAGTCAGGGATTTTAGAGTATCCATCATCTAAATGACATATATTATACACATTAACTGATTTCTTATCACCTATCCCCTCCCACACCCTCACCCTTCCGAGTGTCCGTGTCTATCCTTCTGCTCTCTATGTACGTGTGTGCACAGTATTTAGCTCCCACTTATAAATGAGAACATGTAGTATTTGACTTTCAGTTTCTGAGTTGTTTCACTTAAGATAATGGCCTCTAGTTCCATCCATGTTGCTGCAAAATACATGATTTCATTTTTTTTATGGCTGGATAATATTCCATTGTGTATATATACTACATTTTCTTTATCCAATGAGGAATCTTTATTGATTCATGTTTATTTATCACAGGGAATAATGAAAGTCACCTTCATCCTTTATGCAAAATAAACCCTCATCACATCTACTCAAATAGCTCCACAGGACCTTGTGACTATGGTGGGGAAGCTGAACAACACTGTGGAATATGCATCAGAACAATTATATGGTGAAGTAATGGGCTAAAGGTCTAAAAAGGCAGAAATAGTCTCATTGCCACATTTTCTGCTCCTGTGTACCAACTCGTAAATTAGAAGTAAATATAAATGTCTCTGATCTCTAGCTCTATTTTCAGCACACTAATAAAGAGCTTCCATTTTGGTTAAGAGTTAGTTTTTATGTTCTCAGAATTCATTCTTCTAACAAATCTAAAAAAAACCACCTATTTTATAATTTTAGTTACAGAGGGCAATTCTTGGAGAAACAGTATAAATGAAGTGGTTAGGAATAAGAATTCTGGTGTCAGATTACCCGGGTTCAAGTCCTGGTTCTGTAGTTTATAATGAGCTTGCCTAAGTCGTTTTTATCTCCTTGTGCCTTAGAGAATTACCATGAAGATTAAATGAGATAAAACAGGCAAAATGCATGCATAGCGCAATAGTGGGTGAAAATAACAATGTACTATATAGAAAAAAACATTCTCTACTGAATTCTGGGCTTCAAATAGATTTTGAAACCTTTAGTATACATGGATGCATGGATGATGTGAGTTGACAGGGAAGCCACACAGAATGCTGAATATAACTTTCCTCTGTAATACAACTACAGCTCCTCTGGTCAGTGGGCAAGAAATGATAATGCTCATGTAATTGATCAACCACAATATCAGAAAAATCAGTCCCTTTACAAGTTTCAACAAGTGGCTCAGAAGAAGCTGACTTTATATAGCTTTAGCAGGGAGCTAAAAGGTCAGGGAGGGTCAGGTCCCTAAAAGGTCAGGGAGTTTGTGTTGACAGAGAATATTTTTGAAGCTTTGAAGTAAAACAGATGTTTATGCCTAGGTAGAAAGGTTTATTTTGGGTGTTACTGTTTAACAAAAGGGCTGCAAAATACAATGTTAACATGCTTAGTGCACCAGTGAGACAAAGACGTTCCAGAATGGTGCCGAGAACAGTTAGGCAGAAGAGCTCACTCCTCAGGCAGAGAGGTAGAGTTCTTTCTTGTTGATGTAAGTGCCAAGCCAGCATGCCACATGGATGATTTCTCCCCTGAGTAAATGGGCCACAGGTACCAGAACGAGGACAGGTGCCACCTTGTTCATCTGTGCTTCCAGCAATGTCTAGAGGTCTAAGATGGAAAAACAGAAAAATGATGAATTTTCACTGCTGACCTTGCATAGAGCAGGTACACAATCAATAGTTGTTGAATAAATGATGTACCACTGCAAAGCTGATTTCTTTGGGGCTGAGATGGGGGTAAAGACTCTTCTATTTTGTAAGGGTCTGACATCTAGCACCCACTGCGTCTGGTCCTGTGGTATGTTTTGCCTGAGGAGTTTTTCATGATCACATTGAATAGAACCAATGTTAAAATATTTGTCAGTTCCCCAATATTTCCAGTTTTTAATCTTAGCATAAATTCTACTTGTAACATGATTGAAATAAAAATGACTTTCCCTAGATCTGTGAACGATATTCAGGTTAAGGTTATTTAAAATAAAACAAAGGAACACAACTCTGAAGAAACATTTAAAACAAAAATCTAATGATGATAAAAAGCAACAATATCAGAAGGCACTTGCCTTAATTTGATGACGTTAATCAGAGAGGTGAAGCATGAAATACTACACATTATAAACATGGGGTTGGGGAAAATATTAAGTATATAATTTTATTAATAAATAATAAAAGCACAAGAAGAAAACAAAATTCTTTTCACAATATCATTCAACTTCAATAAACATTTCTCATATGGAAGAATTTCTTCTCTAAACTGAGAAATTCTCTTGTAACTAAAGCTGTCACAAAGTTGCCACATTAGACTAATGACCTTTATTTATCATTGGATAATTTAATTTTAAATTGTCAAGAAATGGAACTGATACTCATAAAATTTGCCAAGAGAATAACTATTTGATACACATTTGACAATCTGAAAAATACCACAGCTTTAAAAAAAAAAGGGAAGAAAACATTTCCATTGCATTGTCCAAAGGCAAAGCAAGCACTTGAATATTTTTTTTCAAAGAATTCCCCCCCATGACTTCCAGATTAAACAAACGGCTCAGCCACTTTTGTTGAATTTATAATACATTTGCTTTAAATACCTTTTAGAGTAATTTTATCAGAGAAGTTCTTTTTACATGAATCCTGTCCCAACAAAGGGTTAATGTATAGTTAATCTCTTATTGTAATGACATCTAGTGATATACTCACAATGATGCCCAATCTCCAATCATTAATTAAGAATATGGAAGAAGCAATTCTTTAACTGGGTAAAACTTATAATGCATAGGAATTAAATATTTTGAGTATGTGTGGATTAAGAAGATTATCCATTTCTAAATTTATTCCACATTGAAATATTGACACTAGAGGCAAATATTGACAGAGGTAGGGCTGATCAATATTGAACCCTAAGGGTCAAAGGACTTCACGTTTGGCGCAATAAGCAACTTAGTTTAGGTATTACAGTGTTTCGGTAAAGTAACAATTATGAAGGGTCAGGCAAGGTTTCTATTATAAACTCTGATTTGAGGAGGCTTGCATAGTTCTGGAGTCTCCAAAGGCATGAGATAGTATGATCAAGCAAGATGATGGCTTGGAAATAAATAAAGAGAATGTGGGTCATTAAACTCAGATTTGAGAAATTAAATTATTTTTATTCTCCAAATTCAAAACCTATCTCTTCTTACCGTCTCCACAGACCTTTTACAAAATCTCTAAAACCAGGAAGATTTAGATGAGAGGTAAATCTCATTTAAACTTTTAAATAGCTTGAAATCTTTTCTTTCGAATATTATCTAGCACATTCAAGTAGGCTGTAAATTATAAATACTACCAAGAGGGGTCTGTATAATTCAACCAGATATGGTTCAATGAAACACCCTCTACACTTCCACTTAGTCCTGTGCAGAGTGTTAGCACCACATGTAAATCATGTTCTTCACTCAAACATGCTTGATCATGTTGTCCTACTGAATTGATTAAAGTTGGTTTTTTCAGCAAATCTTACTGTTTATTTAATTAAGAAACAGTGTTTTAATTATTTACTTTAAAATTTATGTTGGACACATTGTGATTTGAGTTTCATTAAAAAAAGCCTGAACAATAAAGTAAATGTAATATATACCAAATATTTTATAACAAAATAATAATGAAATAATAATAGGTAATTACATAGAAGTATATGTTGCCTGGCTTAGAACTCAACAATATATTTCATTTCTTTATTATTTTTTGAAAAATTAACAAGAGAAAGTTTAAGATTATAGACTTTGGGTTTAAGGAAAGGATGGTATACCTGAGCACAGAAGAGGGGGCCCTAAAGTATTAACTTGGTATTTCTACGTATACTGGGCCCAAATAAATAAAACTTCTGAGTCTTCAAGTCCTTCCTTGGGCAGACACTAAGTGCTTTGTCCTCTTGTGACCTTTCTTCTTGAATTTAGAATGTATAGATACATTCAAACAACAGAAGTGGGCATTGATCAGTCAGGGAAGAAGCTGTGCATTTTCAGTTTCCATTACATTAAACAAAATACTCATTAGTGCTTGGCATTTTCCCAAGCAGACACAATCTAGGTGTCCGCTGAGGCCTCATTGTACAGTTAAGAAGTTTAAAAAGACTTTCTAGACATCAGCTAGGGACAATTAAGGGATGGGTAAAACTACTCCCGGGTAAGAAGGCTAGAATTACTGGAAACAAACACACACAGAAAATTAACTGCAAACTAGATAAACCATCTTTACCTTTAAGATCAGTTAGATAGTCCAGGAGAAAAAGACTAAAGATCCCTCTGCCTAATAATCATTACCCATCATCACAGTACACTTTACTATGGGAGTACTCAGTCATATCAAAAACAAATCATGTCTCGATACATGGTAGAAAAAAAATAATTTCATAGAAACCTGTCATCACAATATAATTGTTTCTGTCATTTACCCAAAGAGGAAAATAAGTGCTACTATTACTAACAGGTCATAATAATGTAAGTTAGCTCTTAAATCCATATCCATTAAAACTGTTGCAATATGTTGTATTGCTAAACATCCACCCCAGAATCTTCTAGACCAGCTTCTAGAAAATATTACTGGGAACAACTATTGCATGCAGATCAGACTGACTATAAACTGTTTTTTCCAAGTGTTTCCTTTCTTCTTCATTCTTTCTCTTTTCTTCCATCCCCCTCTTTCTCCCATCCATCCATCTTATCCATCCAGATAGACATTAGCTATCTGCTGGGCACTGTGCCAAGTGCAGGGGCTATGAGAGTGAGCAACACGGGCAGGGCTTAGGTGTATATGAAGTTATGGGCTAGCACATGAAGCAAAAGCTTCTATTTGATCATTGTTGCTGCCAGTATTAAAACAACTATATTTGAGAAATCTTAATTCAAGACCAGTACCATGAGTTAAACTTCAAAAATAATTCATGTCACCTGTTCCTCGCCCTCTGGGTAGGAGAACGGAAAGCATAGCTTTTCATGTCAAAACTTCTCTTATTTTAAGGAGGCATTTGTCTTTCAACTTTGGCTGATATAATCTAATTTATTATCAAGTTCAAGAAACAAATGCTAAATATAAATTCTTTCTCAAAAGGATGCTATATAATCTACTCACAAGGAACGGATGAAAGAATAGGTAAAAGGAAAGAATGTATGCTTAACATGGAACATGAAAACCTCCTTGAGGTTGCCACAATGTACTTTCCCTGCTTTTTAACTCAAAGACACCATTCTATCAGTATGTAACACAGATCTTTAAATCCCAGAGCTAATAATGTTTCCCAGCTACAGCTGGATGCATCTGACAAGCAGCATGTACTAGGAAACCTCACAGGGGATAAGGTTCCTAACAGTCAACTAAGAGTTCAAATCCCAAAAGAGGTGCCCCTGGTGTGCAGAGCACTTAACCCTTCGACCAGTACCAACATGACTATTCACAAATTATTGATGTCCCTAAATCCCTGGCAGATTGCAGACAGTTTTTGTATCCATTGAAGCTCAAGCATATGGCCACTAATGGGATAGATTTTTTTAAAAATACATATACGCATTCAGTCTTTGCTACACGAATGTAAAGCCACTGAAATGCTAGAAGGTGATTGAACTGGACGGAACACTGTTAAATACAGGCTTGGTCTCATGTTATGGATCATTTCCATTGACATCTATCTGCATCCTCAGTACAGTTTAATTAAAGCTGTCTGGAACAAGTCTGCCCTCTAAATAATCGGCGGTGCAATGAAAAGGTGAAACCTGATGAGGCTCCAGGCCTTTTTTGTAAAGCATTCAAATGATTGTCTCTGTGGTTAATAACAGCAGCAGGGAAGAAATTCATTTTCAAAATTAACCAGCCATTATACTTTTCTGCAAAAAAAAAAAAAAAAAAAAAAAGACAAAGCTTCTTCTGATGTCATCTTGCAATACCAGAAGCTGAGTTAGGTAATGACCAGATCTTAAGGACTCAAACTGGACCATGTTCTGGTCCAAAATAGACATACTTTTTGGGTTCCAAAACAGTAAATAATATAGTAAACTTTCTTCTTAGTAATTTGTTTTGCAAAATGTAACTCCCAAATCGAGCTATTCTGCCTAAAATAGTTCCTTAAGACAATTTTGCAACTAGGTGGCAGGTACATCATCCATTTAATTTGATTTTGTAGCATACAGAATAATAGCATGGCAAGGGGATAGTTTCAAACAATTAAAATATTTATTGAATACCTTGATGTTTCAACACTTATAAGGTGCTATGGAAACAAAATAAACAAAATATGGATTCAGGGCATAGGAAATGTGGGATATAGTTAAGAGATTGAATCTTAAATTAACTAATTATACCTACTTCTTTTCTATGGCATTTTCTCCCCTTTAGCATGATTTTTTATTTAAGAGATTGAATTGTATCTGTTCTTTAATATTAGAATTAATTGTACTTTTTAAAAGTATCCAAAGGACTGTGTCATGTTTAAATATTTCATTCATTGGCTTCTCCACACACATCCATCAGTTATCGTGTAAGCTTTTCCTCTTCATTTAATATTCATTTGATACCTACTTCATAGGACATTGAGTTATACTTCACAGGACTTTGAGTTATACTTTGTGCCTAATACTTGCCTGCCTCAAAACAAAGACTGTCTCTCTCTGTCCATTCTAACATGTTCATCCATGTTGGTGAAAAGTTAATAGTAGTACTAAACCGAAAAAGCATCTCTAAATTCACTTAGGATGCATTCAGAAGTGTAGATTATTTTAGTCCTGACGTCAAATAGAAATGAGTCAGACCTAGAGGATATTAAATTGAAGCAAATAAGTCCTAAGTTAAAGCCTATTAATCAAGGCATTATTTATTGAGTGCTTAGAGCTCACTGACACTGTGGTGGGAGCTCTGGGGAACAAGAAATCAGCACGAGCTTCTTCAATGAACTTACAAACTGGGACGATACATACATTGGAAGTCACCAAAGAATGACAAAGTCAGATGAGTGAAAACTGGAGTGATGTTGAGAGGCTTTCTGAGGAAGATGTCACTTGAGCCGGGCTTTGAAGAACGAAGCCAGATGTCCAGGCCAAACATATCATAGCAAGCTAGGTACAAAATAGCCCTGCCTTGAGTGGATGCTTTGTGTTGAGGACTGTGTCAGTTGGGGTCTAATCAGAAGAACAGAAACCACTTTAGCTTATTTAAAACAAAAAGAATTTAACACAGAGAATTGACTTTATAGTTGATGAAAGGCTTGGGTAACAAATAGAAGACAGTGTAGCAATTTAGAGATTAGCTACTTCAGGAAGCTGCCAACGACCCTTGGTTTGGAGTGACAAGGGAGAAGATGGCTTCTGGAGCTCAAAGACTAGTGCCACTCAATAGAAGATGGAACTAGAGATGGCCTAACCAGTTGGAGCTGGAGTAACAGAGGAATAAAAATACAATCATTGCCAGAGATCTGCATGAAGCAGAGAGTAAAAATATTCTAATATAAAATAAGGTAAGATTGTTACAGCACAACCCTATTATATATAATGACTGTTTAATACCAAGGACGGGAGTTTAAACCAAATAGTCAAGAGAAAGCCATTTTAGGTTTTTGGGGAGGAGACAGACAGAATGAAGTTGCTATTTTAGAAATATATGGCCAGAGTATAGAAAAAGATTTGAAGCAGGGTGGCTGGTTAGGAGGTAGTAATAGATTTAAGATTGCCGCAAACTCTTTGACATTCCTCCCCTTGAAATTTGGGGTATATTTCCTTTTCCCTTGAGTCTAGGTTGGCATATGGAAGAAGCGATGAAACTAGCCTTTAAGAGAGGACTGGCAGATTCCAACTTGGTATCTTAGAGCCCTGAATTACCATATAAGAAGTCCCACCATCCTGCTGAAGAGATCATGTGGAGAGGCCCTGAGACTACAGGGCAGGCAAAAGGGCCCAGCTGAATCCAGTTGCCCAGCTGTCCCTCACCAAAGCACCAGACATGTGAATAAAGCTGTCTTAAACCCTCAAGACAAGCCCAGCTGTGAGATGAATTCCAGTGAGTGATTTTTGTTAATCTCACATGGAGCAGAAGAATCGCTCAGCTGAGCATTGCCCAAATTTCTAATTGACCAAACCATAAGATATAATACAATCATTGTTATTTTAACTCACTAAATTTTGGGGTAGTCTCTTATGCAGCAACATATAACTAGAATGGAGGATATGCAATAACATGAACATACCATGATAAATCCCCAAATTAGAGTTAGAGTAGTAGGAATGGAGAAGAGGCACATATTTTTAGGAAGAGATCCTGAGCTTATCTTTGTATTTATAATGGGTTGACAATCTTTTTTCTGTAAAGGATCTCATAGTAAAAACTTTTGGCTTTGTGGGCCATATGGTCTTTGCTGTTACTATTTTACTCTGTCATAGAGCAAAAGAAGCTATAGCCAAAAGGTAAATGAATATGTGTAGCTGAGATTCAATAAAACTTTATTTACAAAAACAGACATCTGACTAGAATTGGCTGTGGGCCATAAATTGATAACCCTTAGTTTGTAACGTTTGAAGTACTGAGGAAAACTCAACAGGAAATATGCTGTATCTAGATGGAATGCAGGAATGGAGCTTTGTGACATGTCAGTGCTGAAGATATAGATTAAACCACAGACAAATATTCTGGAAGGGGGACTAGGACACTGGTGTTGTATCTTTTTAGGGTTACTTCTGCTTTGTTATTTATTTTAAATGAAATAAGGATAATCGGTAAACACATTAGCAAGCTGAGGGATAACTTGATCTTTAAGGTGGCTCCATTGAACCAGGGAACTTATAATACAGAGACAATCAAAGAACACAATCAAACATATTTTCAGATACATTAATAGTAGTCTTGGGTCCACTGTATTTTATAAGTAAACTGCACTATTCTAGAACCATTTTTTTAACAGTGTGGCTAATACTATTCTAATTTTTAATTTATATCACATTCATGATTTATTTGAACAATTATGAGTTTGGCAATATTTCTTGCTCATAGTTGAAGAGCATCTACAACATTAATCTCAAAGTGTTTGTATCCTAAATTATCCTGAGAAGTCAATGGTTATTTTCCATAATTTATGATATATTGAAGGCATTTTATCATGCTATTTACTGTTATGTCACGGGAAAAAAAGTGTGAACTTTGAAGAAATAAAACAAGCAGGTTTTTAGTTTTCTTGCATATCTGTTAAGTTTATGGATATTTATTTTAGGCTTTATAAAAATTCTATCAGGCAGCTAAACAATTTAGACTCACGCACCGTGTAAATTCTATTAAACAAGGGCTTTTTGCCCTTTCCTCTAATGCCCTACAGGTGCTTGGCACAGTGGTGCCACTATTCAGAACAAACACTAATAGTCTGCTTTAAATCTTTAATATAGGTAATGCAGGCATGCTAGAGGATTCTAGTGAATATTCAAAGGGGTTTTTATCCATTAAAGGCAGAGAATGGTTTGAACAGTTCTGTTTTTGGCCTCAAAAACAGCAACCTTGTTCAGAGGTGAAGCCTTCTTATAGTTCCTGCATTTGATAAAACACAGACCTTGCAGCATTCCCTCATAGACCTGTGACCTCAAGCCCTGGCCTTTAGAATTTTTCCCTCCTTGAGAATGAAATGATTAGTGAGGTCCTTCTATTAGATATGTTAGCAGTTTCTGCTAAAGAGAGGATTTTAATAATACTAAATTGCAAAGAATTATGAGGCAAGGCTTACTCACAGCTACTAAGACAAACCAAGTTTAAGCTGACTACATAAGCTCCAATGCAGGGCCATCTGTTTAGCTCTAATAGTATTTTTTCTTTTCTTTTCTTTTCTTTTTTTTAATCTTTGTAGCATGGTTTCAAACCCTGTCTGGGACACCTGCTCAATGTGAAATGAGATTGGTGGGTCTCAGTCCATTTGTGGCTGGCTGAAATTTTCCATCTTCCTTCCAGAAAAATGGTCCATAAGGAAATTAAGTGAAAAGAGTTAGATGTCACACATGGATTCACGTGTAGGTGTACTGAAGGCCTAGATAATCTTCCTGTGTGAAAAGTACAATATAAATTCAACACTGGTTCATTGGTTCATCCGCTTTGCATCTCAGCAGCTCTCTAACACCTGAGGTCTCCCGTACTCTGAAGATGATGCAACTTCAGGGACATCTTTTTACTATTCTACCACTGCATAATTTGAGCTGAGATTGTAACATGGCTTGAAATTGGCTGTATTTGCTGCTTCATTTAAACAGGGATGGTGTATGAAAATAGTACAAAAAGTACATGTTCTGTGCTTTTTTGCATTATGTAAATAGATCTAAAGTCTCTGTAAACAATAATTAAAGAATATTCATAGTATAGCTTAAGAGTAAACAGATTAGATGCCTTCAGATCATATATTACCCAAGACAGAAAGCAGACCACCATAATTTATTATAACCCAAGGCAATATTACCCTAAAGTAGTATGAATTTTGATTTCAAAAGTCAGTAGTGTATTTTCCATATAAATTTAAAGCCACCCAAAATTTCACTGAACTTACTAAGTACACAATTAGTTTCTTGTTACAGATAATTTCTGTTGATCCAATTCTGGTTTGCCAGCATGGATTAATCAAAATCGTCAGGGATTGAGATCTGGATGGCTCAGGGGATCAGTTCCTGGGCTAGGAGCCTTTCACCCCCAGGTCACTGTTTCCAATACTTAAAGGAGTTTTGAGAAGTCTATTTGACAGCTGGTATAAAACAAACCAGTACTTTTAACTAAGTCCCTTCCATAGATTCATTGTCCCTTATATTCAAAGACATTACTACCTACTGTCTGAGGGTATACTAAGGTGAAAATTTATTGCATTGTCAGCAGTCCTAGTTACTATTCATAGATATGCCCATATTTATAATCTCCTATAGTAAGCGGTAACCATCCTCAAGGTGCTATCTTCAAGTCCTGCTGTATCCAGTTACAGAATATTTATCTCTGTATTCCATTTTCCTGCAATGCAAACCTAGTTGATCTCTGATTGGTTGCCCCAAGCTATTGTATATTCTTTGTCGAATAAACTGTGGAAACATTTCTTTTCTAGATAATGTATGTGCATCTCCTCTCTTCGTTTGCCTTCAGATCTTTTCTAAAGTGTAGACTATAATGTTCTAATCTTTTCTCATTATGTAAAAACTCCAGGTCCAGTTTGTTACCAGCTGTATGGCTTCTATAAAGAAATATTGTGCTTGACAGTTCCTGGGTTAGATGATTATCCTTAACTTGCTCTTTAGGAGGCTTTTAACCCAAAGCAGGCATCTCTAGTGATCTTTCGGGTAGTACATATGCCCTGCTCTATGGCTATATGATCTCATCACTCTAGGTCAAAGGAACCCTCTGAAGATCCCTGCCCTTCATCCCTCGACCTGTTGAATCTCCTAATTACCTTATTTATTCAAGATGTGTCAGGCAACCTTGTTTTCAAGATCTTTTTAGTTCTAGTCCCATTGATTTTGTTGTTGTCAGAGGCCAAACAACCCGTTTCTTTCCTGTCTTGGTAGAAAAATTAATAGGCTTTTACTAAAAAGATACTAGCAATTCTTAGTTAAGGAAGAAAAAAATTCTGGTTACCCTGAATTAAAGAAAAGAGATTCTAGCCATCCTGGATCGTTTATTAAGTTTGCTACCTTTTCTTTACTAAGGCATTTTTAATTTCTGGTTCTTCTATGAAACTATATATCCAGAAAGCCCAACATGGTGTCAGCTACCTATAGTGACTGCTGTACTGTGAATGCAAATTCATGATTCTTATTCATATAGAAAACTGGAAGTCTCTAGCGCTTTCTGACCTATTGTCAGAAGGAGACTATGGTGATCTTTGAATGTTGTATAGGAGACAGTATAGCTCTCTACTGTTGGGCCATGTAGAGAATGAAGCCAGTTTGGTAGAATGTCTTGATGATAGAGGTCATATGTTAGGGGTGGCACAGAGAATTGGTACCTTTGTTAATAGTTATACATATGTTTGTGACCACTTAATTTCAAGTCCCATTGCTGTGGGATTAGAAGGGAGGGTGTAAGAAGTTCTAATTAAACCAAGCAATTTGTCTTCCTGGATTCCAGATGTCAGGGAAGTAGCCCAAGAGAACTATCTTCCAATTCCAAGTTGTTGACCAAAATCGCTCCAAACCGATCTGTGTGCTCCTGGCCATAAAGCTAGAGTGTGGCCATAAAGCTAGAGTTGTGGGAGGAAGGAGGAAGATCCTTTGGTTTCGGGTCATGAGCGGAGTTTACCAAGCTAAGTGGTTTCCTTCTCAGTCCAGGGAAGGGAGAAAGACAGCTACATTTACAGAACATCTTAGTTGAGGATGAAGCTCTGCTGGATTCTTCCTTAAGGATTTTCTGTTCTCCTGGAGAAGGCTGTCACTAAGTAAAAACATTAAACTCTTTGGACTTTAATTTTTTCCCAGTATTCCCATAGCACCTTGTATACATTTCAATTACAACATCATAGTGACCTTCAATCATTGAACACTTTTCCTTCCCAATAAATAATAAAGGCAGTAACTATATGCTATTCATTGTTAGATCTTCAGACCAAGGACATAATCAGGCGTATTACCTGCATTTAACAAATGTATGACAGATGGGTGAAAAGAAGAATCCAGAGAGGAAAATGAAGTGTTATACGCTTCTTTATCAATCTATTCTTTCATTTTGGTGATGTCGACTTAGAGATTGAATCATTACATATTAGTATAGTATAGTTGGTAAACACTCAAATGCCATGTGCCTAACTTGAATTCTGATTCTAATAATTTTTAGTTACGTGATTTGGAATAAGACTTAAATGTCTTCCTCTGTAAAATCAGAATAATACTTATTTCATTTGAATGTTGTGAGGATTAAATAACTTAAATATGGTTCCTGCCACATATAAGTTCCATTATATAGCATCATTGCCATCTAAATGAGAATATGGCTATCTTGATGCTGTTGAGACTAGGTGAGAGGGAGAAAACATCTCTAGCAGAAAGTAAGAGTGCCAGAATTATTGTTTTGGACAACACCAAAAAATTGACTAACCCCAGCTATTGTGCATCCCCTGGTGATTTGATTTACCAAGCAGAAATATGTGCCTTCCTTATTCTAATTTCCTTCAGAGAAATAAAATCTAATTATTTAATCAAGAGCATTTTGTCTTCTAGGTGGCTAAGGGTGCGTGTGTGTAGCTGCTTTGAGCCACGTTTCAGCATCCAGCTATCACGGAAGCACAGAGGGAACATGGGAGTGCATAAATATGGAATGCTGGCATTCTGACCAAGCCAGAGGATGGACCTAGATTTTTAGGTGGGGACTAGAAATGCAAGGGGGAAGTAGGTACTGATAAACAAAAAGTTCTGGAAGAAGCCTGGCATTGGAAGGGTGGACCTCCCAATGGAATCATAATGGAATAATCCTGGAGGAAAGCCTAGAGTCTTTTGCAAACAGCAGGAAATAGCAGTTTGCTAAAGTACAGGTAATGAGTGCCCATAAAATCGATATAGGGTAAGGGAAAATTTTCTAGAAAGATTAGAATCTCTAGAGTCTAAATTTCTCTGGAGAAATGTAGTCACTTCATATTTACTAGGTTTCTTTGAGTTAAAAAGAAACACTTATTTAGTCTATATTACTTTTTTTCTTACTTTATTTGCACTTATAACTCTGCTAAAAATAAATTGGTAATCTAGAAATACATAGGCTCTATTTTTCTCTTGCCATTGGCCAGTTCTAAATAATCAATAAATAAAAGAACCTCACACACCCAGACCTTGATTTGAAAGATATCCTGAAGATTTACAATATGCTAAACCAGGGAAAAACTTGGGAGTAATCAGCACAATACATTTTGCTTTCCATCATAATCAGTTTTTCAGCCTCCTTGTCGATAAAACTTTTTCTTCTTTTTCACAATGGTTTACAACTTAAATAATTTAATACAACAGTTGTTATATTTTTATTGCAAGCTTATAAAACTGGTACCATAAGTCTTTTCTATGCAATATATTACCAAAAAGTGACACTGGAGATGGGGAACGGATGATTACTAAAACTGTAATTCAATCTTCAAGTTCTGAGGATGTCATAAAAACGTCTTCTGCTTTACTTGCATATGGCAGATACTATCAGGATGCCTCAAATGAACTCTCTCTGGGTATTCAATCTCTCCTTAGGTATTATTTGATATACAATAAAAATGGGACTTCACAATGCAAATGCAACTGTGATTCAAGCCCAATAGTTCTTTTGTCAAATAGGATTTTCTTTTATGAAGTTTCATCTTAGAATTAATTTTGATATCAATGCCTGTCAAGCTGTGGAAATTGAGCTGAACCAAGTGAGTCTATCCCTCTTTGCGCTGACTTGTAGGAAGTGGTAATTAGAAAAGATGCAGAGATTTTGTACTGTGCTAAAGAAAGTTTAACTCATTATGCTACATATCATCCATCTTGTCAGTATAGAAGTGGTAAATAGCAACATTCTATAAATGCCTATTTTTTTCATATATTTTAAAATCCACTATTTACTACTTTTTATCCTGCCATATTAGTTGTGAGGGAATAATTTTCTAATTCTGACTAGTTGCTGCTATGATCTGAAAGGTCTGTGAAATTAAATAATAGATTTCTATAGTGTTTATGATTAACAATATTCCACAAAACTTACAACACTAGCATGGAAGCAATTATATTCCTTTAGATAAAGAGGATGATTAGTTATTTGTACATTCTTGCCAACTGTCATTCAGTGGTCTTGTCACATCTGTACTGACTGCAGTCTAAGACAAAGAAGCATCAGATTCCCCAAAACTCTTCTTTATATGTCCAATATGCGGTTAACCTACTGATGATATTGCAGATAAAATTTAAGAACTGTTATCTTTATATTAACAGTGTTACTTCACCTTCTGCATTAATGGACTACAGCAACACTTTATACAATCCTTTTAAAATCTTCCCAGGACAAGAATAAATTAGTTTTTTGAGGGAGATTGAACTTTCATAATACAGCTGCTAAGAGATCAACACATACAGTTGGAAAGTGAAATTTTCCATTTATCCTTCAGCCTGAAAGAATGCAGGTGGCACCATGTGGGTTTCTGCATTTTGTCTCTCAGCCAATGCAGCCCTGGCCGGTTCCACAAGGGGCGAAAGGTCACAGACAAAATGTGAGTGGTGTTTAATTCTCACCACAACAGAGAGTGCTAATCACATAACATTAGGGTGAATTGCGGTAATAACAGCAGGCCGAACACAGAGAGATTCAACAACAGCACAACCACAGCTGTGATGGTAGTGATGAAAAGGTGTTGCTTTCACGGCTTGTGGTAATGGGTTTGATTGGGATTCTGGAAACCTTTGGTGAAAGACACTTTGCCCCTTCCAGGTTAGCTTTTTCCAAACCACTTCTATAATAAGTAGAGTAAAAATAACCCATTTTAATAGTTTCTAGTGATAGAAGGAGCTCAAAATATCCTCCAGCATGCTGAAGTCCTATTAGTCTACAGAGTAAGAATTGATTCCAGAGTCACTGTTTTCCAGCAGGGCTCAACTTTTGCAACTGTTAGCTTCTGAACCCTACAAGAAATTTTAGTTTGTAATCCTATTTCACTTTTAAGTATGTAATCCCTGCAATGGATTTCATTTTCCCTAGAAAAATTTGAGGAACAATAAAGGTATAGAGCCTGTTCCTGGGTGTTTTTAAATTCAAGAAAAATTGATTACACATTTTAGAGCAGGAAAAAGGCACTGGGTTTGAAGTGCAATGAAGAGCAGCCAACTGGTGTAGAGAGGTTGACTTTCACATTTTGGGGCAAAAACAAAAAAACAAAAAAACAAGAAACCACCTTTCATAGTCTATCTGTTGTCCACCAAGTTGAAATGCCTTGCAACATGAGTTGTTTTCCTGAATCAAGAGAGGCAGAGATATCTAGAAGCCATGAATTAAAAGGGGAAATTGAACTCCCATTAGTCCCAAACTTTAGCTTTAGAGTTGGCTTCTGAGGAGCACTTATTAACCAAACTCCTTGAATATATAGAGGAAGATATAGGTTTTCTTTTCTTTTTTTCATAAATGTAGGACTTCAGCCATATTTATAAACTAGAGGTAGCATACTGAATCTTACTAGGAAGTCAAAAAGTAGTCCTGGTTGACACAATAAATAAAGCGATACATATATTCTGTGCAAATAATGCCATGAAGCAAATAGCTTCATATGTTCCAGCTAAGACATCTGGGTAGTTTTTAAAGATTTTTTTTCTTCTTAAAATATGATGCAATGATCCAATGTGGTGGTAATGAAGGTGGTAAAATCTACAACAAAATCTGAATCATGACGAAAAGTTCAAAACTCTTCAGTACAGTTCAACAGAAGAAGCACCAAGTGCTTTTTAAAATACTATGTTGTCAAGCTTTGCCACTGTGAAGTTGCAATAATTCCAAACTAGGGTCTAGGCGATTTATCTTGCATACTAGTCGCCCGTCTATTCTCGCTGGTTTGATGTTAGCTTGGGTTAAAAAGTGCTGATACAGTGAGTTCATTTTAAACTTTCAGCTGATATGAAAATATTTATATTGAGAAGTTGTATACTACTTAGGAAAATGGCTAATTAAATGCATGTGTATTTATTTGATTCCTGAACCACAATAGGTAATGATGATGATAATAACCACAATAATAGCCCACACTAACATTATTTAATATATAGAGGTATTGCATTAGGTGTATTACATGCATCATCTCATTTAATCCTCACAACATCCAGAGGTTGCCTTTTGTTATTACCCCTATTTTACAGACAAATAAATGGAGGCTTAGAGAACTTAAATAACTGGGCTTTCTGAATTGGGTGAAAATTTGGGCTCTACTGAGTTTCAGAAACATTTTAGGATAACAAATTGAATCATCCTGCTCCTCTGTGATTATTGGCTCTTAGCAGCAGTGCAGCTTTAGGAATCAATACAGTGCATGAATTCTATAAATGTGCCTCTTAATAAGTTAATAAAACAGAGATATTCTCATTGCCTCTCCATCAAAGTTTCAGGGGAAAAATGAGAATATTAAATGCAGTAGGATAGGGAAGATCTGCTCCATTTGCTCTGCAATGATAATCTTTTACAAAAGAGGATTTTTGTTATTAATTCTTTGCCTTCTGGGGATATTATAATTTTCTAGAATGTAGAACTGCCTTAAGCACAGTAATTTGCTGAGCTAGACTGAATCTCAAAATGTTTCAAATGAGCTGATAAACAACTGCGTAATTAGCCATTATTAGATCAAGTCTGTATGTTACTGATATCCAGATGAACAAATCAATGGATAGGCAAATTGTAGATATAGTTTTAAAAACCAAGAGACTGTGTTATATTTTTACATGCTTTGTAACTTGTCCTTCAAAGAATTAAAAACCACATTTCCTTTGCCCTTTTTTAAAAAGAAATGTAGATTATTCTATCAAATAAATCCTTAGAGACTTAATCATTAAATACATATTGCCATGTATGCATAATGATGGATTTGTGTGTTGAATTCAACTCATGCTCTAAAAATGACTAGATGCTGGGATTTTTCTTTTCAATTAAAACTCACCTCAAATCTATTGCTTGGATGGGTAATGCTTTTTCAACCCCCTTTTGAGTTTTGGTTTATGTCCAGAGTATGAAATACATTTGGTCCTAATTATGAAAATAAAGGTTTTGCATGCTCAAATAAGGAAAATACAGTCGGATTTTATGCTTAAACACACACACACACACACATGCACACACGCGCACACACCCCTTATTCAAGTGGTTAGCATACAGTCCAAAATAACATAGATATATTTTGGGCTTTTCTCTTATTTTGCAAGAATTTGGCACTGGATCATAAAATTCTGCCTAGGTTGGAATTCATCACACAGGGTTACAACCTAGTTGTAAGGTTTTGTTTGGTTTTGGTTTTTTTTTTTTTAATATTAAAATTAACTAGGCAGTTTTGAGGATCAAATAAAGAAAACAGAAAGAAACAATTTCTAACCTGGTTTAATATTAACAAAATTATAGTTCATGTTCTGAACTCAGGTCACAAAGCAAAACAGATAAAAATACTAAATCACCTTTGAACAGAAAGAAGAACTGAGTAACAATTTTTTTGAAGATTTCTAAAATTAAAGAATTGATATTTTGTCTTACATGGTTTAGATGTCCTCCTGGTTAGGGGACAGAACAGATAATTTCCTGAGGTTTGCAGATCAATTATTCTGATTTTTATCTATCAGCGTTTCAGATGCCAGAGCAGAGTAAATGGCCAATTTAACACTGTGCACTGGGCACAATGCCATATGTGAATTTAGCTGGAGAACGGATTTGTCACTAAATTTAAAAAAGTGTTTTGACCTTTGACAATTTTAAGAGCCTCCAAAATTATATACCTTTCTTACGCTTCCTATTATCACTGATCCTCCATTTGACGCCAATTATTAGCCTTAGATAAAATTTTATTGTTGTTGGCCTCAAGTTCTGCTTTCACTACACTGTTTATTTATCCACAGTCTGGTTTCTTTTGTAGTCTCAGCCTTAGTTTATTACCGTTCTTGGATCCCTGTTATTGTTCTTATATTTACATTTATTCAACTAGTCCTTTCATTTTATAAATTGGCATTCATTTTATTTGCATATTTGTCAGGTTGCAGAAATAGACCATTTTTATCCTCAACATTAAAGGAGTAAGGGCATCTAGGCACCTAATTCAACAAGGAGTGCAAATTTCTCTTTCTAAAAGTATGTCAGCTGAACCTGGGCTGTGATGAGAAAATAAGACCTTTGGTTCATAAGGTATCGACAATAATTGCTTTGGTGTTTTTCAAAGGCATTAGAAATGTTTTCAATTATTTTAAAACATTTGACTTTGTAAGGAACATTTTGCCTTTGTGTATTTGCTAGGAAATCTGATCTGTATATTTTGTATCTTTTTGTATTAAACTCATAAAAATGATATGAATATTCCCCAAAGTCCAAGATACCTCATTAGGATTTTATCAATGAGTCTTTTAAAGGCACTCCTTCCCTAAAAGGGAAATTAAATTTGGTTCAGAACAAATGAACGTACACAATTAAAGATCTGAATTGATTTAAGGCGTCACAGCTCACAACTTAAGCAGATTTCATATTTGGAGCAATGTACTGTCATGGCCCCAGAATATTATTGCTAATTTGATTATATTATCACAATGTGTAATGCTCTATTTTCAGAATTAGGTAAATATTATTATAGAAATATGGGTCATTACTGGGCTTCAGTTTTATGCATAAATAAAATAAGTTAGGAAAACAGTTTCACTGAATTTTATTTTAATTCTTTGTTCCCCCACTACAATTTTTCCATCACTGACATCATTGTAAAAGAAACCACAGTTTTAATGTTAATGAGACATGCAGAGCAGCTTGTCTGGCATTTGATTCCTATAAAAATTTTGAGGTCGAAGTTATTTCTCACAAATATACAACTTTAATGGATATCAAATACTTCAGTTAGGCTTTTGATCTGGAAGGATTATAAAAAACCTTTATAATAGACGATGTGTGTATTTTTACACTAAAATACACAGAAAACCACTAAAAATACAATTGACAGTATTATAATCAAAAAAGGAAAAAAGACCCCCAACCATTTAAGTAAGTTGTTTCCTTACAAATGTGGATAGAAAACCACTGCAAAATAAACTATCAAAATCAAAAGTTAACAGACTATGGTCATAACTGTCATTTATTTCTGACTTGTATGAGGAAATACGTAAAAATTACAGGCAAAGAAAAATGTGAACCTAAATTATGATGAACAAATTTCACAGTAGATTATTCTTCTGACTTTGGGTTTTTGCCATTAAAATAGAGTTAATAATTAAGAATCAGAGGCCATAAATCACCAAAGAAAATCAATGGACAGCCTCCAGAGAGAGAAGAGCACATATGGCTAGAGACATCCTGTACCGGAAACAAGGGAACTTGTGCAAGATGTTTGCACTGGCAAATAACAGCTAGTAAAGGGTGGGTATGAATTTTGTTTTATTTTATTAAAACCAGCAGTGAGGATAATGAGTATTTGCATTTAAGCTTTGCTACTGTTATACTAACTTCATTAATCCTATAAAATATTTATGTTGAAGAATGGTGGCTCCTCAAGAAATTAAACATAGAGTTACCACATTATCGAGCAATTCCACTTCTGGGTGTGCAACCAAAAGAACTGAACACAGGGACTTGAACAGATATTTGTACATTAAAGTTCCTAGCAAGATTATTCACAATAGCCAAAAGATGGAAATAACCCAAATGTCCACTGGCAGATGAATGCATAATTACAATGTGGTATATACATACAATGGAATATTATTCAGCCTGAAAAAGGAATGAATGATGTTCTGACACATGCTATAATAATTTTGAAGACATTATGCTAAATTAAATAAGCCACATACAAAATGACAAATATTGTATGATTCTATAATATTTACATGAGGTACGTAGAATTGTCAAATTCATAAAGACAGAAAGTAGAACAGTGTTTATCAGAGTCTGGGGGGGAGGAGGAAATGTGGAGTTATGGTTTAATGGATACAGAGTTGCAGTTTGGGATGATGTAAAAGTTCTAGAGATGGATAGAAGCCATGGCTGGCCAACAACGTGAGTGCACTTAATGTCACTGAACTGTACATTTAAAAATGGCTAAAATAGTACATTTTATTATACTTTACCACAATAAAAATAAATTAAAAGTCCACATTGAATAACAAAAATTATGGAATATTCAAGCATCTTAAACAGTGTGGCAGACCTCTGATATTTACAAAGATAGATTTGGAGATCTGTAAATTTCCAATTTTATATATATGAGAATGTTTGTTCTGATTTTACTCTGACTTCTGGCTTTCTCCCCAGTTACTTTTCCATTGATGGTTTTTTTTTTGTACATATCCTCCTAATGCCAAAAAACCAAATTCAGTGTTCACTGACTTGTCTTCCCCATGGAGTGCAGTTAGGGCATTGGTTGGGACATGAAATTTCTCCCTTAAAGGGTTTTCTCTTGCTTTGCAGAGAAAGTTCTGTGACATGCCACTATTTAATCTATTAAAAACTTATATTTTCTGGCTAGGAAATATTACTTCCCCAAATTACTTTCACTTTATTTCTATCAACAACTCTAGCAGTTGGCTTTCTTTTTTGAGCCCTTTTTTCCCCTTAAATCTCCATGACAGTTACTATTGAAAACAAGTAAACAACAAAGATGAAAGTGCTAGAGGGTGGGATGAATGCTGGGCAGTCAGCTAGGCTCATTCATTGGGTAAATGGTGCCCCTTGAAAGTATCTGGCATTCCAACTCTTCAGAAAAATAACGAACCACTACTTATGTGGATTCATGTTTACAAAATTCTAAGAATAGTGTCTGCCACATAGTAAATATTATATAAGTTTAAATTAAAAATACGTATTATGAGCCTTTGGCATGTCAGAATCCACATACAAAGATTACAAAGATCATCAGAACTGAGAAATACTGAAGCTGAGTCTATCACTGGACATGCAAGGAAGAGCTGCATCACTAAGATGTAAGTTAGGAGGTCTTCCTGACCAGAAATCAAAAGATGAAGGGAGGAAGTACAGTGAACATGGCAAGATTTCGAGTTCAGGTTTCTGATTGACCCATGAGGTGGATTGTTAACTCTTCTTATGATTAGTGTCTTCAAGTTCTATGGCACCCATACTGAGAAACCTGGTTCCAAACAAGTCTAGTTGAGTTGCCTAAGATTCCAATGGGCCTAGGTTCATTTAATGGATGTCTTAAGCATTATACGCATGCTTGAAATTTTGTGGGTTTCTTATGACAGAAGTGACCTGACAATAGTAAAAACCATTAATATAGAAGCTATGATTGCTGAGAATCTATTTTTTTTTCAATAAAAATACTGTTAGGATAACGGCAGGAAAGCAGGTAGAGGTTTAAAAAAATGATATGAGGGGTTATTTTTAGACACTTTCCATGGGAGTTTCTGAAGTCAGCTCTACCTTTTGACAGATTTGTATAATTAAGAAATTCCCTCGTGAGAGAAGCCATGAAAATTTAGGAAGGGTAGAATCTACTCAGTGGGCCAACACCATCTAATTGAAATTGCAACAGTGTTGTAAGGGCTCAGAGATATTCCCTGTGTTCCTAGAGCACCACACATAAAGGTCTAGTGTTTCATTCTGCATTGCACAGTAATTTTCTTTGTGTGTCCACATCACCCAGCTTTACTTCGGCTCCCTGAGCTAGTGTCTATCTAGAGTAAGTGTTCAGTAAATACTATTGAATGAACAAATCAAGAAATGAACAAACTGACAAGCAAGATGGCATTTCTCTCCCCTTTATTCAACTCCAAACAGTAGCAGCTAGCCTATTTTTCCCTCTTGGACTGGCAACAAAAAACTGTATTTTGGTTTCTTTCTGGGTGCTATGATCAGTTTCATAGAGGGAGGCTCCACAGTCAGACAAGCCACAAAATATAAACTGATTTAAACTGGAGATTTAGGGGGAAAACACCAAAAGTTGAAATGATGGCATTAAAGAAATAACTTTATCAGAATAGGTAAGATATATCTTACAGAAGGAAACCTTCCATGGAAACAAAAAAGGAATCTACTGTTTTGCCAGCTTTTTCTGCATGCAAAATAGATTTTTAAAAATTAACCTTAGGAAAACAATGAGTAAAACTGTAGAGATGAAAGCACTGCACTTTATTAATTTAATTTAAAAATTTTAAGAGAATGAATTAAGGCATTATTTTCCCATTAAAGAAGGTTTCCATTTTAAGCTTGGGGAAATATCAGGTCTGTCTTGTGACACGGTAAGTGATTCTGATCACTATAGCCATTAGAAATTCCCCATCATCCCTGAATGGATAATTATTACTTGACATAGCTCTCTCAGAGTGATTATTATAAAATATACCTATCTTCTGTTGATCTACTGCTTTATTTATCTCATGTTAAAAGATCTTTAGAAACCTTTTTATCATTAATGGACAAATTCCATTTTACAGATACATCTATTAGTTGCCAAGAATAATTCCCATCTGATTAAAGGATAACCATTTAAGACCACTAATTCGCATATTAAATGCTTAGGACTGTACATTGTTAAAGACCTTATATCTCCAGACCCATTATCTTTTTTTTTTTCTTGGTGGAAGACAATAAATGAGATCTCAAATAGTGGATGATCTTCTCTCATCTAGACTGGAGGAGAAAGGGCTAAAAAATTAAGCATATTGTTTGAGAAATCCTTCTGGGGGGTGTTCAAGGATAAGTGTAGATGTTATGAAATAACAAAGTATTATAAATCTCTTTGAGATGGAGGGAAGCTCATTAAAAAGGAAATTATTGGAAGAATAGATCTCAAATGAGTATTTAAGAAAACGAACAAGTGTTTCTCAGAAGGAGCAAAGTTAATTTGTTATTCTCATCATAACTGTTTTCTATGCAATGAGGATCATAAATAGAATTTATCTGTTTTCACAAAGGGCAACCCTGGAGAGACACAAAGAGAAACCTGCCAATTTTCAGCAAAATTTACTTGTAGATTACAATATAAATCTCTTGAAGGTAAGGACCTAATTTATCTCACTCCCATCCTCAGAGCCTGAAGTTGATCCTAAGAAATGTTGTTACTCAATAAATGCTAGCTGAATGAATAACTTAAATTAGTACATAACAGGTTTCCTAATCTCAGTGGAGAATCTACAACCTACAAATGTTCCAAAAAGTTCCAAAAGGATTTTAAGGCAGATTGTAACTTAAAATACATTTCTCCACAGAAACAGCTATTACGGATGGTGCTGAGGTTGGCAGGCCAGCCCATGAAAGCCATTTAATCTACAACGTAGCAGAAACATTACATATTTGAAATGAACAAGTAGCAAGGAAAAAAATACTGCGACAATAAAACCAAAAGAGAGAAATCATAAAATTGAATAAAAAGTCAAAATTTTCTTGCCTCTCTGTGCTTGAAGAGAAGTAGATTTAAGTATAAGAAGATGAAGAGATTGTCATGGAGAGGTTTATATTCTCAAAGAATTTTAGAAGCTGATGGCTTTTTAAAAATTATGTGGAATTTCCCTTCAAAACATAATTCTACTTATTCATGATAAAAGTCTTTGAAAACACTATTTTCATGCTTATCAGTCAAGATTAAAGTGATTTTTAAAATTTAAAAGTGGAATGGTGAGGAGAAAGAAAACAAGTGAAGAAAAATCAAGTAAACGGAACGACGACGAAGATGACAACATTGTAAAACATGTTAATCTCGTACTCTCCGTGCTGCAGGCACTGAGGCTAGACACAAAAGTGGGTAAAAACACAGTCCCTGCTCTTAAGAAACTTCGAGCGTAGTAAGGGGAGTTGCATTCACAAACAACCAAGCACAACAGTGTTATAAAGACTATGAAAGGGGTAACTTGGGTAAAATGGGGCCAAAAAGAAGGTGGCCAGAGCCTCCGGAGAGAGTTAGTGAAGGCTTGTGCTGAATCTTGCAAGAGGAGCAGGTACTTTGCAGGCAGAGGAGAGTAAGAGCAAACCAGGCTCAGGGAACAGGGTGAGCGGAGGAAGGTGTACACAGTGCAGAGGCTGAGTGGGAGGAGGAATGCACTGGAATGAGAAAGGAGGGACCAGCCAGGGCTGGAACAAGAAAGGCTCTGTGGTCTCCATGTGAAGCCTGAATGAATAACTTAAATTAGTACATAATAGGTTTCGTAATCTCAGTGGAGAATCTACAACCTACAATCTGTTCCCAAAAGTTCCAAAAGGATTTTAAGGCAGATTGCAATTTAAAATACGTTTCTCCACAGAAAAAAGCTATCATGGATTAGCCTACAGACCCCTGGAGACCTGAGGGGTGGTTTAAGCAGAGGAATAACATAACCAAATGGGAATTTTAGGAAGATAACTCCAGCAGCATTGAGGAGGATGGATGGTAGGTGTGAAATACTGGTAGCAGAGAAACCTGTTAGAACACTGCAAGGGAGTGAAAGCTGGGAGTAAATAGCAGGGCTAATTATAGAGAGAGCCAGGAGTGCCATTTGGTCTGTACTCATCTTCGAGAAGAGCCTCAAATTTAGATTCTTGATGTTGTCTCCTAAAGAGGCTATCCGCACTATCATTGAGGTTCACTGCTAAGACTGAACTTTTAAAAAATGCTAGAAATTTTGTAATCTTGTTTTAAAATTTCTTTATTTTTTTAATACACTGGGAAGAGATCCAATAACGGAGAAGGGATCTCCATTAGAGATGCCTGTTAACTTTCAGTGACTGCCTTATGCATGATCTTCTTGAAGATACAGAATGACAGTGATAGAGAAGAGATGACAGGAAGTTTCCATAACTGGCACCAATTTGGGTTTTTGCAGCTGGGTGATGAGAATGTGCATCCTTTTACTCACAAATTTTTGATGTTTGCAAGATGGGTATTCATAGCTTGGGAATGACTGAAGTGTTATTAAACAATTCTTTCTTTATCTACTTATACTATAGATGAAGTTCCTGGATTTGAAATACTTAGTAAAATATATTACACTTCTCTAAATTACTCTCAATTTTCCTGACATAGATGATTAACTTTAAGAAATGACCCAAGGTTAATTGTTTTTAAACTAAATTATTGAAAGTGGCTTGTTTCTCTCATATTTATGTCTCTGGTATTATACTTTTTAATGCCTTATAAAAAGCTTTATAACCTTCTGCCAAAAAAGCATTTTGTGATTGTTGACTATAAGGAATGAATTTGATTTTTGCTTTTTGAACATATTTGATTAGCTATTGTTGAAAGGAGGACTAGACATGTAGCAAAGTTAGTAAGTGGCATTTACTTCTAGGTAATCATAGCACAATCACCCTGATGAATAAAGGTAAATAATAACACAGTAGATTGAAAGAGAGTTGAGTTTTGAAGTTTTTTTTTTTGAAAATCATTAAATGTAATTTGTTATTAGCACTTTGCTAAATGATTAAAATATGCCTAAAATTAATATGATCTACCACTTACAAAAGGTCTGCAAATCTTATATTTATAAAAATAAAAATATTCTTTTAGGACAAAGTGGCATGATTTTCAGACCAAACTTGATACAAATAAAATATCACAATTTAGTCTTGTATAAATTCAGACTCTAAATAAATCTAATTTATGCCTTCTGAGTTCAGTTGTCCTTGACATGTAGAAAACCACAAAACTGTATCTCTTTTTAGAAAGAAAATACTTTTTCCTTCTAGTGTATGATTAGATCTTTATCCATGTGGGAGAAAGCGATAAAAATGATAGAAGTATTACAGTATGAAGATGAAGGAAGAGGGGCTTCATAATTTTAAAGTTAGCCATTTCGTGTAAGCCAAGGACACAGAAAAGCTCTTTCTCTTTTGGAGTATTTGACTTGACATTTACGTCCAATGCTTTGGGCCTTCTAGTAGGGATCACTTATTTCCTCTTCCGCTGCCTCTGCACTGGACATCCCCTAAGCAGCTTGGGCACTGAGGGGACCAAGCAAAGGAAGCCACTGGTTGTGTGCTAATTAGTGCTCTGAGGCCTGGGAGAATCTGAGGATCTTTGCTGGATTAAGTTTAGCATGGTTCCAATAGTTGGCACCAAACATGATAGCATCATACAGATACAAAGTTGTGCACAGGTGACTTTATTGACTGAATGCATAATAACCTCAAGATTCTTCTTTTAATATTTGAATTGGGATATGTTCAGAAGTAATTATTCGCATGCTTTAGAGATTTCAAATTGTTTTCCTCATCAGGTGTCAGTTTCTTGACCTAGAATTCCACAAGGAAGATGCCCTAGGAATGGTCATCTATGAAGCAAATTCTGGTCCTCTTTTCTGTTTAAATATGTTGTCATCATTGATGTGCTGATTTCACCAGACATTGTTTTGGGGGAGGGGGGATGGTACTGGTGAAGAAATTGTTACTATGAATCATGCTGCTTTACTTAGCTTTTGGCTTTTTTTTTGGCAAGACATAGGATTCTATTCTAAAGCCTAAGAATTATTAATGCAAATAAAATCTGAACTACAGAAAACTGAGCAACTTTCTAAAATGTTTACCAGAGACATTTGCATTCAGATCTTTCGTCAAATTCTTCTTTGATAGGAACAATGAATTAATTGGTTATTATATCCCATGCCTGACTAACGTGTAACCCAAATTTTGTGGCATTAATTCCCAAGCAGTAGTTTTATTTATTTATTTTTGCTGTTTTTAAAAGTGGGGGTCAATGTTACTTCTTGTTTAACCTGGAGAGAAAGCAGAAAGACCCTGTCTGTAGAACAATTCACATAAAATCTCTTAATAAATTGCCTTTAACTTTGCATCAGACTCAAAAAAGCAGAGCCTCCACAATGGTTGTCGAGAAGCAAGCAGTCTCATGAGTGTAGCTGTAGGCATGTTCTAATACTTGCTTCTACCAGCTGGTGTCTCTTCTTATTTCTTTTCTCATATCCCAGGGATTAACTGAAAACTGACAAGAAGAATTTGGGGTTTTCTGATGAACATTCTATGAGTATATATTAAATATCTATTCATCATGGTGGGAAGGGATCATTTACTTTTGGGTATTCAACTCACGAGGTATTCTAAATGTTAGGCTTTCCATAACACAAAAGCACAGAGGCTAACATGTGCCAAAACTAGTGCCATGTTTAAAGATTTCTTCTCATGCGTAGAATTTACTGGCCTCAGCCCATCTTAACATTAAAAAAAATCTGATTCTAAGTATAGATTCTATATTCTAAAGCCTAAGAATTATAAATAAAATCTGAACTATGGAAAACTGAATAACTTTCTAAAATGTTTACCAGAGACATTTGCATTCAGATCTTTCCTCAAATTAGATTTCTGGCACTCCTTTCTTGCTTTCTAGCATTTTTATCTGTTTCATGGCTAGGAGGAAGCCAATTTCAAGGATTTATTGCACAAAGAACTATTTACTGAGACATATGCAATACTTTCATTACAAAATAAACAGGAGTAACATGTTTTTAATATAGATTTTGACAATAAGAAATGAGACTAACTTGTCTTTAGCACCTTCCTGCTATGGAATGCAGTGGCAATACCTTTGGTATTTATTACAGCACAGAATCTTACATGGTTTTATTTATTTATTTATTTATTTATTTATTTTTTGAGACAGAGTCTCACTCTCTTGCCTGGGGCGAGTGCCGTGGCATCAGCCTAGCTCACAGCAACCTCAAACTCCAGGGCTCGAGCAATCCTACTGCCTCAGCCTCCCGAGTAGCTGGGACTACAGGCATGTGCCACCATGCCTGGCTAATTTTTTCTATATATATATTTTTAGCTGTCCAATTAATTTCTTTCTATTTTTGGTAGAGATGGGGTCTCGCTCTTGCTCAGGCTGGTCTTGAACTCCTGAGCTCAGGACTATCCGCCCGCCTCGGCCTCCCAGAGTGCTAGGATTACAGGCGTGAGCCACTGCGCCCGGCCCTTACATGGTTTTAGAAGCACATGATTTTCTAAGCTTGGTCTCACATTTCACCTTTGCATATACCTTTGCATTGTCTTCCAAAAGGTGAAAATCTGTTACTCTATAAGTTTTTTAAATGAGAAGTCCTTTTCATACTGATGCACATGTTTCCTAAGTTCTACCACCATCATTGTCTCTGCCTGCCAGGTGGGAAATTGGTCATCTTGACTCTTTTCTCTACTTCATAAAATTCCAGCAAGTTCTCTAAGCCCCTCAAGTATAGATCCCACTTTAGGACTATCATCATCTTACCTCTTCCAGGGCAGTCATTCTCAAACTGTAGTGTGCACAGAAAGACACAGAAAACTCATTACATTCAGATTCTTGGTCCCAGTCTTAGATAATTTGGTAGGTAGGTCTTAGGAAAGGCACAGGAAACTGAATTTCAGTAAATCACTTAAATATTACATAATCCATGGTCTATGTTTTGAAAAAGTCTATTCTACAGTCTCTTATCTCTATTGGGTCTTATAAACTACTTCCAAACAATTCATCCTAGAGATAATATCACAGTCATTCATTCATTCATTTATGCCCTCTCTATTAATTGAGCACCCACTGTGTCTCAGTACTGCTCTAGGTATGGGGTTCATAGCAATGAGCAAAACAAACATTCCCGACCTCGTAGACTTCCTAGTCTATGTTTCTCCAGGTTCAAGAAGAGGCTCCCATAACTTATCAAGTTCGATCCAAACTTTCTCAGTCTGATGTTGAAGATCTTACTCTTTTGACTCTTACTATAAAACCATTTAACAAGGATGCTCCCCTCCAGTCAGATCATTTTCTATTACTCTTTCTGAGCCTTTCTGTTTCCATGCCAAGTCCATCCAGTTCTGGTCTTTGTTCCTATTATTCTCCATCAGAAATACTGTTGTTGTGGACAGGGCATAGAGGTTGGAAAGCAAGATTCGCTCATTCATATTTACTGAGAGCCAAACACTGTTCTAGATATGGGGGAATTCAGTTATGAACAGGACAGAAAACAATCATAAAAATAAAAAAAAAAAACCAAGCAGAAATATCAGATAAATGCTATGCAGGGTGTGGTGACAGTGACCTTTCACCTACTTTATATTCATGGTCAGGAAATACAGTGACGTTCAGGCTGGGAGCTGAATGGCAATGATGGTGGTCATTCAAAGTTCAGGGGGAAGAACATTATAGGCAGAAGGAACAAATAGTGCTAAGGCTTTCAGGTGAAAATGTGTGTAAGAGGAATACAAAGAAAGCCAGTGCAGCTGGTGCACAGTGAGAGATGTTGAAGCAGTAAAGTCCAGAATCAAAGAAGTTCATGTTGGTCAGATGACACAAGGTCAGGTGTATGGACTTTATTCTAAGAACAAAATGCCACTGGAGGGTTTTAAGCAGGGAATGATGTGATCCGATTTATGTTTTTAACAAAACTTTCTTTGGCTTCTATGTGGAAACTATACTGTAGAGAGACAAGAAAAGATCAAATGGGAGCTATTGTAGTAGCCCAGTTGAATGGTAATGGTGGCTTGGGTGGGTAACAGTACAAATGGACAGAAATGGACAGACTAGGCAGACATTATGGAAGAAGTGTCAAGGGGCTTGGCGATGGAATGGACGTGCAGGGTGAAAGAGAGGACTCAAAGGTAATTCCTAAATTTTTTATTTGAGTAACTGGCCAGTCATATCTTCTACTGATCTAGGGAAGACTGGAGAAGGTGCAGATTTGGGTGAGGGGGAGGTAATTAAAAATCCAAATGGTAGGTGATGTGGATAGATATATAGCCAGTGTGGCCAGACTGTAAAAGGCTTACAATGAAATTAAGAAATTTAGGCTGGTCACAGTGGCTCACGCCTGTAATCCTAGCACTCTGGGAGGCCGAGGCAGGAGGATCAATTGAGCTCAGGAGTTTGAGACAAGCCTGAGCAAGAGCGAGACCCTGTTTCTACTAAAAATAGAAAAAGTAGCTGGGCATCATGGCATGTGCCTATAGTCCCAGCTACTCAGGAGGCTGAGGCAGGAGGATAGCTTGAGCCTAGGAGGTTTTTGTTTTTTATTTTAGCATATTACGGGGGTACAAATGTTTAGGTTACATATATTGCCTTTGCCCTACCCGCATCAGAGCTTCAAGCGTGTCCATCCCCCAGACAGTGCACACTGCACCCATTAGGTATGAATATACCCATCCCCTCCTCCCCTCTCCCACCTGCCTGACACCTGATGAATATTTCTACTATTTGTGCATGTAAGTGTTGATCAAGTAATATCAATTTGATGATGAGTACATGTGGTGTTTGTTTTTCCATTCTTGTGATACTTCACTTAGTAGAATAAGCTCCAGCTCTATCCAGGATAATACAGGAGGTGCTAGGTCATCATAGTTTTTTGTGGCTGAGTAGAACTCTATGCTATACATACATCACATTTTATTAATCCACTCATGTATTGATGGGCACTTGGAGCCTAGGAGTTTGAGGTTGCAGTGAGCTATGATGATGCCACTGCACTCTACCTGGGGAAACAGAGAGAGACTCTAAAAAATAAATAAATAAATTAAGAAATTTGAACTTTTTCATACTATGGCATTGGTGTGTAGGATGAGCTGGAAGGAGGTAAGGAATCATCGCATGCCTGTGGTAGGTTCGTGGAAGTGAGAATGAGGAGGGCATTGCATATCAGAAAAAGTGAATCAAAAGGCACAAGAATAGTTATAAAGGAGTCCAAAAGAGGTAGAAAAAGATATCACACAAAATACAAATAGAAAACATAAGTGTTTATTTGAAGATATAAAGAGAATAACAGTAGAGTCGGATTACTCATAGAGAAGTCATTTTGGTTGCAAAACTAGGAATTAATCACCTGTGGTTGGATCTCACAAACAAACTGGTTTGGAAAAGAACCCGGGTTGAAAGAAAACAGACTTTTTGATCTACATCTGGTCATTCCCTCCTCTGGTGGCAAGAGAACTGGGGAGGAGGATGGGTGAATAGCAACCTCATCTACATTTTAGTTATCACATATGTTTTCATTACAGAAAAGAATTTGGCAACTCCTGTTACTATTAAGATTGTCTAACAAGACATTTGATAAATATCATACATTGTAGCGTTTTCAGAGCTTGAAATACTGGCTCACAAAAGTAGGAAAATTTTACTCACCATTGTGACTTCTATTGCCAGTGTACAATATCTCAAAAACAAGATGTTTGTAAAGAGGATCTTCGTTACGACAAGGGAGAGAAATTGTTGCTCTTTATGAAAAAATGTTTCCAGTTTATAATTAATTTTATTTTTCTGACTGAATTTCTTTCCCCAATACAACAGGCTAGATCAACAAGAAACCTCCATCTATAACTTAGAAAATCTAGACAGGGAAAATCATCAAAGAGGAAGCAAGGGATAAAGAAAATCCATGTGCTCACCTGTTCCGCGTTCCCTTATCCTTCATTCCCACTTTCCTTGTCTTCACCAAAACCTGACCACTGAAGCCAAATGAATGATCGAAATTAATTTTTTTCTAGAGAACCAAATTTTAGCTCATCTGTGTCGATTTCAAAAGCAGCTGCTTCTTTCCTATATGAGCCATTTTATGAATAAGTGATTTTGTTTTTTTGGTTGGCAAGCTGAGTAATTTTGCCTTAGTCAATAGTTGGCATTATCATCGAATAGGAGGCAAATTAGTCACTGTGAATGAATTAATATCGTGCAGAACCACAGTAATTTATGCCCTGAGTGATAAACTTGGGAACTGTTACTCAGCGCACTGACAGAATTTGTAAATGAGATCAATGTATCACTGTTGGGCGTCTTCCAGGAATGATGGAGGACAGGAAAGCTGCCAGAAGATTGGATTCATTTGTTTGCTTGCTCCTTCCTTCCTTTTCTTCCTTTCTTCCTTCCCTTTCCTTCTTCCTCCCCTTCCTTCTTTAACATATACCGATGATCTTTTCTGAACTATGTCAGAGATATCCTTAAGAAAAACATGTCCTCCAACTTTCTCAATCTAGTAGGGAAAATAAACACATGAAGACATTAGACATCATTAGAATACAATGTAGTGAGTACAATAATAAAGGTCTATAGAATGTTTTAAAGTACTGAGAAGAAAGACTCATTTTCCCTATAGGGGTTAGGAATGGCCTCAATGAGAAAAATAAATACAAATCTGCTAGGTGGACAAGGCGGTATTTTAGGAAGAAGAAAATATATGTGCAAAGCCATGGATTTTTGCAAAAATATGACTACCGCTACCACGACAACCACAATAACAACTAATATTTTCTGTGTACTTACTATATGCCAGGCACCATGTTAGGAGCTTTTCATAAATGAATACATTTAATCATTATGACCACTCTAAGAGAGATATTATTCCCATTTTTCTGATAAGAAACTGAGTCCCAAATGGTTAGGGAACTTGTCCTGAAGAAGAACTTGAGGGAGTTTCTTAAGGAGTTGTGACTGCTTCGGTGTGTTGGTGTGTGATGGGTGTGGTAGAAAATGTACACAGGTGTAGCTGGAAAGACCACCAGGAGTTTAAGAAATACTAAAGAGTATTACACAGTAGGGTTCAGGTCCATTCTTCAGCAGGACAAATTTGTCTGTCTCTCTGTCTGCCCATCTACTAGTTTATTGAATATCTGTTACACAAAAGATTTAAAACAGCACACAAAAATCATACATAGAATGAGTAAAATTAAGGGCAAAAGAAGAGAAAAGATGAGAAAATGTGATGGAGTTAGGAATAAGGCCAGCTGAGTATACATCATGAATCTTGGCAGACACTGGAGCTGTTTTACATCTTTGCGTGGAAGTGAAAGAACCAAATGAGGAGAGGAGGCCAACCCACCCCCCTGAGTGAGCTGAAATTGTACCTACTGGAAAGGCCAGGATTTAACAAAATAATGGTTTCTGAAGTCATTTAATCCAATGAACAGATGGGTAATAAAGGTCCTGACATCTTATTTCTTAGAGCATAGTTAATATGATTTTAGCATGAAAAACATTTTAAAGGAGACATAACCAGATACCCACCTGAGCCAAAACACGATCTTAATAAAGCACTCATGAAATATCTATCTTTGATAGTTCTACTACCTGAATATTTGCCAAGATAACTTACGACATTTATACCAGTCCAACTACATAAGGTAACTTGCTGGCTTACTTGTTATTTTAAAACCAATTAAAATATTCGGCCACCTAACAAATATACTAACTTTGGTTTTAAGAATGTTTGACATGTAGCCCTTCCTTCTGACAATGATGAGCTAGCAGGGTGGAGTTGTCTGTTCAGGCCGCTCTTAAGTTTGCAAGACTTGAATTACATCAGCCAAGTAGTCTCTATTATAAGGGAGTTTTAATTAAGTATATCCAGACATGCTTATAAGATTATTTAGATGCTAGTTCAAAAGAAGAGACCTAGAGCACAAACTATGAAAAAGTTAATTGCTCTGTTAAAAGATTGTCTCAATCAACACTAATTCTTGTATCAGTAATCTGACTCTATTTTTGTATAAACATTAATAGGGACAGGGTGACAAGAGTAGTCTATGTTGAATTTGTGTTTCTTGGCCAATAACCAATTCCTGTCCACAGGGGCAACAGTTAATAAAAGGTCACATAGTCTGAAAATGCTCCCAGTAGATACTTCCATAAAGTGGTAAAAAGCATGGCAGTGTGGTGAGAGTCTGTAGCACAATACCTAGCTCTAAAGGCTACTGGTTCTTCATGAGAAAATTGTCCTGAGTAACAAAGACTAATGATTAGTTAGGCATGTGGGCTGTGTATGATTCAGGTAAACCGTCAAGAGGTCTAGTAAGTCTATGATTTGAGGGAACAAAAGGTGAGCCTTTCAGAAAAGGGAATAAACGATATTGTCCTACCAGGAGGTTCTGTGCCCAAAGTCAGTAAAAGTTTACAATAAGCCATTAAAGAGGAGGGAGCTCAGTTCAGAAAAGTCACTGTACAGATCGGAGGGCAAAATGTTTTAACCAGGGAATTTACTGGTTTATATTTTCAGTCAGCTGTGCAGGACGAGGCCCTGATTGACAGAAGTTGTAAGGTGATGAGAACTGAGTGTCCTACCAATCGGTTGAGTCCCCATAACTTTCCCCTCCAACTCATTTCATACCTATGTTAACTCTGTCTGGAATCTATCCTTATTGTCTCAGGAAATCTAATGGCATGGTTCTGGTCCTCCTACAGGTCTTATTAGAACCAAGGGTTTTATGAGATAATAAAATATGTTAAATAAGCTGTAAAAGCTTTAAATTTATAAGGCCATAGCCTCTTGTTTAGTTAATTTTTTTTAAAGCTACTCGGCCAATCTCATCAAGGTACTAGGTACTAGGAAAGTGAAAAGTGGGACCTACATTTGCTGTGAGATTTGTTTTAAATTCAAATAATTTTTTCAAGTAAAATTGATTTTAAATTCTGCTAATCTGTGGAAAGGAATCAACTTCAGCCTCAAGTTACAGAGGCTGAGAGATTTATCTGGTCCTTCCTGAACTGAAAGAGATTCAGCTGGCCTTCAGTGGAGGTTGAAAGCCAGTCAGTGAGTCATACAACTTCGAGCTCCACTCATATCCCCAATCTACTCATCTATGCTCATTGCTCACATGTGTGCAGGACAATTATATCTATGACTAACCCAGGACAAAAGTGGTCACTTCCCACCTAGTTAAAATATCCTTTGTGGTCTTTTGTTATGACAGAGGGGTCCAATCGCCACTCTGTGGCGAACGTATCTTGCTCGTACTCTGTAAACCTATATCTTGCTCTTGTTCTGTAAATCTATCTTGTTCTTCCTCAATAAACTTCATTTCACACTTGCCAAATATGGGTGGTATGAATCCTTCTATGGGTGGTAAGACTCCCAGAGACTCTGTGGGGCTGGCTTCTGGAGTAGAGCCATGGGTACATTCTTCTCTAGATTTTTCTAATGTACTATGATTCAATTTATCAGATAAATGAATCTGTTAGGGAAATTTCATTTAAATTGACCAATTTATCTCCAATAAAATGTTCCATAGTCATTCTGTTGGAGACACAGTCTTCATTCTTCACCAAATTCAGGTTGCCACCAATGTCTAGAGGAACTACTCAGCCTCAGGGTGACATATGAGCTACTTTCAAATATTTTGTAGACTGTTACGTAGAAGTGGTACTACACTTATTCACCAAAGCCATATAGGTGGAACAAAATCTTAATGGTCATAGCTATCAAAAGATAAAAGAGACACCTCAGAGGGCATGAACCCCAAGACCACTCCAACAGATGTTGAATAAGAGTGTGGATGAGCATTTGGCAGGAAAGTCATGAGTCAGAGAGTACTTGGATTACATGATATGGAGCTCTCCAAACCTAGAAGTTCTAAGAATCTATAATGAGTATTTTAAAAAATTGTTTAAACCTTTCTTTTGGCATAAAAATCTGAGGAAGGGCTTTTTGTTGGAGGCAAGATGTATGCTAATGTTTTTACACATTTAAGTTTTAAAATTGTTGCATTATTTTATCTTTCTTTCAGAGAGCTTCCCAGAAATAAACATGGAAATTTCCTAAGAGGCCCAATACTCATAACTGAATTTGGAATGCTAGCTTTTGTCTTCTAGACACAATTCCTTGGCTGATATAAGACCCCAAATTTATTTATGTTTTACCTATTTATTAGAAGAGTTAATATGTATAAAAATTGATAGGTTAGTACAATGAACCCTTATGTACCCATCACCTAGTTTCAAGAATCATTAATTTACAAGGCAGAATTATGGTCTCCACAAAGATATCCGTGTCCTAAATCCTGGAACTTGTGACTGTATTAGGTTACATGCTGAATAGGAATTAAGGTTGCAGGTGGAATTAAGGTTGCTAATCAATTGACCTTGAAATGGGGAGATTATCCTGATTCTCCAGGTCAAATCAATCAAATCACATAAATTCTTATAAATGCAAGAGGGAGGCAGAAGAGAGACAATCAGAAAGACAGCATCGTGAGAAGAACTCAGCCTGGTGTTGCCGGCTGAAGATGGAGGAATGGGACCCTAAGCCAAGGAATGCGGGTGGCTTATAGAAGGTGGAAAAGGCAGGGATACAGGTGAGCCTCTCGAAGGAATGCAAGCCTGCCAACAACTTGATTTCAGCTTAATAAGACCCCTTTCAGACTTTTGACCTATAGAACTATAAGATGATAAATTTTTTTTTTTTAGTTAGCGCAATTAATTTATTCTTTTATTTATTTATTTATTTAGGGTATTATGAGAGTACAAACATTAAGGTTACACTTTATGTCGTTGCCTCACCCAAGCAAGGGTTAGAGGCATGCCCTTCCCCCCTACAATGCTCCCCATGTCCTTTAGTTGCGGGTTTACCCCCCACCAAACCCCCCTAATTCCTGGAGAATATTACTGCCATGTGAGCCCCCTAGTGTTCATCAGTTAGTACCAATTTGATGGCAAGTACAAGTGGAGCCCATTCTTCCGATCTTGTGGTGCCTCACTTTGGATAATGGGGTTAAGTTTAATCCAGGAAAGTATAAGAGGTTCTAGATCACTGTCGTTTCTTATGATTAATATTCCATTGTATACATATACCAAATTTTAATAGTCCACTCACGGATTGATGGGCACTTGGGTTGTTTCCACATCCTTGCAAAAGTGAATTGTGCTGCCATAAACATTCGAGTGCAGATGTCTTTATCATAGAATGTTTTGTGCTCTTTTGTGTAGATGCCTAATAGTGCTATTGCTGGATCGAATGGTATTTCTATTTTTAGCTCTCTGAGGTATCTCCAAATTCTTTTCCACAGAGGTTGCACTAATTTGCAGTCCTACCAGCAGTGTAAGAGTGTTCCTGTCTCTCCACATCCTCGCCAGCATTTGTTGTTTTGGGATTTTTTGATACAGGCCAATCTCACTGGGGTTAGGTGATATCTCATTGCGGTTTTGATTTGCATTTCTCTAATAATTAGAGATGTTGAGCATTTTTTTATATGTTTGCTGGCCATTATTCTATCTTCTTTTGAAAAGTTTCTGTTCATTTCCTTTGCCATTTGTTGATGGGGTTGTTTGATTTTTTCTTGTTGATTTTTTTGAGTTCTAGATAGATTCTGGTTATAAGCCCTTTATCAGATGTGTAGAGAACAAATATTTTCTCCCATTCTGTGGGCTGTCTATTTGCTCTAATGATAGTTTCCTTGGCAGTGCAGAAGCTTTTTAATTTGATCAGATCCCATTTATTTATTTTTATTGCTGCGGTGATTGCTTTGGGGTTCTTCAAGAATTCCTTGCCTAGGCCGATGTCTGAAAGGGTCTTCTCAACAACTTCTTTTAGAATTCTTAAGGTTTCTTGCCTTAGGTTTAAGTCTGTTATCCATCTTGAATTGATTTTTGTGAGAGGTGAGAAGTGGGGACCCAGTTTCATTTTTCTGCATGTAGCTATCCAGTTTTCCCACCACCATTTATTGAAGAGAGATTAAGATAATAAATTTTTGTTGTTTTAATCTATTCTGTTTATGGTAGTTTTTTAGAGCAGCTACAGAAAACAAATTGCTAAAAAAAAAAAAGAATGTCAAAGTATGAAGAAAATGAAATAATCTTTAAGGCTATAGATAGAAATTTCTTTGTATTTGTTTTCAAGTAAAACAAGTATACAAACTTAGCAAAGAAAGAGAATGCTTTTATTTGTAGGACTTTAACTACAATAGAGATGTAAGTCTGAATACCTATAAAAGAGATTTGAATATATGCTACCAAATGTTACGTAGTTATTTAAATTGCTACTATCATTAGTTTTATTAATGATTTAAATGACTTAAACCCATTACTCTGATTCTTTGGTATCATTTTTGTTAAACCATTTATCTCCATTTCTTAAACTGAAAATCAGATAGTCTGGCTCACTTGTATATTATGATTGCTCTTGATGGCTTTCCTTTATATGCTATTTATCATCCAATTTCAGCAAAAAGGCCAATATTGGTGAGAGAAAAACAAATTATTTTATAAAACCTAGTGAAATTGTTTATATTTATTAAGATATGGTACTTTCAATAAAACAAATTAAAATCTACAATCATTATTTCAAAATCATTCTCTCAATTTCCATTTATTTCATAGGTTCTTTTTTTTCGAGTCTTGATAAAGTATTTCAGTCCAAAAACCAACCAACCAATCACCCAACCAATGCAATGACCTATTCTGCAAACCTACACATGAGCAAAAAAAAAAAAAAAAAGAAAGTGAAACAAAAACAAAGTAATTAAAATGTATAAAACTTGAAAATCGGTGAAAATGGCTTGAATACAATTTTTCACATACTATTTTTATCCTGAGAGCGTTAAAACAAAGGACAAAAGATAAATGTGTAGATTACTGAGGTCATGTATACTAATGGACCATTTATTTCTTTTATGTTTAAGGCCTTCCCCCGGCCCCCAAGATATCAGACACATGATTCAGAATCTATAGTGAAATTTTATTAAATGTTATCATTGGAGGAAGATTAAACTACAGTGTTTGAAATGTACAGATTATATTCCTTGGAAAGTTGCAGGAGAAATGCTGTGGCTGCATATACTTGCTTTAAAAGGGTAAATTAGAAACACACATCAATGGTGTTGAGCATATGCCACAAACTTTAACACAGAGACATACATTAAATGACAAAATCTCAGAGACACATATAAAATTTGACATTCTACTTAACACAATTATTTTCAGAAACTCATCTCATTCTTCTGAGATACTATGAGAAACTAAAATGTACAAAAGTGAGGGCAGTCTCTAAAGTTATTATGATGGTGAATTTTACGTGTGGTGGTGAATTACGTGTAACTTGGCTAGGCTATGGTGTCCACTTGTTTGGTCAAACACAAGTCTAGATGTTGATGTGAGGAAAGTTTTTAGATACGATTAACATTCACAATCAGACTTTGAGTAGAACGAAGAATGAGCTTTCTCAAAACTGCCACATGGAAACTTGCCGGAGTTTCCCACCTGCTGGCCTGCACTGCAGATTCCAGCCTCAATCCTGCAACATCAACTCTGACCTGAATTTCCAGCCTCTTGGCCTGCCCTGCAGATTTTAGACTTCCCATCCTCCACAGTCATCTGAACCAGTACCTTAAAATAAATCTCTTTCTCTCTATCTCTGTCTCTCTGTCTCTATGTGTGTATAGATGTATCTATATATGTATATTCTATTGGTTCTGTTTTTCAGGAGACCCCTGACTAGTACAGCTATTATTGCCAAACACCTTTCAAATAAGACATTACCTTGATTACTTCTGAAATAAGGTAATCTCTTATTCTTATTTTGTGGACTTTGCAATTTCTTTACTTAAATTGATCCAACATATTTTATTTCTTTTAACCCAAATTGATAGTGAAAACTTTTAAAACTCAAAAGGATTTATTCTTTCTACCCAATATTCCTCTTCCCTGGGTTTCTTTTTCTACTTCCATCCAGCCACCACCACTTTCCTATCCAGCCCAAGAGTCATCTCTAACACAGACTTCATTTTTTAAAAATACAAGATCAGTGAAGAGTTTTATAGACATTCTAACTTAGCCTTTTTTTTTTTTAATTTCTTTCAGTGACCATCACTACTGTGTCCTGGTTTATAAATGTTCCCCCTGATGATTATTTTCTATCATGTTAACAATTTATCTTTAGCCAATAGCTTAAAAAACGTGTTCTGGAATAATGATTGAAATAAGTTTAAGGACTCTGGATCAATTACCACAAGGCTGTCTTAAGAAGATTTGATTGCCTACCTTAAAAGTAGATCCTTTATTAGGGTTTAAGATAAAGCTATGTCCTCATTTCCTTCTTTAGGCTCAGAATAACCAATTCTGACAAAAACTCTAAAAGGAATTGGAAATAGCCAGTAATTAAAAACAATGCAGTCCATGGTCAGGGGGTGTAAGTTCCTTTCTAAATTGACAAATATGCTTCAAAATGCATACTAATATAGGATTTTTTGAAGCAAAGTTGCAAAATTCAAAACTACAAAACTACTCCGCTATTGCTTAAGAGGGATTTACCTCTTATGCAATTTATGACTCAGATTATTTTCTTAAATAATGTTACCCAAATAAACCTTACTTGAAATCGATGGTACTGGTGCTCAAACATTTTCCTTTACATGGAATTGACTGTGTCCTCTATCATCTGACTGAACCAGCTAAAGTCATTTCTCTTAAAGACATCAACAGCTCAAGGAAAAAAAAGTTTTCTCCCTAGGGCTGGGGGAGGACTTTTACTTTGCACTTTAAAATGTTTTCTCTGTTCCAAGAAGATATTAGGATCAGTTGACTGACAACAGGAAAAATTTTCCTGGCAGAGAAGGAAGCCAGAGGAGATTCATATGCAGACAAAATTTTAACTATCAGGCTGTTTGTATCCCCCATGTCTATTCTAATATGCCAAGCTGGGATAAATCAAATGGGCTCTAAAAATGGTAGATAAAAATGTGATTTCACAATAATTCTGGAGTTTTGCAGAATATCCATCTTAAGCATTTCTTTTTTCCAGAGTTATTTATTACTGGGCAAAGCTAAACAGCTATTTCAATACATGCATTACTCAAAGAAAAAAAATCCTTGAAAACTCTGCATTTTAAAAGTGTTATAAAGATACAACAGTTTTGCTGAAGTGCTAGTGCTAGTTTAAAAAGTCTGGGACCCAGGCAGAGATGTCCGAAATCTGTTTGAAACAAGGAGGGAAACCAGGTCAGATGATGTAGCGTGGTGCTTGGTGGATGTGTCCACTTTCCAGCTGGCCATCCCTCCACAGGAGAGGTTGGGACTGACACGTCCTGGCTTCGGGTGTGAGGCACATGTCTATACAGATTGCCTCTATTATGCCTTCAGATCTTCAGGGCTGGTAATTTCTTACGGATGTGGGACCTGTACTCAACGCATAAATGCAGAGGACTAAACCCACATGAAAGCACCACTGGGGTAGACGTGAAGTAAATGCTGCAGAACCCTCAGGACATACTCTAGTCAGCACTTTATAGCTACTTCATAACTATTCAGTTTTCCTTGGTTTCTCAAAGAAAATGTGACCCTTGTGAGAATTAGTACAACAACTTGTAGACAACATCTTAAATCCTGATTACAATTTATATTATAAAAATCCCTCAAAAGAGTACAGGAAATTCTGATTTCTCAAACTTTTTTTTCTTTCCTTTTTTTTTTTTTCTTTTTCTTTTCTGAGACCGACACATCCACCAAAGAGAGAGTTCTGTCGCTTGAGCTAGAGTTCATCATTGTAGCTCACAGCAACCTCCAACTCCTGGGCTCAAGCAATCCAATCCTCCTGCCTTAGCCTCCCGAGTAGCTGGGACTACAGGTGCCCACCACCATGCCCAGCTAATTTTTTCTATTTTTAGTAGAGACTGGGCCTTGCTCTTCCTCAGGCTGGTCTCGAACTCCTGACCTCAAGCGATCTTCCTGCCTTGGCCTCCCAGAGTGCTAGGATTACAGGCTTGAGCCACCAGGTCCACCCAGAAATTCTGATTTCTGAGAGTAAGAGGAACAAATGCTAGACAAACTCTTCTCTCCCACTGCTAGACCATTCTTACCACCTCCTTTATTGCCTTCAGGAACCTCATCTACTCTCTCAGCTAAGACCTCCAAATTGGACCTTCTAACCTAGCTGTCCTCCCTTTGTTGGTATGAGCCTTGGGCTTTTTTCTTACTATGACATTTCACAGGCAAAATGAAGGGTGTAAGTGAAAATTCAAAATGAAGGCACCCAGGGTTGATTCACACTTGCTAAACCGTCTACATTCAGATTTAAATAAACTTAGATTTAAAATATACTTGGTCTACATATAAATCTTATCACAGCAATACAAGAATATCATGATTGGGTTTTACCTTCATTCTTCCCTGAGGGAGGCTCATTTTTGAGAACTACTGAAGATTTAACTTAAATTTGATATAGAATGGACCAAAAAACTAAAGATAACAGTCACACAACAAAGCAACACAAAAAAGACAAGTTGCCAAACACTGATAACTCTAAGATATTGAATGTAGTTGTAAATTATTTACAGTATACAGTCTATAAGATTCTATTAAAAATAGTGTAAACTATTCAGAAAAACTGGAACCCACTTTAGTAGTGAGAACTTTATCAAACTGTTAAATTCCTAATGATTTTTTTCTGGTTAGAAATTACCTGAGGGTTCCTGAATTTAATTTATTTTAATTTAAAATTTTATCGAATTATTTTTTTGTTATTTGGGGGGGCATTCCCCCAAAAGCATTATTTTCTATTACCTCCAATAAATGCACAGTATTTTATGGGAAAGCTATCTTTTGTTAGATATCTTTTTCACCTCTTGGAAGGTGTTTCCTCTCTGTCTCTCTTCTCTCAAAAATCCAAATCGATTTATTCCAAACTAGTGGCAATAAACAGAAAATTTTCACAATTGTTAATCTGGCCTAGGTGGACCATACTAATAAATCAAGAGCTTTAAGAATTGAGTTATTGGCCTAGTTAGAACCTGTCTAAAATGGTTTACATTTTTAAAATCACTGAAAAAAGCCTTTTCTGTAATCACGATATATTCTTTTTAGTAAATTTTGGTTTGTTTTTTCCCTTTTGTTTTTTTTGGTATGCACTTTGAGTGCATTCTGAGCTGATATTTTAGTTGCTGTCTAAGTATAGGCAAATGACACAAACCCTAGGATTAATTATATCTTAATCTCCTTTCTTCTCTAGGTTATTCATTAAAATAATTATTATTCTGTTTTTCTGCAATATGTTCTTTCTAAGCTATTCAGAAGTATTTGTGTGCCTCAAAAAAAGGGGACATGTTGTTTCTCGTGTTTCTGCTTGGAAAGAAAGATGAGAAATAAGAATTCTTACTTTCAATAAAATTTAGATACTCAACAAAAAGGGGGAGATAGATAGATGGAGAGAGAGATGGATATATATATAGATAGAAATTTCTCTAGCCATACTTTTCACATGTATAAATAAAATTATACTTTGATTGCTGGCTAAGGTCGCTACTTCAGAACTTGAAACTATTTTCATCTCTTTGAGTTCCAGTGAAGTATAAAAGAACGTATAAAGAAGAAAACCAAAATCATCTGTAATCCCATCATCTAGAGATAACCTCTTTTAACATTTTAGTGAATTTCCTTTTAGTCCTTTATAGGCATACACGCATTTCCAGGTGACTCATTTTATTAACAGATTTCATAGCACAGAGGTGCTATCTTTCATGTTTGGCACTCACAGTGAGTTTTGTTTCTTACTTTCCTAGTATCCTTTAACTAAACTTCCTCTGCATGTAAAACACACTGGCCTGGAATTCGGAAACCAACAACTGAAAATTACTCTCCAGTAGAGGAGTTAGAATGTAGAAATACTGCCTAGGAGCTTGTTAGCTAATATAAATAGTGTGAATGTTCTGGGGAGCCAGCTCCAGCTGTGTTCTTTAAGCTGGCAGCCTCTTCTAGAAGGCTCAGAATGCACTTGTTCAGACAGGTGTTCCCTGTTCCTGTCTACATGAGTCAGATCCCTTCAGTTTGTCAAAATTCTTCTGCCTTTTCTCCCTTTGCTAAAATCTAATCCTGGATACTTAATGAACAATTTAGTTACTGACTTCACTGAAACTCGCAGAGATGAAAATAGCTTCAAATTATAAAGTAGTGACCATAGCCAGTAATCAAAGTACAATTTTATTTATGCGTTGTGAAAAGTATGGCTAGAGAAATTTCTATCTATATATCTATCCATCTCTCCCTCCATCTATCTATCCCCTTTTTTTGAGGCACTGAAATACTTCTCACTAGCTTCATTTTTAAAAATAAAGAGTGGTTAAAAACAAATAGCAAAATGAAGCATTTAAATCCCCTCTGCAATAGCATTTGTGTAATATTTCATAGATGCATACCAAAATAAATAAACAAAAACTCAACACACTGAAAGGCAACTGTAAAATTGCCTATGAAGTTTAGATGAATGTAATGAGCTTATAGTTCTGTGTGTGTGCATGTGTATAAACATGTGTGTACACATATACAGAAGCACTTTATTCAGAGTTTTACTTGTTGAGCATATGTTACTTTTATGATAGCTAAAACAAAGGAAGTTCATGAAGAAGAATTTTTAAAGTTCCCATTGCAATAATCTTCCATTTATGGTTCTTAGAAATATATTTGATGACAAAATGTTTCCAAAAATGTTGTATCTAAAGCTAAGACTGTCAAGACTATTTATTTGCTTAAACATTATGAGTGCCTCATGTTAATTTTCTTTGCACATCTATAATTTCTTCTTATTTCCTCTTTTTCCACCTTCTTGTAAAGACTCTCACATTCATACCTCTAAACAGTATCTTTTCTTTTCGATGTTATAGTGAGTGGGAGAAGAAAATTGATATTTGTTTCTACTTCTGCATTATTTCAGCATAATCTCTTACAGTTCTTTGTAACATTCTTTGCCCTATATATTTTCTGTTCCTTTCCTTCTCTCCTTCTTTTCTTTTCTTTCCTAGAATAATCATGTTGATCTGCCATATCGTGGAAGTATCACTAATGGTGCTACCAAGGGTGAGATTGAAAAACTTAAAAATATTTGTTACCATAGTGTCTTGGCATTGACTTGGCCTGTACATTAGTGGTATATGGAGCCTCTAAAGCTTTTGGGCTTCTTTGTTTAAAATGGCATTCATATGGTGAATGTCTACTATTACCTTATCACTCAACATGTTACCAAGCAGCTAATCAGACTGTCCTGATGTTCCACTATTAATGTTAGCCTATTTGTAGAAGTCTTAGGACAACTTTAGAAAAATCAAAGTGAAGATGACACTCTTGATTTTTTTTCTAGAGGAAACACTAGTTAATATACATTACAAATAGTGGTGTCACATTTATTGAATAAATTAAGCTCTAAAGTGCTAAATAGAGATCACTATCACCACTAAGCAAACACTTATATGGTGCTTTCTATATGGCAAGCATTTTATCTAAATGCTTGATATTTATTAACCTGTTTATTTCTCTCACAATCCTATGAATAGGTGCAATATCATTCCTGCATAACAGATGAGGAAATTGAGGGGCATGGTGGTTATAGAACTTGTCCAGACTCATGTAGCTCCTAAGTGGCAGAGCTGAGATTTAAAACCACACACTTTACGTCTGGAGGCCCTTCTCTTAACCACAATTCTGTCCTACTTTATTATATTATTAGCATATATTTGACTTTTTTTTAATATACAGAGCATTATCCTATGCACAGGGAATATAAAAAAAAGTATGAGATAGTTTCTACCCTCAAGGTTCTTCAATCTAGTTAGAAAGACAGGTAAACAATAAAAAATTGTAAATAATACTGGGTAGAAGTCGTGATAAACAAATCATTCAGATGAGTCCTCTGGGATTTTTAAGGTGGACAGCCCACTAATAGCAGGGGAAATCTGGAAAGACTTCATATGTCTGGACTTTTGAAAGGTCTGGCCCAAAGATCACAATGCTTTTTATGCTCTTTCAAAAAGTCATCTGCAATATGGAAAGCTTGAAAATGCATCTCAAACTCACTAAGACAGACGGTCTGAAATAATTTGAATCATCTGTAGGTAGAGTGAGGACTTGATTAAACCCCAGCAGGTGAGTGAGAATTACTAATATAAAACAATGCAATTTAAAACACCATTATTGTGCCATTAATACAGAGGAATTAGAGTTATCAGATAATTCAGAAAATGCTTGGCTTGATGGCTTTAAAAGTGGGACATGCAATGCCTTGGGCTGCAAACAATTAGTCCTGCATGTCACAGAAGCTTGGGAGTGACAAGACCCTTTGACAGCTCGGAACGATGAACCAGTGCCCAGGAGAACAGCGATCTAGAAACTGACTTGATTTGATACTTCGTTTTGCTTGAAGCAACCAACATTTCAGTGATCTATAGTACTCCAGGGTTATATTTATCTACTATTACTGTAATGCAATTGTTTCAGAAGAAATAATGGGAAAGTTAAATAACAAGACCAATGGCACCTCAGGATAAATAAGAATACAGGAAAATTTACATTGTTAAAAATTCTGTGTATCTCTTTCTGCCATCCCTTTTAAGTTAACAGTGAAATTATTTAATTATTTTCTTCCACTTACCTCACATGCTTTAAGACTGTAGTATAATTTGGGTCCTCATTTTAGTTAATTATAGTTTATTCCATAAATTCCATATTTACAGGGCACATTATTTATCAGTTTGTGAACATTGTCTTTTATCAAATGTTTTTAATTTACATATAGACTGAATATATACATCGTATCAATGGATCCTAATAATGCGGTATTATTATTTTCTCTCTAGCATTTTTATCATCTACCCAGTTATTCAAAATCAGAAACCTAGGAGTCATTTTTGATTCTTTCCTTTCTTTTCCCACCTCACAGTAATCACCATATAGTCTTGATTATATCTCTTAAATATCTTACGTGTACAATTCATAAAAGCTATTTCTATGGACCCAAAGGCATATATGTTCCTGCTGAGACTAGAACCCAGGTCTTTTGATTCCTGGTTCAGCCTCTTTCTGATCTATGATACGCTCAGAGTAGGGGCTTTCTCTTAATTCCTTATCAATAAGTAACAACACAATAAAAATAATAAATATAAACTCCTTGCAAACATTAGAAAAAAGCACAGAAATATCAACTAGTATCAATGTACATAAAAAACTATTAATATTACCTATGACACTTAACTCTAAATTTATCATTCTTATGCTTAACTGAAGAACTTTTCACTGAATGTCTGCCAGGTCAATCTCTCTATCTGTGCTATGGTTCTTAACTGCTTTTGCCTCTTCATGAGTCTTGCTCTGGCAATCCTACCTTCTCTGGTATTTAACATTACCCTCTTCCCTCCCTTGCTCCTTGCCCTCAGCCTATGAATATCCTTAGGTGTCTTTCAACTTAAGAAACAGAGAAAAACAAAAACACACAAAAAAACAACAAAGACTAAACTAAGAAAATGGCCTTCTCCCCCCACCTCCAACTACTGCTGAGTCTCTCCTCTTTAGTCAAACTACTCAACAGAGCAGACCACTGTGTGGGCCGTCCCCAGTGCCAGAGCATAGTGCACTTCTCAACCCACAGCAGCTTCCGCCCTGGCTGTCACCATGACTACCATCACTTTTGTTTTGCCAAAGCCAATGAACACTTTTCTATGATTTTGATGAGCCTTTTATAGAATTGGACACAATTGACCGTTCATTTATTTAATGAGAAGTTATTCAGTTCTTTCTATGAGCCAGGCATTGTGCTAAGTGTATAGCAGACACAATGGTGGAAAAAATGCAAAGAAATTGGTTTCAGTAACACTAAGCTTTACTGGGTTTTTTTCTACCTCTTTGGTCTTTCTTTACCATTCTCTTTGTGAGCTCCTCTTCTGTTTGCCCTTTCAATGTTGTTGTAACGTGTAGTAAATGTTGATTCAACACTATGCACTCTTCCTGGTGGCCTCACGCACATGACTAAACATCTACATGTGTAGTGAATAAGGGGTTCTTCACCCAGATTCTCCATACAAAAAGGACTGACCCAGCTGTGTTGAATGCAGGGAGCACAGAGCCTGCAGCTTTGAGTTCTGTAGGATGAGCCTCTCAGCTGAGCTGCCTCGCCCAACGTCAAGCCTGTTTTCTAGGGCCAGATCTAATTACTGAGCAAGGGGAGGCAGGGTGTGAAGACAGGGTTTTCTGCCTAACGGGGAAGTTGTGCACGATGCATCTGGAAACCTTGTCACATAAAAAATCAGGGACATCATTAAAGACTCTGGAGCCAAATTAACCCTGGCCAAAAATGGGACAATTTGAGTATTAATAAGAATACATAGCAATGATTAAGACACATGAACTACATTAAAAAAAATCCATGCACTCATAGAAATACTGAAAGAAATCCACAAAACCTCACAGGTTGTCATTGAAGAATATTGGGAAACCAACTCATTATTCTCAAAAATGGTAAATGAAGCATTTAACCTTCCCTGTCAGTACAAGCTAGACCTCAGTGTAACCAAATAGTTGATGAAGTAAAGTTTCTCCGTACAGAAATATTTTATCTAATAGTGAATAAAATTAATGATGGATAAATAAAAAAAAAGAATTATAATATCACTGTTTTGCTGACTCTATGAAATAATGGATTAAGGCAAAGATTGTGCCAAAAAATCACTATAGAACAAGCTCACTTGTAAATACCACTGCAAAAAAATCATAAAATATTAGCAAACAGAATCTGACTATTTATTAAAGAATCATAGAAGTCCATATGAGATTTATTCCAGAAATGCAAGAATTGTTAAATAATAGGACATAGGTTAATATAATTCATCATAAATCTAAGGAGAAAAATCATATGATCATTTCCATAGACTCTGGAAAGGCACTTGACAAAATTGAACACCTATTCTTTAAAAAACACTCAATACAAATAGAGTCAATAGATACTTAATTAATAAAATAAATATATCTCAGCCCAAAAGCCAATATCTAACTTAACAGGGAAGCATAGGAGACATTCCCTAAAGTTGCAATCAAGATGAAGAGGCCACCATCATACTAGCATTGAACATTGATCTGGGATATTATGCAACCCAATTATACAAGAGAAAGTGATTGGAGGTATAAAAATTGGAAAGGAAAATACAGAGCTATACCATTTGAGGATGATATAAACTGAAAATCAGCTGAAAACCCACTATAGTTTAGGAAGATAATTGATATTAAACTAATGTACTGAAAAAAAGCCTCCATGCATACAGACACCCTGTTAGAAGATACAATTGAAGAAAAGACATTAAAATAGTAACAAAAAAGGTAAAATATTTAGGAATAAACTCTACAAAAAAATGTGAGAGACCTATATAAGGAACACTCCTGATATCCACAAAAGTAGACTTGGAACAAATGTAAATACAAAGCATGTACCTAGGTATGAAAGCTCAACAACACACAGATGTTAGTTTATAAATTTAACAACATATCCCCCTCTCCACAAAAATACCACCAGGTTTTATTTTTCTTTCTCTCACCCCCAAGCTATGCAGGCTAATTCTAAAGTTGATATTGGGAAAACAAACAGGCAATGGTCACCAGAAAAAGAACAATGATGGGGAGACTATAGCTATCAGATTTTGAAACAAACTCTAAAGCTTTAAGAGTTGTATCATTCTAGCATATGAAAGAGACTCAAAATACCTGCAGGAATTTTATCATACAATAAAAGGAGCATCTAAAATCAGTGGGGGAGAAATGGAAGACTTAATAAATGGTAGTGAGATTACATAGTAGCCATGTGGAAAAATATAAAGTTGTGTACTTTACCCCATTTATCAGAATAAAACACCAAATGTATCCAATGTTTAAATGTAAAAAATGGTGTAATATCATTGCTAAGACCATTGTCAAAAAGCTTTTTCATTTATGTTTTCTTCTAGGATTTTTACAGTTTCAGATATTCTGTTTAACTCTTTAATCCATTTTGAGTTAATTTTTGTATACAGTATAAGACAAGAGTCTAATTTCATTCTTTTGCATGTGGATATCTGGTTTTCCCAACACCGTTTATTGAAGAGACTGTCCTTTCCCCGTTGGGTGTTGTTGGCGCCTTTGTCAAAGATTAGTTGACTATGTGTGGGTTTATTACTATGCCCTCTATTCTGTTCCATTGGTCCATGTGTCATTTGTTTGTTTGTTTTATTACTATAGTTTTGTAACACAGTTTAAAATCAGGGAGTGTGATGCCTTTAGCGTTGTTCTTTTTGTTTAAGACTGCTTTGGCTGTTTGGAGTCTTTCGTGCTTATGTATGAATTTTTTTTATTTCTGTGAAAAGTGCCATTAGAATTTTGATAGGGATTGCATTGAACCTGTACATTGCTTTGGGTAGTCTGGACGTCTCAATAATATTAATTCTTCCAATCCATGAACATGAGATATCTTTCCATTTACTTGTGTCTTCAATTTTTTTTATCAATGTCTTGGCAACGACACCAAAAGCACAGGCAACAAAAGCAAAATTAAACAAAGAGGACTACGTGAAACTAAAAAGCTTCTCTCCAGCAAAGGAAACAATCAACAAAATGAAAAGAAAGGGAGAAAATATTTGCAAACCATATAACTTGCAATGGGTTAATATCCAAAACATATATGGATATCCTACAACTAAATAGTAGGAAAGCAAATAACCCAGTTAATAAATGGGCAGAGGACCTGAATAGACATTTTTCAGAAGAAGACATACAAATGGTCAATAGGTATATGAAAGGATGTTCAACATCATTAATCATCAGGGAAATGTAAATTAAAACTACAAGAGGTATCACCTCACACCTGTCAGGATGGTTATTGTCAAAAAGACAGGAGATAACAAGTGTTGGTTAGGGTGTGGAGAAAAGGGAACCCTGTACACTCTTGGAGAGAATATAAGTTGGTACATCCATTATGAAAAACAATATGGAGTTTCCTCAAAAAATTAAAACTACGTCTATAATATGATCCAGCAATTCTTCTCTTGGGTACGTATCTGAAGGAAATGAAATCAGTATCTCAAAGAGATATCTGCCTCCCATGTTCATTACAGCATTATTCACAGTAGCTAAGATGGAAACAACCTGTGTCCACCAAAAAAGGAATGGATAAAGAAAATGTGGTATATATCTACATACAATGAATATTATTCAGCCACAAAAATGAAGGAAATCCTGCCATTTGTGACAACATGAATGAACCTGGAAGACATTAAGCTAAGTGAAATAAGCCAGACACAGAAAGACACATACTACTTGATTTCACTTGTATGTGGAATCTAAAAAAGTCAAACTTGTAGAAGCAGAGAGTAGAATAGTGGTTTCTGTAGGCTGGAAGGTGAGAGAAATTGGGAGATGTCAAAGGCTACGAACTTGCAGCTGTAAGTTCTGGGGATCTAATGTATGCATGGTGACTATAGTTAATAACACTTTGTTGTTTACTTGAAATGTGATAAGAGTGCAGATTTTAAGTGTCTTCCCCTACTGCACACACACAAATAGAAACCAGGGCAGGGGAGTGATGGATGTGTTAATTCATTTGACTGTGGTAATGAGTACACAATGCATATGTATATCAAATCATCATTTTACACCTCAAAATGCAATTTTTTATTTGTCCATTAATATTTTTAAATTTAAAAAGTAAAAAAAATAAAAAGTAAAAAATGAACCATGAAAGTTCTAGAAGAAAAACCAGGCAAATTCCTGTATAAAGTGGAAAAGGCCTTCTAATAGCATGAGTAGTGATGATGTTAGTAGCTGGCACTTCCGTTGTATGTTCATGTACTATGTTCCAGACACTGACCTAAGAGCCTCACATCATTTTACATACTTAATCCTCATAACAGTTATATGAAGTAGATACTATAATTACCTCCATGTTAACATAAACACAGCACAAGGCAGAGTAGTATATGTGGCATGAGAAAGATACAACATAGTTTAGAGATTTAAAAGAGGAACAGCTATCAGACTGGGGAAATAAAAAATGGCTTAACGTAAGCAGCAGAATTTGAGGTGGGTCTAGAAAGATGAAAGTTGAGCAGTAATCGGGCAAAAATATTGCATAAATCCTAATTCAATGAACATGGATTACATGTTAGCCCATTAAGAACTTGAGGTCTAATTCAGGTTTATTACCTCATACTTTAGATGCATGAATGAAATAACTAGTTATTGACTATTTTGGAATGGTCAAATATCATCCAAAAGTCTCAGTTTTATAGGAAACTTAGGCTGAAATATTAGAGCAGATGAGTTTTATAACAACTGAAAGCCTTGAACATCAGGGGAATGTACGCAAGAACAAGCATCACTTTAGTATTCTGCGATAGACTGCAACTAGGGTCAACTGTTCACAGGCTATGATTGCCGTGGAGTTGCATAAAAGAATTATCGCTGGAGTTAGGGTCTTCTCAGTGCCAATCGTGCACGGTGAGTGCAGAAACATTTTTATTATATACATCCATCCATGTTAACTATGTATGTGGCCCAGATGCTTGTTCTGCTCCAGAGCCCACACATCTCTCTGATGCAGAATACTTGCACTGGCTCTCTCTGAGGAGAATGAGGATCCGGTCCACTGGGAGTCTTATGACTTTTTAATTTTATGTCCTCAACCATTTCACAAAAAGGACCAGCAAATTGGGAATTGGAAAGATTTTTGCAAATAGAGACAATGTGAATGTTATTTTCAATTGTGCCTCATGTCCATCTTTTAAAATCTGATTACTCTTTCTGAGATGTCAGAGGGAGAGAATGGCAGATCAGAGTTATAGCTGGAGAATAAAATCAGGAACATATTTCTTATCATACAGTGCAATTTAATAACAGTAACAACAAAAGAGGGGCTCGAGAGTAACAATAGAGAAGTTCCTTAGCCATGTGACCTGGTGGTACACAATAAAAGTTTATATGAGCCCATTTAAGAATCTCATTTGGTTTCCAAACAGTATCTGCCAATAGTGACGTACAGAACAACTCCATGGCTGTTATTCATAACAAGCACTTACAAATATAAGAAAACTATTTGGCCATGGATCATGAGAGCTTTAAACAAATATATGTCTGGAAGGCAGAGCTTGTGTTGTAAATTTTATGCAAGGCCCTCAGAAATATACTTACAGTAAACAGCAGTCAAATTTAGCTATTACTCCTACCTAACTTCACAAACTTGTGTTGAAGAACATGTGCTTGGGCTTTTACTTGGGAAATCATCATATTCATGCAAAGTAATAAAAATAATAACACAGCTTCAGATGCTCCTTGAGAGAATAACATATATTAAAAAATGATAATGATAATGATTAGCATTTCTATTAAGAATCAGAAATACAAACAAGGGCTTTTTCCTGGTTTACATTTCTGGCTCCAAAATGATGATTTTTTTAAGGTTTTGAAGACATTTAGAAGGTGAAGTCAATTACTGTATCTTTCATAAGTTTATTTTTCAACTGTCTTGTCTCTCTCCTGCTCTCCCAGACCAAAAAAAACAAAATAGAAATAAAAGCAAACATCTGAATGTAATGACAAAGGAAGAAGTAAAAACTGTAGGTAACTTGATTGAGTTACTCAACTATAACCCATGAAGTAGGTTTTACTTTCATAATAACCAAAATTCCTAGTAATTCATGTCATGATTTATTTTAGCTTCTGGATCTATGTTTTTCTTTTAGTTTAAATTAAAGCATTTTTTGTAAAACTATGGTCTATAGTTGCTTTTAAAATTTAATATGTGGGGATCATATTGAAATGAAGGTTTTGATTCAGTAGATCTGGGCTGTGGCCTGTGAATCTTTTTTTTCATTTAGAGATGGGACCTCACTATGTTGCCCAGGCTGGTCTTGAACTCCTGGGTTCAAGCAATCCTCCCATGTAGCTGGGGCAAGCCAGCATGCCTGGCTTTAAGAAGTTCTCAGGTGATGTTGCTGCCTCTGATCCATGAACTACATTTTGAGTAGCAGGCATCTAGATTTGAGAATACAGTAGGTCCTCAAAAATGTTGTTTTGTTCAATGTCATTTCACTATAACGTTGATAAGAAAAAAAAATCCATACCCGGCTAGGGGCACTGTCAGTGTAGAATTTTCACATTCTCCCCACGTCTGAGTGGGTTTCTTCCGTGTACTTCTTTTTCCTCCCACATCCCACAGATATGCCCATAGGTTAACTGACATGTTTAAATGGTCCTAGTCTGAGTGAGTTTGGGTGTGAGTGTGCCCAGTGATGGAATGGTGTCCTGTCCAGGGTTGGTTCACACCTTGCACCCTGAGCTCCCAGGATAGGCTCCAGTCACTGTCCACCCTGAACTTGAATAAATGGGTTGGAAAATGAATGATGAATACAAATTATTGTAAAATAAAAATTCATAAAGTGTATGATAATCATACAGATTAATGACAATAAATGGTGCAGTATAATAGTGCTCACTGAACACACCACATTTGTTATTGTTTGTTTTTGAACTGCATGGTGGGAGGAGGTGCTCCTTAAAATTTTTGCTTTGCAAACATTTGTTCCTTGATTCAACCCACCACCACTATGACCACTGTCACTCACTGATTCACCAACAATCGGGGGTAAATAATTATCCTACTCGTTTTTCTACTGATTCACCAAAAATCGGGGGTAAATAATTATCTTACTTGTTTTTCTATCTTTCTTAAATGTATGTATAGCTGACATTTATTTCAATATTTAATAATTGGCATGTTTTGACTCTTTATTTAGAAGTTTGGGAATGTTTTTGTGACCAGAAATATGCTGGAAGAACTTAGCTCTTGTTTATCTCTATGAGCCTATGGTAAAATTGGTTTCCTTACACATCAGTTCACTTAAAGTCACAGTTTCCAAGAACCCATTGATGATGTTAAGTAAGGACTTACTGTACCAGTTCCTTAAGATGCTTCAAGAAAGAAGAGTTCTGTGGCCATTAAGTTAGGAATCACTGCATACAGTATCATCCTCTGGAGAGTTATGATTGACATCAGCATATTTAAAAAGCTCTGAAAAACATAAGGTTCTGTAAAAAGAAAACTCGTTTAGCTTTGATCTGATACACATCTACCTAATTTAAATGGTAAATCCCATAGAATTTCCCCTCCACTTTTTTTAAATAACATTAAAATTTAGGGGAGTTTGAGTTCTGTGATACACACTTTGAGAGACATTGGCCCAAAGAAGAATACGCCCTAATTAGCCCATTACTCCAAAATCTATATTCTCAGAAAAATAATTATATTGCACTTTTGAGATAAGAGAAGGAAGTAAGAAATAATGGACTTTGTTGTACTTAATGGGAAGAATATTCATTTTCCTCTAGGACCTATATTAACTCTTCTGAGATTTAGCTAGGGCAGGGCAGCAAAATATAACAACATTGAGTATGTTTCTTTCACAAGTATAAACGATATCATGATATAGGGGTTGGCAAACTATAGCCCTTGTGGCCAGTTCTTGTATGGAGCTAAGAATGTGTTTTATGTTTTTAAATGGTTGAAAAAATCAAACGAAGAATCTAATTTCATGACATGTGAATATTATGTGAAATTCAAATTTCAGTGTTTATAAGTAAGGTCTTATGGAAACACAGCCCCACTCAGTCATTTATGCTGCTGTCACTATACAAAATAAAACTGAGCAGTTGCAACTAAGACACTATGTCCCACAAAGTAAAAAATATTTCTATTTGGTCCTCGGGGAAAAAAGCTGCCAACTTCTGCCATAATGGACTCAAAGAATATAAGTTAAAAGAGTGAAGCATATAGTATTTTATGTATTATTTTCCCCTCCTCTTAATTTTTAAAATTAGACACAGTTTATTACCCAAGAATCAGAATTAGGCCCTATCTATTGTTTAGTGAGGCTATTGGACTGAATATTAAATGCATAGGTAGTATTTGTAGTTAACTACTTCTCCAAAGCTTAACACCCAATAGGTCTTTAGGAACTTAGGACTTTACATTGTTTATGTAATTATACTATCCTTCTAAGAAGCATGGAGCCTGTGAAATGGAAGGTCTCTGATTCTGTGGAGCATCATCATGAATTTCATATGTAAGTTCAACTCCAGGAGAGCAGAAGGGCTCTGTAAAACAAAGGAACAAAAATCTGTGGAGTCCTAGAGGAAGGTCCTGGGAATGATTGAATTGAAGACTGTAAGTAGCATAATGTCAGTCCTTTCAAGGGGGCCCCTCAGAAGATTCCAAAAGTCTGCAAATGACATTAATGCTCGATGCAGGGGATTTTTTCATGGAAACCCAGAAAGGGCGGAGTTTCACATTCTGAGTGAGTCATAGGTGCAATCCAAGAGACAGAGAAAGCTGTGGAAATTAGCAGAAAAATTTGGGAAGGCACCGGAATTTGAAAAGCTGCATAATTGAGTGGTCCAAGACCATCTTAACTAGATTTCCAGAGAAAGGAAGGAAGAAGCTGATATCTGACTTATGTAATCAGTCAATATTTGTTGAGAGTTTCAATTAGGTAGGAGGAGTAAGTTCTGGTGTTCTACTGCACAGTAGGGTGACTATGGTTAACAGTAAAGTATAGTATATTACAAAATAGCTAGAAGAGTTATGAATGTTCTCACCATAAACAAATCACCATAAAGTGATGGATATAAAAACTACCCTGATTTGATTGTTATCGAACATATTCATGTATCAAAACATCAAATTGTATCCCATAGATACGTACAATTACAATGTGTCAATTAAAAAAGAAAATAAATCTTTGTTGAATGGTGAGCTCGCACAAGTTACTTAACTTTTAAGTCTCATTTCCTCTTGTGGCAGCAAATGGGGACAAAAAACACACTTCTCAGCACTGTTGTGAGGGTAAAATTCATTAAGCATGTATTTCCGTATCTGGCATGTAGTAGGGCACCAACCAATGGTTAAATTATTGTTTTTGTTACTCTATTCCACAATTCTAAGCACAGTGTCAAACACATAGAAGGTGCTCAAATGGTATTTGTTGCATATAAAATAGAAGTATTTTTTCTGCATGACAAATGTTAACCCAGTATGAAACAATGTATACCTTTTTTAAAGTGCTGAGCTTTTACATTTTGATTATGAAAGGAATACCAATAAGACAAATTGCCTGAACTGTTATGAAATTGGGATCATTACAGCGGTAAGTTCTTTTTACTCACAGTAGCCTTAACATTATCAAACCTATGAGGCCCCGGAGACACATTGGCCCTACACTGTCGTAAGATATCACAGAAATATCACAGCCCATTGATGATTATAATCAGACACTCACAAGTTTGATTGAGACAAAGAGGCAAAGAAGATAGCAGAAAAAAAAATCTATTCATTTTAGAAAAAATGTGAATAAGGAAGTCCCACGAGGAAAATGTTCTTTTTCCCTCAGAGCATTTCAGAAAACTGAATGTTCTACAACTGGCTGCTGCTTCTTTTACATTGGGAGGTATGACAAGTTCGAAAAAGAAAATGGACCTTTAGCTGCGGCCTGTGTATGACCTTCAGCAGAGGTTAATTGAGATGGAAAAGAACAAGTACCAGATCTTCTCCTGCACAATTATAGTGCACATTTTCCAATCTATTTTGCATCATTATAAAGGATTAGAGCTAACCATAAAAAAAGACTGGATTTATGAAGCTCCTCATAACTCAAACAAGAGCCAGAGAACTATAAAAGTTTGAATCCAGATTTTCTTTCACCCTGTGTGTGTGTAGTGCAGTTTTTGAAGCATGTTCACTTACATTATCTCATGTGATTCTCGTAACAACTCTATGAGGCAGCAGGCATAATTGCCCTCCATTTTATAGGGAGGCATGTTGAAACACTGAGCGATTAAGGATTTCATCCAATTTCACATGGTTCAAAAGTGCCGAAGATGGGAGTAGGTCTTTCAGCTCTTTGTCCACTGCTCTTTCTACCACATCAGACTGTCCTGGTCCATGAATATGAATACCTGGGTGAAGGGCAAAGGGAGATTATGTATCTCCAGGCCTTGCATTGTGCTAACCATCTTTATGTGAAATACATGCCAAGATGACATTTATCATGTTTGAATGTGCATGTAAAAGTGACACTCAGCTTGAGGGAGACTGGGTCACATTCATGAAAAAGGTAACCACACATAAAATTCAATCTTGTTTGAATCATGTATTTTTCCATGAGAAAGGCACTATTTGATGAGACATTACTATTAATACTATTACTTTGAATCACATTTTATTTGTTTCACTGAAAGTAAATTAGACATACACTATTTTTTAAATATTTTTATTTTCGAGGCATAGTTTGAAATATCCGAAATAAAATTTATCTTGAAAGTTATTTTGTTACAGACTTACCTTTCTTAGTGATATACAGCAAGCCAGATGTCTGGCCAACGTCCCCTCCACAGATAACACTGAAATAATTTTATCTTCTTTCACCTCTGATGATAATCACATTTGAGAAATTAAGGGAATCCTAAATGCTTAATGAATTTTGGCTTCCTCTTTGTAAAAACCCAGCCCAGGCTTAAGAAAAACTATAATATATTTTTCTCATATTAAATATGAACTATATAGTATATATCATATTTCTTTTTATTATAATTAAAAAGCACAAAAATTGGTTTGTGAAGCTGAAGTTTTATATTGGTTTTTGGCTTATGGTGTACAGAAGAAAGCAGAACATATGAATGGCCAAATTAAATAACATTTTAGAAGCTATTTTTAAGAGGGTAATAAACATTTGAAAGCATGAACTAAATTTTTCCTTATTTAAACATCCGGAATGTTAACATTTAAATACTCTTATTTAGAATAGTATGATATGAAAAACAAAGAGTTCAATACTATCTTCTTTAGTAGTTTAAGGTAAAAACACCTCTATTGAACCTTCAGCACTTTCAGCACTTTAAGGACCAGAGATACCTGCTCCCAGAGCATCTCAGTAAGGAGAAGTTTTAGATGAAAAAGAAAAATAAACAGACAGACAAACAGTGGATGTGTCTGAGGGGTGCCAGAGCCTTCGGGAGACTCCGTGGGAAGAAGTTGCGGTGCAGAGCAAGAAGGAGCAAGGTATGGGCAAAGATCAACCCCCCGAGAGGCCTGAGTCCAGAAGTGCAGGTGGAGCAGTTTGTTTCTCCCTCCCTCACATCTCTGACAGTCGGTGGGTTCCCGAGCTGCTGGAGAGACTCTCTCCTCATATGAGCCCAAAGGCTGTTGCCACTAGTGAGCTGGGAACTTCTTATGGACAGGGCACCAGGCTCCCGGCCCCCTGGGGCACTTCCCACCCCCACAGACCCAAGCCGGGGTGGCAGGTGCCATATTGCTTCTCCAGCAACCATACACCTTTGTGTATGGTTCAACTCCTCAGGTTTCATTCTGCTCATTCCCACATAGACATTTCTCAACTCCAGCCCAGATAGCAGGAGCCACAGGGGTCCAGTGGGTCCTGGGTGATCTGTGTGACTCCACAGCCTGTACATTCTGGGTGGACTGCCTCCCAGGGAGAGGGTTGGAGATGACCAGAGTGCTAGCATTCCTCCATACAGACTCTTCTTGTCCCCTCCCCCTCCCACACCTGTGGCTGCCTGGAGAGACAATTGAGCCACCACACTGAGGCTTCCACAGAGAGTGGGGCTCAGGCCTTTCCTCTTGGGGTCTTGCAGCAGACTGAGGGGTGCTCAGACTGTGAGCTTCCTGCTGGCCCTCTATGGTTCTCCTCACCTAGCAGCTCTATGAGAGCAGGGCATGCCCCAAGGTAGAGGGAAATTGATTCTGCTTGGGCACCTCGTGGGCAACTTGGGACAGTGGGCTTCTTCCCGCTATGGTCAGGGATTGATCTTCTTGCTCTTGGGAGGCAAGGGAGCCCACATGGGCAGATCTGGGGGGAGTTAAGTGTGGGTCCTAGCTGTGATGTGCTCACAGGGCACCCCTTCCCTCATGGGAGGGCCACACTCTCAGCTCAGGCTGGGATCCTGGGCAGGGAACTTCCCAGCCCACAGTGCAGTTGTTGGGGAGCTCAGCTGGGGAGACTATGGAGCAGAGGAGTGGAGAAAGGAGTGAGGCCCACTGCAGACTGCCAGTTTGTGAATCTGCCTCCACAAGCAGACTTTCTGGTGGGGTGGGGCCACTTCAGCCCCTCTCTAGCAGGTCTGCCAAGAAACTAGGAGCAGACATTTGAACCCTGCCAAAACAGCCACCTTGCCAGCTTTGGTGAAGCCTAAGGGCAAGCTCACCCAACTCAGCCCTGCTCAGCTGCACTCCCCCACCCACTTCTGCTGTGGCAGAGAATGAGGACCCACCTGTAAGTTCCAGGGCCCCACCCATCACCAGGGTCATTCAAGTGCTTCTCCTGAGGGACTAGAGCTTGTCACAGGACCCCAAAACAACATAGCAGCTTGTTCCTTCCAGCAATTGCCTGTTACTAACAGGGAGGTCATTTGCATGTGCTTTCTAGAATTAATTGACTCAATTTTACGGGGTATGTGGGGGTCCAAGGAGTGGTCATTTGTGGGAGCACCTGTCCCTCCCCACAGAAAAACCATGCTACTGGATAAGGGCAGAAAGAACCCAGCCCAGGACCTTAGCATACAAGCTTTTGGCCCCTCCCCCGTCTCCAGGTTTGGAGAGCTTGTCCTTACCCTCCTATTAGCGGCTCCCCCTAGTGGCTGAAAAAGCAACTTCTGAGCTCTGCCAAGGCTTTGCAAGCCTTTCAGGTTCACACAACCAGCCATGAACTGCCTAGCTCCTCCCCCAACCTCAGAGGTAGTGGAGATCAAGAAGCCCCATGGAGCTACAGGGTGCCTCCTAAAGCTTAGGACAGTCAAGTACTCCACCTGGGGGACCAGAGTCTTCCACAGACACAAAGAACATCTCAGGAGCTTGGTCTATCACACAAACATCAACAATGACAAGGATAACAATGATACACCTCAACATAGTGTCTTCCAACTCAAACACACATGATGTGGCTGATTCACACTCACAAGTACCACCCACCATCACCAAAAGTAAGCTGGAGGACCTAACTCACTACATACTGTTGGGAAAAGGTGAAGACGGTCAGGGGTAACCCAAGAGGTACACAAAACCTGCTAGAACACCCCATAGGAAACTTAGACCCAGCACTCTTCTCCCTGGCATGCTCTAGGATTGATCTTTGGGGACCTGGAGACAGGCCTGTGGGCCAGGCCTAGCACCCCCAGGTCTTGACCAAGAAGCCAGATGAGAAAAAGTCAGTGAAAGAACTAGAAAAACATGAAAAATCACAGCAAAAGGCCACCCCCAAAAGAAAACAATAACTCATCATCAATGGATATGAACCAAACAAAAAGATTGAAATGACAGATAAAGAATTCCAAACATGGATTGTAAAGAAGCTCAACGAAATGCAAGAGAAAATAGAAACCTAACACAAAGAAACCGCAAAAAAAAAAAAAAAAAAAAAAAAAAAAAAAAAAAAAAAAAAAAAAAAAAAAAAAAAAAAAAAAAAAAAAAAAAAAAAAAAAAAAAAAAAAAAAAAAAAAAAAAAAAAAAAAAAAAAAAAAAAAAAAAAAAAAAAAAAAAAAAAAAGGCAGAAAATGAACGAAAAATTTACTAAGGAAATTAAATTCTTAAAAAACATCAAACAGAACTTCTGGAAATGAAAAATTAATTCAAGGAAATACAAAACACAGTGGAAAGCCTTAAGAATTGGCTAGATCAGGTAGAAGAAAGAATCTCAGAGCTTGAAGGGAACACCTGAGAAACAAGAGGAAAGAACAAAATGTCAAGAAATATAGGATTATGTAAAGAGGCCTTACATAAGAATCGTAAGTATCCCTGAGGGTGAAAAAGAAAATACACAAAGGGTTGAAAATTTATTTCAGGGAATAATTGAGGAAAATTCCCCTGGCCTTGCTAGAAATCTAGATACCAAGAAGCTAAAAAGACCCCTTTGTTGCAAAGAGGCAATCACTGCGACACATAGTCATCAGACTGGCCAAAGAAAACATGGAAGAGGTACTCCCATGAGCTGTAAGGTGAAAGCAGCAGGTAACTTACAAAGAAAACTCATCAGACTAGGCAGACTTCTCAACTGAGACCTTATAAGGCAGAAGGGATTGGGGCCCCATTCTCAGTCTTCTCAAACCAGCCTAGAATATCCTGCAAAACTGAGTTTCTTATATGAGGGAGAAATAAAGACTTTCTCAGACAAGCAAACACTGAGGGAATTTGTCAAGACCAGACCTGCCCTGCAGGAAGTACTCAGAACTGCATTATACATGGATCAGCACAACAGCCGCCCACCAGTATAAAATCACCTAAAAGTTAAAGGTCAGAGCCCAGATACCACAATGGCTCAAGAAGTAAAACAAAGCAATAAATTTCTACTCAAAAGAATGAACAGAAATCCACCCCACTTTTCAATTCTTTCAATAAATATGAATGGCTTTAACTCCCCACTCAAGAGACATAGCCCGGATCAATGGATAAAAAAAAAATACAAGCCAAATATCTGCTGTCTCCAGGAAACACATCTAACCCACATGGCCTCATTCAGACTCAAGGTGAAGGAATGGAAAACAATATTCCATGCAAATGGAAATCAAAAGAAGGCTGGTATAACCATTCTTATATCAGATAACATAGACTTCAAATCAACAAAAGTAAAGAAAGATGAAGATGGTCATTATATAATGGCAAAGGGAACAATGCAACAAGAAGGCATAACAATCCTAAATACTTATGCACCTAACACGGGTGCACCCAGATTCCTAAAGCAAACCGTATTAGATCTAAACAGAATGATAAACAGCAGCATTGTAATAGCTAGGGACATCAACATCCCATTGACAGAATGGGACAGATTCTCCAAGCAGAAAATAAGCAAAGAAACAATGGACTTAAATGGATCTCTAGAACAAATGGGTCTAACAGATATTTATGAAACATTCTGTCCAAAAACCAATGAATATACCTTCTTTTCATCAGCTTTGGAACATTCTCTAAGATTTATCACATCCTAGGCTACAAAACATGTCTCAAGAAATTTAAAAAATAGAAATTATAACATGTATCTTTTCAAACCACGATGGAATAAAATTAGAAATCAATTCCAACAGAAATGTTCAACTCTACACAATTTCAGGGAAATTAAACAACCTACCACTGAATAGTGCATTAAGGAGGAAATAAAAAAGATTCCTCAAACTAAGTAACAAAGGGGACACAAGTTATCAAAATAGGTGGGATTCAGCAAAAACAGTCATAAAAGAAAAATTCATAGCCATAAATGCCTACATGCAAAAGACAAAAAGGTCACAAATCAACAATCTAATTTATCATCTCAAGGAATTCGAAAAGGAAGAGCAAACCAATCCCAAATGCAGCAGAAGAAAAGAAATAACTAAGGTCAAAGGAGAGTTAAATGAAATTGATAATAAAAGAATTATACAGAAGATTAATGAAAAAGTTGGTTCTTGGAAAAGGTGAACAAAGTTGACAGACCTCTCACCATATTAACCAGAAACAGAAAAGAAATGACCCTAATTAGCTCAATCAGAAATGAAAAAAGAGATATTACAGCTGATACCACAGAAATATAAAATATCATCTATGAAAATCTCTATGTACATAAACTTGAAAACATGGAGGAAATGGATGAATTCTTGGAAACACACAGCCTCCCTAGGCTCAATCAAGAAGAAATAGAACTCCTGAACAGACCAATATCAAGTAACGAAATTGAAGCAGCAATAAAAAATCGCCCAACAAAAAAAAGTCCCAGACCGTATAGCTTCACAGCCAAATTTTCCAGACCTAAAAGAACTGGTACCTATATTGCAGAAATTATTTTGTAACATCAGGAAGGAAGGCATCCTCCCCACTTGTTCTACAAAGCCAACATCACCCTGATACCAATGCCAGGAAAGGACACAACAAAGAAAGAAAACTACAGAGCAATATCCCTTATGAATATAGATGCAAAAATTCTCGATAAAATCTTAGCAAACTAAATTCAGCTGCACATAAAAAAAATAATAATCTATCAAAATCAAGTGGTCTTCATCCCAGAGATGCAAGGATGGTTTAACATACGCAAATGATTCACCCCGTAAATAGAAGCAAAAACAAAGACCATATGATCCTCTTGATGGATACAGAAAAAACATTTGTCGAAATTCAGCACCCTTTATATGATAAGAACTCTTAACAAAATAAGCATAGATGGAACATATCTCAATATTGTAAAAGCCATATATGACAAACCCACAGCCAACATCACACTGAACAAGGAAAAATTAAATGCATTCCCACTCAGAACTGGAATCAGACAAGGTTGCCCACTGTCACCACTTCTGTTCAACATAGTGCTGGAAATCTAGCCAGAGCAATCAGGCAAGAGAGGGAAATCAGGGGTATCCAAATGGGGAAAGAAGAGGTCAAACTATCACTGTTTGCTGACAATATGATCTTATATCTAGAAAACCCTGAAGATTCTGCCAAGAGACTCCTGCAATTGATAAATAAATTCAGAAAAGCCTCAGCTTACAACATTAATGTACACAAATCAGTAGCATTCTTGTACACCAACAATAGTCAAGCTGAGAATCAAATCAAAGATTCAATATCTTTCGCAATAGCAACAAAGAAAATAAAATACCTAGAAATATATTTAACAAAGGAACTGAAAGACCTCTACAGGGGAACTACAAAACACTGAAGAAAGAAATCGCAGACGCTGTAAACACATGGAAAACCATATCAGACTCATGGATTGGCAGAATCAACATTGTTAAAATGTCTACACTACCCAAAGTGATTTACAGATTCAATGTAGTCTCCATTAAAATACCAACATCATTTTTTGCAAATCTAGAAAAAATAATTATATGCTTCATATTGAAGTGGAAAATTGGAGAATTCCACTAAAGTGGAAAATTGGAAAATTCCACTACCTGGTTTCCTCCCTTGCAACCTTTCCCTGGGCTTCCTCCCTTGCAGCTTTTCCCTGGCAGCTGCCGTCCTCATAAATCACCTGTAGCAATTAGCGTACCAGGCCCTCAAGTAGCTTAGGACTCCCTCGCTAAAGTGAACCCTGTTGTAACCATGCCCCTCCTTCTTAAGCAAAGTGTATAAAAGACTGCTATGCTCTCTGTCTGGCACTCAGAATTTGGGGAGAGCAAAGCCCCCTCTGAATCTTGCCGGCTGGTGTGGAATAAAACCTGTTTTTGCCATATCTCTGTGTGCCACTCGGTTTGTTCCTGGTCAGCTCTGCTGCAACAATATGGAACCAGAAAAGACCCCGAATAGCCAAAGCAACCTTAAGCAAAAAGAACAAATTGGGAGATATCACTTTACCCGACTTCAAGTTATACTACAAGGGTAGAGTAACCAAAGCAGCATGGTACTGGCACAGGGACAGAGACAGAGACCGATGGATCAGAACCGAGAACCCAGATATAAAACCATCCTCATATTGTCATCCGATCTTTGACAAAGCAGACAAAAAAATGCAATGCAGAGAAGAATCCCTCTTCAGTAAATGGTGCTGGGAAAACTGGATAGCCACATGTAGAAGACTGAAACAGGATCCCCACCTCTCACCACTCACAAAAATGAAGTCACGATGGATAATAGACTTAAACCTAAGGCATGAAACTGTAAGAATTCTAGAAGAAGAGGTTGGAAAAACTCTTATAAATATCAGCCTAGGCAAAGAATTAACGAAGAAGACCCCAAAGGCAATCACAGCAACAACACAAATAAATAAATGGGACCTGATTAAATTAAAAAGCTTTTGCACAGCCAAGGAAACAACGATTAGATTGAATAGACAACCTACAGAATAGCAGAAAATATTTGCATGCTATACATCCAATAAAGGGCTAATACCCAGAATCTACAAATAACCCATTCAAATTAGCAAGAAAACATCAAATCACCCCACAAAAAAGTGTGGGCAACAGACACAAGCAGAAGCTTTTCAAAAGAAGATATACTAATGGCCAATAAACATATGAAAGAATGTTCAATGTCTCAGTCATCAGGGAATGCAAATTAAAGCCACAATGAGATAATACCTAACTCCAGTGAGAATGGCTTTTATCAAAAAGTCCCTAAGAAACAGATGTTGGTGTGGATGTGGACACAAAGGAACACTTACACATTGTTGATGGGACTGCAAACTGCTTCAACCTCTATGGAAAATAGTATGGAGATACCACAAAGAACTAAAAGTAGACCTATCATTTGATCCAGCAATCCCACTATTGCGTATTTATCCAAAGGAAAAAAAGACATTCTATAGAAAAGATATCTGCACTCAAATGTTTATAGCAGCACAATTCACAATTGCAAACATGTAGAAACAACCCAAGTGCCCATCAATACATGAGTGGATTAATAAAATGTGGTATATGTATACCATGGAGTACTACTCCAACATAAGAAAAAAATGGTGAACTAATACCTCTTATATTAACCTGGATGGAACTAGAGCCCATTCTTCTAAGTGAAGTATCACAAGAATGGAAAAACAAACACCGTACATACTCACCATTAAATTGGTACTAACTGATCAACACTTATGTGCACACATGGAAGTAACATTCATCAGGGATTGGGCAGGTGGGAGGGGGAGGAGGGGATGGGTAAATTCACACCTAACAGGTACAATGTACACTATCTGGGTGATGGACACGCTTATAACTTTAACTCAAACTGTACAAAAGTAATTCATGTAAACAAAACGTTTGTACGCCCATAATATCCTGAAATAAAAAAAAATACTATTGCCTAATAAAAAAAAATTTAAAAACCCCACTTTAAGTAAAATTTGCTCCAAACCTTTCAACCTTTGTGTGTGTGCATGCATGCATGTGTGTGCATGTGTGCACATGTGGCTGGGGGGATACGGGATGGGACAGGGCACACTTAGTTGAAGAGAATCCAAAGGTGAACATACAGACTTAGGATGTAAATTCATTCAAGCTGTTTGAGAAAGGCTCTGTTTTTGCCTTTGTTTCGATTTGGAGACATAGATTGTCTTATTCTGATTATTCTTTTTGTCCTTTGTCCCAACAATTGCTATTTGAAGTCTAATGCACAGGAGAGCCCCAGTGGGCCATGAATAGAGCAATACAGTTATAGGTGCTCTGTGTTTGTGGAAACTAGGTGTTGACCTAAATATTTATAAGGGAGATATCTATCACTGGGTTAGATCTTTCTGAGCATCACAGCTTAGACATTATATCTACTTTATAGGCCCTGACTACATATATTTCACTGGAGAAAAGGCTTCTTTTAACTATATTTTGGAGATTTTAAAACATTATTTTTGGAAGTATCTGACAGACACCAGTATAATTTTGGGTTTGTTTATTGGATCTTGATTACCCAGAATCATTACACAATCTGTTTCAGAAAAGCAGTTTCTATTACATGGGATGGGACTGAAGCTGAAAAGGGTGAATACAAATCATCAGGCCTTAAAAATATCTGGAAATATTTCTGATGGTATTCTTTTATAATACTATAAACATTTTAGTTAGCAGTTGCTCTGATTTTTCCATTTCTGTATATAAACCTTGCAAATTAATAAAGAGAATCAAGTTGTTTCTCACGAAATGTACCCAAGGCATCACTACACCCCCACATAAAGTTCAGAACTTCATATCGTAAATAACTTATTGGCTGCTTGCATTTTTTAAGATGATATAATGCAGGGATTCCTAATCTTGGCTTCAAGAATGTTTGACATTGTTGTCAAAATTTTATTTGTATGGATAAAATCTTGGGTTGGATTAGATTCTCAAAGGCATCCATGACCACCTCAATCTCCTAGATTTAAGAACCCTCAATAATAAATAAGCAGACAAGTTTATATGAGACTATTAAAACAGAAGGTCTTTGAGACCATGTTTTAGTTCTCCTTTCCCTCATTTTCTGTTGCTTCTTTCAATCTGGTTTACTATGCCTAGTGTTGAGGTTCCTTCTTAGTCTTACGTTCTTGTGCATGCACAATCAAGTTAATAATGAGAGACATACTGAATAGATGCTTCTATTGCATGTCTATTCTTTTAATTCTGAATAAGGTATCCACCCTGAATCTTAGTGGCCATTCTCATTCTTGTGAACTAGTTGGACAATAAAGAAAAGAATTAAAAATTGTTCTTCTGCACTCTCCTTAATCTAAGAGCCTAGAGTAAGCCTGGGTTGTTCCTGAATTTTAGGCCTGGATATGGACCTATAGTAATCAAAAGTCAAAGGCACCTACTAAGCAGGACCTCCAAATCTACCCAACAAAGAAAATCCTAATCAGGTCTTTGAGATTTATAATCTCTTTGCTTTTCCTATTAAAAACACTTTCATTTTCAGTCTTAGGATCCCTAGGTCATACTTAAATACTACCATATTCCAACCAGGCAAGAGAAGGGAAGAGGATATCTGCCATTGCCTAGGCTCCACTTGTGATGCCTTCCTGTCTTCTGTATGTCAATAGTGTCCAATTCTTTACTGTATGCTCCTACTTTGCAGCCTGACCCCTCTCTAAAAGGAGTGAAAGGGAAGAAATGAGAAAAAAACAGTGTGAGACCAAAAGACTACATTTCGAATGGACTAACAAGCAAGATCTCTGCTTTTTATATCTCGATTGTCTATATAAGCATTATTTTCTTGAATTTGCCTTATCAGTATTTGAATTGCTCCCCTCATCACAGTTCTCAGTAAAACTAAATTCACTAGTGGTTTTCATGGAATTGGTGAGTTATGTACATTCACTACATATAATCTGATTCATTTTAAATAAACCTCCTTGTACGAACAGCATATTTTTCCTGAACATTCTTCTAACAAGTTGTTTTGAAACTCAAAAGCGCCAATGCTAATAACATCCATAATTATTTCTCTACAACTTATGCTTTTATGTATTATATAAGAAAAAAATGGGAAAAAAAGGTTTGAAAAAAGAGTTCTCAACTTGAATTAAATAAGTAAGAGATAGAACAAATTATAGTACTTATGTTGGGAAAGCTATTTTTCAGCTTTGAATCTTTTAGTTAGGGCATGACTAAGAAAAAAACTGAACGCCTACATACCAGCATACACAATGGGTTTTAGTTAGGGAAATTGGTTTTAGCAAAAGACAACTGGAAATGATTTAAAAAAACAAAAAACTCTCTTTTCTCTCTACCTCTATCTTAGCTAGAAAAATTCTAATCCTCTTAAAACCCAAATCTCCACCTACTCTCTACCTGCTCCAAATAGCAAAGATGGCTAGGAAAAAAAACACAGGCTGACCTCATTTTAAATGGAGAAATGCTCATTGGTCTCATCTTAAATTGACATTCACTGATCTTAAATAGGCCTTCAGCAATCTTACTACATTTATGTAGTCAATTTATTCTTCTATTTTTCTAAGCTACCAGTTTTACACCCATACGCTTTCCTTTTCCTTCAACTTCCAACACTTCTCTCTCCTTCTCACTCTCTGCTAATGATCCTTTCTCTTCTTTCAATTGTGAGGTTGAGAAATCAGAAGAGAACCACTTCATCTGCCCACTGTCAAGTCTATGCCCATGTCCTCTGCCTCTTCTTCCTTTGCAGTGGGGAATCATGTTCCTATGTAAGGAACAACTCCACTTGTGCAATGGATCCCATTCCCTCTGGGCCATCCCAGTACTTCACCTCTACAGTTATCCTGGCTTTTTCTTGTACCTTTAGTTTCTGCTTTTCTACTGAATCATTCTCATCTGCATAAATACAGACCACAATATCTCCCATTAAAAAAAATACTCTTCTTTAGACCCCATATCCTAACTATTGTCCAATTCCTTTGCTCTACCTTGTAGTAAAATATCAAAGTATCCAAAAGCCTCTGTGTCTAGGCTCTCCATATCTACCTCTACAATTACTTCTTTCGCCAGCCTACTCCATTCAGGCTTTCTTCTCCATTGCAGAAGCTATTCTTGTCAGAATCCACAGTGTTTTCCTTCTAGCTACACCCAATGGCCAGTTCTCAGTTTTCATCTTGTTTGACCCATCAACAGTATTTGACACAGCTAAGCTGTCTCTCTTTCTTGAAACATACTCTTCTTTCTTGGATTTCCGAGACACAGTGTTCTGCTAGTATTCCTATTACTTCGGGAACTTAGTCTCCTTTGCTGAATCTACCAACTCTTTCACATTTAAAAAGAGCCCCAGTTCTTGACATTTTTCCTTCTCCTTCAACTTCCTAGGTGTTTACATCCCTTTTGTGGTTTAAAATCTTTATGCTGATGCCTTTAAATTTATATCTTCATGAGCTCCACACTTCTGGATTTAACTGCCTACTCATCTTCACTTGAGTGACGGATAGACATGTCTGTATCTGCAGTTAATAAAAACAGAAAAATGGCCCAAGCCATACCTCTCTGTTATGGACTGAATGTCCCTCCCCCCAATTTCAGATGTTGAAACCCTAATCCTCAATGTGATAGTATTTGGAGATGGGGCTTTTGAGAGGTAATTAGGATTAGATGAGGTCCTGAGGTCTTGAGGTTCTAAGGGTGAGGCCCTGGTCTGATGGGATCAGTGTCTTTTAAGAAGAAACACCAAGAGCTAGCATGTGCATGCTCTCTCTCTCTCTTTCTCTCCCATGTGGGGACCCAGAAAGATGTCAGCAAGAAGGCACTCACCAGGAACTGAATCAGTGAGCACCTTGATCTTGGACTTCCCACCTCTAGAACTGTGAGAAAGTGTTTAAGCCACCCAGTCTATGGTATTTTGTTATGGCAATCCAAGCCGTCCAAACTGCTCCGCCCTAGGATATCCCATTTTGATAAGTGGCACCAGCATTATCCTCTTGCTCAGGCCAGAGGGCCAGGAGCCAGCTTGACTTTCTTTCCCATTTTCCTCATGCAAATTCATCAACAAATCCTATCAAATCTTCAAAATACCTTGACCATTTCTTGCCACCTTGACTGCTATAAATGTAGCCCAATACACTTAACATCTTTAGCATAAACTATTGTGCAGTCCTCTTATGGGTCTCCCTGCTCCCACTCTTCCATATGCCCAACCCTAACCCCAACATAATATTCTCCACACAATAGCCAGGGCTATCTTTTAGAAAGGTGAGTTAGAAAATGTTACTTTCTCTGAAACTTTCTGTAGCATCCCAGGACATTCAGAATAAAATCCAACTTCTTAAGTGTGATCTCAAATGTCCTCCATAATCTATCTCCATCCTTTCAATTTTTCATTTGCTTTGCTCTGGCTACATTTGCTTCTTCTAAGTAAGCTAATCATACTCTTGCCTTAAAGCCTTTGTGGGAGCTATTTTGTCCTTCTGAAATGCTCTACTCTCAAAGCTTTTCAGGGCTCACTGCCTCACTTCATCTAGGTCTCTGTTGAAATGTCACCTTCTCACAAAGGCCTTTCTTGAACATTTTATCTAAAATAGCCACTACTCTGTCTTTCTCTCTCCCTTACCCTACTTTTTTCTCTCCACAGCACTTAAAATAATCAATTTTTTTAATCAATTCTTTTTCACCAGCATGTAAAGTTCACAAGGACAAGGTCTTTGCATTTACCACTGAATCTCCACTGCCTAGAAGAGCCCTCACTGAAGAGCAGATCCTCCATAGATATATATGTTGAATGAATGAATAAATGAGCAGTTTTCAAATGTTTTCCTAAAAACGTAGAAATTGCTATTTATAAATTGTAAGGTCTGGAATCTGTTTTCAAAAATGTGTTCTCCTTTGAATGAGAAGGGAAACAAACAGACAAACCTACAAACAAGTGATTACAACAACCAGGGCTAGTTCCTTGTGGACCGAGATGATTTCAAAGTGGCAAAGGCAGAGGTATCAGCAAAGCTCACGCCATGTTTACAACCATGGTGAGAAAGTGAAAGAAACGGAGAAAACAAAATTAAGTTTGCTTTTTGGATCCTTAGAGAGAAGCAGAGTGAAAGAGGTTAGTTTCACAATACCAAACATAATCTCACTTCCCCACATCTTTTAAGCTAGAGTTATCTCATCTTACTTGGGCTTGACTGAAGACCATGCTGAGGCTGCTGTCGACCCCAGCAAACAAGATCAGTTTGCTCCCTTCCCTCTTACCTTTTAACTTTCTATGGAGTCATGTTTTACTGTCATTTATCCTCCCCCATCCTTTGTTCCAGTACAGATATGGCCCCCCAGTAAGACCATGCAACATTCCCCAAAATGTGATCCCTTATCATATTTCTTACTTATCCTTTATACTCTAGAATGAATATAACACCATCCCTGAAACAAAACAGTAAGACATGTTTAAAATATTAATTTGAAGAAACCACCAGGACTTTTCATTCAGCTGTGGAAATGTACTAATGCAAATAGAATAAGCTAACGCACATTTGATTTAATTAAGGAGTGGATCTAAAAGTTATGCTAAGTAGTTTATCCAATCATATCCTAAAATGTATCTCTGGGCACTGACTGTATATAATTGGGAATAGAAATAAAGGGCAAGCACCAAAATATTACATCTAAATTAGTCAGCTATTTGAATGAGCAACCCCTTTGTATTGGTCATGATATTGCGCATCACTACCCTCTGATGACATGCTAGGACAAATGCTCAAAACAACTAATTCTTTCCATGGTTGCTGGGTTGGCCTTGAGCAGCAAAAAGCAACTGGATTTATTTTGTTCTGGCGGCAGCTCAGTGGGAACATAAACTAGCAATGCTAGGGAACAGAAGGTCTACGAAGAAAAGGAAGTTCTACTCATATACTATATACTAAACCCTCAAATGCCAACTACACTTAAACCAGAAGCAATGTGAGTGGTAAACACTAACATTTTCAAAGAATTGTCTGATATTCATGGCAGAATCTATAAAAGGTGACTTTGAATAATCTCTTCCCAGCAAACCTGTAAAAGTTTTATAAAATATGCTGCAAAAATGACTCACAGTAGATGTAATTACTGTGCAACCTTGGAAACTGATGTAAAAAATTCAGCTGCCAGCATGTTAACGGCCACCTAATATATGGGTTGTTTGATTGGACTCTTTGGGCAAGACTGTGAAATTCCTAACCCATTGCTGCTATATATTTTATCAGGGCCAAATTTAGCTACTTTCATTTTTTAAAATGCCATTTCAGACATCACAGTGAATCAAGTCAGTGTTGCTTAATTGCTTACATACATTAGAATCTAATCCATTTCCCCAAACACTAATTTAACTAGTTATTATTTATTTTTATTTTTCAAAACAGTAGCAGAATTCTAATGCCTGAACTATGAAACTTAGAAAAATAATTACTTTCTTAGCAAAAACTGGAAGTATCAGCAGTGAAATTTCTTCCTTTATGCAATCAGCAACTGTTTTTTTATTTTAAATGTATTCATCCTAAATTAACAGTTTGGTATAAAAATATTTTATTGCCAATATTCTGTTTTCAATTGTAATATAGCATTTCTGTGGAGGGAGAAAAAAGCCAAATTTTAGAAAGGCTCACTTGCCATATTTTCACCCTATAGCTTTGGCTTTGGCCATCTAAATATGTCAACTTTTGAAAGATGTTCCTTTGTTATAAAATGATCACTCTATAATTATCACTATCCTAGGCTTTGGTCTTATGGGCTCTCACCTTTTGAATGTAAATTGATTTTTTACAAAATTGATCCTATGTTAATGTTACTACAGGTGTTTGCTAGTTAAATGACCTCGACGATGAACCTTTTAGAAAAGAGACCATCCTTCTATTTTGTAATGGAATATCGTAAGTCCAACCCTCCCCTTAAGCTTACCTGTTTGGTAAATTTACATGTATAACATTTTCTCCAACGTGGGGTCCATTCCAACCATGGGTAAAAGATTGGATGATAAAGAAATGCTCTATCAGCCTTCTTCCAGATTAACACTCAGGACTATTAGGATCATCCAAATACAGTAGGCACCACGCAAACAGAGTTGAGCTCTCACAGTCTGACAACTTCATGACATATGCCCTCTTTATTCTAAGACTTAAGTTGCAAGCAGGTAGGGATTTTATCTTATTAATCTCTGTGCCCCAATAGACATTCGTCAAACTGAATTCTCAGTTTTGTATAGTTGAAACAATGCCTCATCTTATTATATGGCTCACTCTGGTGGAACACTCTCTGATTTACTTGTAGAAAGCTGAAATTAATTTTAAAGAGAAGAATTTTTAAAAACCATATTAAAATTTTCCAAGGAGGAGGTTTGATGGTGAAGATTTCAAGTATATCAATAACAATAAAGGCTATTTTTCCATTTCCAAATTCTATAACTACAGGTATTAAAACTCAAATTGCTCTACATAATTAATTTCAGTTCTATATAAATATACATGTAGATGCTGTATGAAATTGAATTTTCCAGCACTCAATTTAATCTATTTGAAGGATTAGAATATTTTGCTCCTAGTATGGTAAATTGGGCAAATGCTGAGCCCAGAAGTTATTTTGACTGCAGATGCCGCTTAAATGTTTAATTAGCTTAAACATGTTTTCTTAAGTCATTGTGATCAGTAATTAGAAGACCCAAGTCTACTTAGATGGCTAATCTTGGTGTATAATTCTGAACAACCTAAATTTCAGGATGGCAACTTTATTTCAGAAGTCTATACAGTATACAAGAATTATCCAGAAACTCCCAGATATCCATGAAATTTAATATGCTTACAAAGTTTTAACTATTTTACATCTCATCTCAAATAATTTGGGGGCAAGTTTCTTACAGTAACAAAAACAAATTACCATCCAAAATATCATTGAGAGAAATATATACTGGATTTCCTAACATATAAGCTGAAATTGATGACAATGCGGAGCATTATGTCATTTTTGAAACTGATGGGTTTAGGACATGCTATGCCAAAATATGGCACCTTGGCACATTAAATATTTGAAGCTGAAGGAATTTGAGAAACCACCAGAAAGTCTCTCTAACTTTTCCTGCTCTTCTCTCTGAAGCAAGTCATAAGACCCTCATGTGAGAGATGCCTTCCCTATACCCAGAGGAAAGGAGCATCCTTATCTCTGAGCACGGGTGGATGCTGAGAGGAATCTGAGCAAACAGTCCCTGTTAAGTTTCCCCTCAGTTTACTTCATGTATCTCATACTCGTTGTTCTATCACATTTTCCCGTGACTTTCCACTTGTCATCAAACCCAGCATAAAAATGCTCAGGTTTAAGTACTTCTTCAGGTCATTTCCTTATGAAGGCTCCCATGTTACATAAAACTTACATTAAATAAATTTGTATGCTTTTCTCTTGTTACAAATATTCTACTCAAAAACTTAGGATAGCAGAAGAAAAAGATATTTTTCCTCTCCTACAAATCCAAGAGTTAAGAATGATTTTTCCAGCTCAAAAACATTAACCACAAAAGTACAGATCCTTCTTTGGCTTTCATTAACATTTAAATGATGTTAATGATGCTATCAGTTTGATAAGGAAGAAGGCAAAAAGAAACTCTACATACATTTTATTCAAAGTTGTTTTAAAAAGTGAGTAATACTCACCATCAAATTGGTATTAACTGATCAGCACTTAAGTGCACATACAGTAATAACATTCACAGGGTGTCAGACAGGAGAGGGGAGGTAGGGAGGGGTATGCACACACCTCATGGGTGCGGTGTGCACCGTCTTGGGGATGGACACGCTTGAAGCTCTGACTCAGGTGGGGCAAAGGCAATATACGTAACCTAAACATTTGTACCCCCATAATATGCTGAAATTAAAAAAAATAAAAAAATAAAAAGTGAGTAATAGTGATGCTAAGGATTGCAATGAAAAAAATGTTGAAAAACATCAAATTGCAGAACTCTTTTCCCAAAGGGGACTTCGTCATAAGCCTGCCACTGAGATGAGGCACTGGTCAGTCTGTTCTAGTATGGGAGGTGGGCATGCTGGAGGTAGAAACTTCTATCACTCTCAAGTAGTAGGGAAGAGGAGCTTAAGGAAGATAAAGCATCACTTTGCAAAAGGCAATGAAAAAGTTCTGATTAAGGAAGGAAATATTTTCTACTTTTTAGAGGTATTAAAGGCCAGAAGAATTATGAGTGTCAATGGAAGTGAATTCCCTTCAATAACCTCTACTTCGGTATTATGCTCAGATTAAGGAAATCTATTTATAACAGTCATCAATAAAACTAGACATGTCTTTAAATGATGCTTTACAATTTTGGGGAAAACAAAAAAGCTTGTTTATTAAAGAATGTGATAAAGAGTGAAAACACAATTATACCTTTTTTAAAACCACTGGAAGCAAAAACTTGCATTAGTACAATACTTAACAATGAACAAAAATGCTTTTACATACATTGTCTCAATTGATTACTGTTACTACCCTAAATGTGGACAAGGCTAGGTAACATTTTCATTTTACAGAAAAGGACATTGAGGCTTTGAAGTTTGCTAGTTGTTTTCAAAAAGAAATCTGTCACTCTCAGTTTTTAAAAAAAGTGACCAAATTTTAAAAAAACCACATTCATAGAGATGGAAAATTTGTCAGCAATGGCTATGCTTAGAGTTACATTTTATATTACCTGGTACTCCTTTTGTTCCATATTGTGATTTTATGGGGGTTTTGTTCTTGTTGTTATTTTTGTTGTTGCTGTTGTTTTTAGCAAGGCAGAGAGTCAAATACTTGCCCATCTGCTTCAAAATCAGACATCTGGCAGCACCTAGGATTAGATAGATAGCTTAATGGAATGGACCATTTGTAGCAGAGAATGGTCTCTAACTCAGCCTTGCTCCAGATTCGCACCACTTTGAACTAACCTACAAAGGAAAGAAGTCAGCTTCCCTGGTCTTCTCTCTTCCTGATAACTTTCTGAACTGCATCGACTGCACAAATTGTGATGGACTGGTGGATAAGTGAAGGAGAAGGGGACTGCCATGCATAATGGCTCTTGATTTATCATGGGGTACTAACTCTCCCGTACTTTTCAGATACCGCACTAAATTCGTCCCCAAATGAGTGGATTTTGGCCCTGTGGATTGAGTTCTCCTTCTGTTGCTGGAGACGTCACAGAGAAGTAAGGCCTCTAATTATGCTCGTTGAATGACACTGTAATATTTAAAGTATTTCTGAGATAGAAATGACTTAACAAGGTTTATTTTAAAACTCTTCTGATTTTCTCACCCACTTTATGGACAGTGTTTATTTATTACATGCCAGGAATTTTAGGAGGTAGGGGAAATTCTTGAAATAAAATTTTAATACCGATCGGTAAGTTTTTTAAAGTTTTATTTATAATGAAGAGCCTTCATATGGCTGAAACATTTGACTTCCGATGTTTACCGCTGGAGCGTAGGAGCTGGCCTATACTTTACTCTCCTGAGCTAAATGATATTGCCTTATAAAGAGTAGAGAACATCTTAATCACAAACTTTATGAAGAAGATTGCCTGACTACTGCTATATGAACTTCCAGCCTATTGTGTCCAGCAATATGTATGTAGCACTATTTCAAGTCCTCTTTGCCGATAATTTAATGCTGCCTCTAAATTTAATGCCTATTGCCTTTTCACCAGAAAGCAGTTTTTACTGATGATAATGATGATGGTCATTAGGGCCTTGGAGACTTTTAAAAGGATCCAAGGATGAATGAATAAATAAAAACCATGATGACTCATCCTGCACCGAATGCCATTAGTATAACGCACAGCTCAGCACAGCTCCTCGCCCCTCTCACAAAACTGCACTATTTAAATGTATGTTACATTTCTTTTTTAAACAAAATGAGTATAATTTATTCAGAGAATATTATAGGATTGTGGAATGTCAGCAATTCAAATAGGTAAGATGCAAAAAGGAAATATATTTTTACTAGGCTGATTTTTTTTTCTCTAAAACCAGTCATAGTAGTTCAATAATCAGATTCTGTCAGGCTCTATGTTCATTCCTTCCTTCCTGAATGAGAGGAGCTTATTTTTGTCACATTTTCATTGCTTTCTCTATTTTATATTTTAAATCTATTAAGGAATATCCAGTTGAATTTCCTTCTAATATTGTTTCAGGTAAGTGGGAAAAAAATAGATACTGGAATCTTAGAGCACCATTTTTTACATTAGTTAAATTAATATGACTTAATCAATATTTCATATTCATATTAATAAAAATGTGAATGTGTAGACCCTGCCCTTAAAAACTAGCATACAGGTATAAAGAGATATGCCCAGAATTATTTTTATGAACACATGCGTAATATTTCCCCCAAATTAAAGTTGTTACAGATGGTGTGTTATGGGCCATTATGGTGTATTTTATTTTGCAAAGGATTAAACTATGGAAAATCCCAGGTTGCAAAAAGATTTATGATCATTATGCACTGACTTTATTAGTATAGTCTGTGTTTTTCCCTTTATCGGCTGATTTCCAAGTCATTGATCAGCTTTCTGATGACATTAATATATGGTACGCAGTCATTTCTCTCTTTTCCATACACCTATTTCCCCTTTCTTCTTGGATCAGACAGGGGACAGTGAAAAGGACACTGAGCCAGAGCTCAGATAACGAGGATTCTGTGCCTCACTATCCGTGAAAGAGCCAGGTGACTGATCTTGGGATGGTGACCAGAGTACCTGTGACTTGCTCTCTTCCCCATAACATACAGATAATAATGCCACAATGTTGGTGAGACATAATTGTTATTATGTTCTTTAGTCTGCAAAGAAACAATCACCAAAAGACCTAAAGATTAGAAGTTAGCTATAGAAAGATTCTTGCTTTAAACAAATTCAATGTATTTGCATTTAAACAAAGATAAATGAGTAGATAGTTATTCATTTTACTTTAGAAATATCCGATATAGGAAATAATGCATTTTAAAAGCTAATGTCCATAAAATGTTCAAAGTACAATTCAATTTGCAAATATTGAATTCAAATGCACATATAGCAAGGCCTGAAGTACAACTGCATTTTAAAACCTACTGAGAGGCTTTGCATGCAATTTAGTCTAATATGTTAAAAGAATAGTACATCAAATTGGAATTGATTGCTCTGAATCAATTCAGTCACTCTGCCATTTACATGAGGCTGGTCCAATGAAAACCAAAACTTTTGTGAGCCTGGGAAGAGTGAGAACTTCCCATTGCTATTTAAATTGGAAATTAACTAGTTGGTTGACAAAATGTTCTGATTCTTGAGCTTGACTTGTATGATGAGAACGAAGTGTGCCTTTTGGTTCAGACCTCCTGCCTGGGTAGCCAGCTACTCAGTGAAATACGCCAAGTGCACACTTGGGTGTTTCTGTCTCTTAGAAGAATGAATCAAAGCCTTTTGGTAAAATGTTCTTGGACACGAATGGTGGAGCTTTCCCCTGAGTCAGAGCTGGTTTTGGCCATGAGATTTTGGCTCTCATTTATGTGTGTGGACCATGGAGCCTGATTTACATTGGGGTTGGTCCTATAAGTCATCTAGAAAGCACAGAATTCATGGTACTGTGTACATAAACCTATTCACCAACATGCATGTATACATGTATAATGTGTGCAACATCATCTGTAATATAATAAAGAGGGTTATATAGTAGGAAAAATATATTTCTTTAAACTCTGGAATCACTCATAGGGTAGTGAGAGGTTCACACAAAAGGCACAAGAGAACTGAGATCAACAGAGGGAACAGAGGATTCACATCTCCCATCTTATATTCATTCTCACTAACTGGTTAGGGAACAAAAATTTCCCCTGCTGCTTATGTTATTCTCTGTCTCTCTCTTTCCCCCTCTCCCTGACAAGCATATATGACAATGCTCCACAATCTGTACTTTTTTTTTGCCTAATAGTCCTCTTACCTGCTTGCAGAACTTCAGCATGAATGCTGGGTTTTTTTAATAGAATATTACCTAAAACACAACAGCGCAGCTTGGTGGACTTCAGAGAGCCTTCCCCTTGCTTGTACACACACAGTTGTCAGGTCTTCTATAGTACTGTTTAAATCAGGTGAGGAAATAGAAGGCGACATCCATCTTAAAGAGATGGAGATAGATGCATTGGAAGCAGAACGGGATGCCACAGCTTCACATTCTATTTGAAAACTCTTAGCTATCTTCTTCAAAGCAAAATGCTTCTTTTAAAATGGTTCATCTGCTGCTGTAATGATGTGCCACTAAATTGCAGTGTCTCTGGGGAGATGGGGAGCTACCACCACCACCAGGATACTTCTGTGTCATTGGCATTGCCATAGCACTCGTTCTTCCTGGAAATAAAAGATAACAATCAGGATGTTGATGTTAGAATGGATCTGCCAGTACTACAGGAACCTTCTTAGGTTTACATATACACACTAAGTAAATATTTAGTAATTTAATAATTATGCAATAAATGGAAATAGGTTGAAACACATATAAAGTATTTCAGTTCATTAGCTCTTAATTAATTAATAATTGTTGCTTATAATTACCAATATCAACTAGGATTCCTGCTATGTATATTGGCATTATGAATAGTTTCTGTATCTTTATTTCAATATCTTTTGCATAACCAAGCAAGATAAAAGATAAAAAATTATATTTTGCTTAAAAATATATGTGAGCATATTCAGGTTGAATATCCTTTATCAGAAATGCCTGGGAGCACATGTGCTTCATATTTTGGATTTTTTTGGATTTTGCAATATCTGCATATACATAATAAGATATCATGTGGATGGGACCCAAGTATAAACACGAAATTCATTTGTTTCATACATACCTTATACACACAGCCCAAAGATAATTTTATATAACAAAGTTTGTGTACATTGAACCATCAGAAAGCAAATATCTCCACCACCGTGTGGATAATTTGTGGTTGTTTGGCATTACCATCATTCTCGACTATTAATTTATATGCTACCAATAGGTAGTCATTTTCCTACCCTTATTCACATATAAGTACTTAACAGTAAAAAATATGACATACCATTAATACAGTGATAAAATAATGTGTTTAGGGTAACTTGTGGCATCATGTCAACACTCAAAAAGTTTCAAATTGTGGAGCATTTCAGATTTTGAATTAGGAATGCTTAACCTGTGCATTCAATTCAACACATTACTTTAGTGCCTGCAGGTCATACAGCTATAAGTGCAAAAATATTTGTGTCTTTACCTGTTCAGATACACTCTTAATTAATTCCTAAAGGGCACAGAGCATAATTTGTCATAACTTCGTTTGTGGTGTTGTGCTTTTCTTTGACTAGTCACAATTTAGAATAATTATAATAACTTAATTCTCAGAAACAATTTACTCTTTTATACCTTTGCATTTCTTCTTCTTTTTTTTTTTTTTCTTTGAGATAGTGTCTTGCTATGTTGCCCAGGCTGGAGCACAGTGGCTATTCACAGGCATGATTATGCCTTCAGGAGCTCACTGAAGTCTCAAACTCCTGAAATCAAATGATCCTCTTGCCTCAGCCTCCTGAGCAGCTGGAGCAGCAGGTGCATGCCACCATGCTCAGCTACCTTTGCATTTCATGAAGACTTTTCTAAGGAAAGAATAATTCTTTTATATGGTAAAAAGCAATTTGTCTTATGTATATGAAAACTACACTTGTAGCTCCTATGATAGGTATTTATATTTGTTTCATCCAGTTGTAATGGATTTAGTCTGGGACTATAGGAAGGAAGGGATCAGTACAGAAACTAGAGTTATCTCAACATGATATTTTGAACCACTTAGCATGTCCAAAAGTGAACGTGTCACTTTCCCTAACAAACATATCTTTCTCATCTTGGAAAATGTCATTTATCTACTCAGGTGCCAAAGCTGTAGAACTGAGCCTTGTCATTGTCTCTGTTGTCCTCCTTAGGTCTCTCTCCCCACCTCATTGCAGGAAGCCACCAAATCTTTTCATTTCTAACTCCTTAAAATCACTTAAATATGCCTATTTCTCCCTGCCCCTTTGCTCTCTCCTTGATGTAGAATACTATCATTTGCATGTTGCTTGGATTTCTGTAAAGCCTCCTAACTGGTCTCTTCAACTCCAGTCTTCTTCTTCAATCCATCTGCCATACTCAGCCAAAGTAGTCTTTTTCTAAACATATCTGCCTTTTAAACAAACTCCTGAATGCTTAAAATTATTCAATGGTTTTTGGCCCAACGTCCAAACTCCTTAGCATGGCTTATAAGGCCTTTCAAAATCTGGCCTCTGTTTACTTCAACTAGCTCTCCATGTTTCACCCATTATTCATTGCTGGAGCAATAAAAAACTAACAGCAATTCTGTCAAATTTATCTTCTCTCTAACCTCAATTTTGGAATTTTCTGTTCTCTTGATACAGAAGGTCTTGCTCCAACTCTGCTTGGCTCAACCCTATCAACATCCCTGGAAGTTAGACGTGTCTTTCACTGGAGAAGTCTTTCCTGGTTCTCCCACAGTCACCTAAATGCACTGTGGATGCCCCTAACACATCCATTCAGCATTTGACAAATATCTGTTAGGTGTCCACTGTATGCCAAGTACTGGTTTAGGCGGTTATAATATGTAGCTGAACACAAACATAAAAATCCCTGCCTCCATGGACCACACATTCTTCTAGTGTTACCATGACAATGTATCTCACTATTTTCCTTATTCTCTTCCTCATTAGATAAAGGCAGGAACACTCTTCAGGTTATTGTATTGTCATGATTGGCACAATGTCCAACCAGTAAATATTCCTTTAAAGAATGAATAATCTGATCAAATAGGAAGAAAAGAAATGCCACCATTTTTTTTTTTATCTTAGGTCACTATAATTATTTTGAAGCCAAAGAAAACTTGTTTAGAAGTAAAAGAATCCAAACCCAACTCTACATGTCACCTTAAAATTTTTTCCTAAGATCATCTTAAAAGTAATTAGCTCTTGAATTTTGAAATCCATCTGATGTATTCTTTTCAAAATCAAAATATTACTGTGGTCTTCCTTTTCGCTGGGGAAAAAGAAAATCGATGGGGTTTCAAAACATTAAATACCCTTTCCTTGCCTTCTAGATTTTTATTTCTAATTCTGAAGAATAGCTTAGGACTTCAGTGTGGCTACGTGGTTTGCACGAAAAACGTCTGTCTCTCCATGTAATCTCAGACCCATAGAAAGTGTATATTTAATCCTAGTGTTCGAACACGCTTATATTTCTGTTTCAGATGACCATCTAGTGTTTCTGTTGCTGATTCTGATTTTTCCATTATAGACCCTGATGGACAGAAAATGGGTAGATTGGACTAGAAATTAAAAGAAGTTACAGAAAAACTCAATAATTGAAAGCAAGTTTAGGGGGAAAAGGGTCACATGTAATTTTGAAGACACATTCATATGTCTATACATCAAATTGCCAGCTAATGTAAAAGGTTTGGATCTAATATTCAGTATGATCTCACAATTTCTTCACAAAACAAGTATGATCAATACATAATTTTTTAAAATGATCACTAAAATGTATACTTCTTACCTGGATTCTAAACATACACATCTTTATTCATACGGGTTTATGTTTTTGTTCTCCTAGGTTCTTTATACTTACATACCTACACTATTCTTTTTCAAATCCTATTGGTTGTTTTGTTTTTGTAGAGATCACGAGTCCACTTATACTTTCCTCTGCTTTGTGTGTGTAGGTAATAGCCTTTTTGTATACCAATTTGCTTACACTGCAGTCTATAATGGTAATACTGTACATTGCCTGACCTCTGAATGGAAAAATAATAACAAGTTAAAACAGTCATTTTACCTGAAGTCGATAAGGCCATAACACTCACCCTGTTTTCAATTCACATGCTCAATTTTCATCCACTCACTCTCGACTTTGAGAGGAAGGAATAATGACAGGTTACAGGCACTTTATTTCAAAATTCACTCACAAAGTTATTGACAAGCATTTTTCACAGAAACAGCTCTTCTCTCTGACCCTCGTGAGCTGTTTACATGAAAACTGCTCTTCCTTGTAGATTAATGAGAGTGGAACCTAATTCCATACCAAACATGTAGCAATTGCTTTAGCATCTCTGTTTTTGATATGGGAACAAAAATAGGGATAATTTGCCTCAAATTGCAGTCACTTCAGTCATAATAAAATCTCAGAGAGTACTGCTTGCTTTCAACTTTCATTAGGTAAGCTGGGGCTGTTATTAAGGTACCAACACATAAATGTTATATTAGCACTTAACAGAAGCATAGCATTCTCCTCTAGGAGATAAATTCTACCCTTGTCAATATAATTCCACACTGAGTGCAGTAAAAGAGTTTGAAAAGATGAAATAGTGAAGCTTTGCACTAGAGGAAAAGAAATATCTTGTTCATTCAAGCTTAAAGGCCATTTTGTTGGCCCAAGGTACTAGGGTACTGTTTAGAAAATAAGTCTAAGAGAAACTCTCTTGGGTCAAGCCAAACATTGAGACAAACTTTCAGACATGTTATCTTTGTCCGAGGTTGTTAAATCAGTTACTTTAAATTTCTGTGTGCCTTCAACTGTGAAGAAATAATAAGAGTTTAAGGCTAAGGTGGAGTTCATTTCTGGAGAACAAATGATAATCATTTTGTGTGACTCGCTGTACATACAACACCGACATATTTTAATTTTTTTTTTAAGTATGGTAAGCCCTTTTAAAATGTAAGGTATTATGTATAATGTCATGATGGAGCTGTTAAAATTAAATCTGTGTTTATCCTTACTCTTATCGCTATGTCTTTTAGATACTCTAAAAATAACTATCCAGTTTAAAGCTATGAAATGTGTTGTCACATTTAGAGCTATGAGGACTATTTAATCTAAAATGGAAAAAAAAGATAGGAGGGGCATCTAAAAGCTTGGCTATTGCTAGCCCTAACTTTGCCGTTTTTCATCTTTATTTCTAGTCTGTCAGAGTTCTTTATCATACTATCACTCAATTGTAAGGTCTTTTCAAGAGTCCATTGTCATTTGGATTATTTAACAGCCTTAATTGCACAAAATTGTCTGTCTTAACTACCATAATAACATTCAGACCATAATGTTTTTCAGGTGACACATAAAGTATCAAAGTGACTAACGCCCCTTAGCATTTCCAAGACCTATAATTAGAAGCAACAACATACAGTATGTGATTTTGTTTAAAGACGTTGGTGAGAAAACTGCTTGGCTTAAAGTTACATTCACAGAACTGAATGCATATGTATTTGCCAATTAATGCTGATATGCTACTAAACTGGGAAATAACCATCATTCAGCCTTTCCCACAAGGTTAATCTATTTCCACCCACCCTTCCTCATATCCTTTGCATTCTGGTAATCCTGAAAATGGCCTGTAAATTCTTACCGTGGCTAGACTCATGGAGAAAAGAAGTGTTAAGGACATCTCTATGAGACTTCAAAGTCATAGATTTAGCAGATGTTCACTGGAACTAAGTTTTTAAAAAATTAATTAATTTTTTAATTGACGCTCTGTAATTGTACATATCTATGGGGTACAATTTGATGTTTTGATACATATATATGTTGTATAAAGATCAAATCAGGGTATTCAGTGTGACAATCACTTCATGCATTTATGTTTTCTTTGTGGTGTAAACAAGTTTTAAAATGATAGTTTTGTTATCTAATATCTGTATGAATGAAAGAGTCATTTCCTTTTTAAGAACAAATAAATAACTTTCAATCCATAAATAATTCTTTAAAAAATAATTTTTGGGGACAAAATGACAACTATTTTATGTACTCACAGTTTAATATGCTGGCAAATATTGTATACAAAAATTTTTAGTTGGTTTCCAGAATTAGAAAGTTTTTTTTGTGATGTATATAATTAAAAATTAAATGGAATTGTTGAGAGCTAGCAGCTTCCCAACATTAACATTAAGTGCAAATTCAAATAGACTTTTTAGAGGAGGTATCAGTGACCTACCGTTTAATTATAGCAAGTATTCGACTATGAGCTCTTCAATGACAGAGAATACATTTTACATTTTTTTGTATCCTAAGCACCTAGCATAGTATCTGTGGTACCCAATAAGTGCTCAAAAAACATTTCATGCTAACGTTTTTCTGGAAGGCAATTTTTATCAAATTTCCAATGCTTATTTAATTTGTCCCTGGAAATTCAAGTTTAGGATTTTATTCTAAGAAAATAATTGGAAATGTTCACAAAGAAAATAATTGGAAATATATAGGATGTTTATCACAGATAATAGCAAAAATTAACCAAAAACTAAGCAAATATATTATAGTATATTATAAAATACTGTTCAACTATGAAAAACTATGTTTTCATTTAAAGAACATTTAATTGTAAGAAAAAATAAACTATATTATGTAGGAGAAAAAGTTCAAAGACTCAAAGATACAATAAAATCTCATTATAATAAAATGCATATGTAATATGTGTATGCATATGTATACACATACATGTATACATATTTGAATGGGACAGAAAAATATTATCTGTTACAAGAATAAAGCACACAGTTCCTTGCAAGCCCCCACTGGCTTGTAAAGACAGGGGGTGCTAAGATGGGTCCTTTGTTTACTGAATGGAGAGATATGTGTGAGAACGAGGAGAGAAGAGAAGCTGGGAGACAGGACCAGCTCTATGCTGCAGGACTAAATAATAGGCTAGGAGTGGAGGCAGTTGGTATTTGATAGGAATTAGGGGCATGGCAAAGAACAGATGTCTGATGGAGACTTTTTGTTGTTTTGCTGTGCAGTATGTATTGTATTATTCTCTTGTGCAGCCCCCTGAAAACGTCTGTAGAATTTTCATTTTTCTCTTATATTTTGTAAAGGTATATTTGCTTTGAGAAGAGGTGACCAAGTGCTGACTCTTGCTCAGGGGCAGAAGCAAGACTCTTTGGGGGGCCCAATCACATCTGGGATATTTTTATAAAAGAAAATGCACCAAAATATTAAACGTTCATTAGCTCGGGTAGAGAGAGGAGAAGGTGATCTTCATTTCCCTCTTCGTATTATAACAGATTTTCCAAATTTCTATAATGAATATTTATTACTATTATAATCTGAAAAAATGTTATTTAAAAAAAATTGACGTCAAATGAATAAGTGAATAAATCAATGAATTAATGAATTTAAAATGGTAGTTTAGAGAAAGATAAAGTATATTCACAAATAATTGCTCTAATTTACACTGAATGTAAGAAAAGTCAACCTCCTTTCAGTTTTTAGTTGTCCTTTGAAATAAGACACTGGTTTTAGAAAACACACATACACAGACACACACATACACACACACACATACACTTGCACAAGTTCTACAATGCTTGATTAATCAAAAAATAAATTTGCCTACTTTACTTCCTTGAACAAAAAGTAATATATCTTATCCTTTTAAATCAATATTTAGTTAAAAATTTTAATATATATTACCTATAACTACAATAAAAGTAATTTTCAAAATTCCATTCTTACACATTTTTCTTCAAAAAAAGCAATATAACAAAATAAGAATGTGCTTTAAGTGACTAATGAAGGTAGCTGTGTTGACATTAATGTTCTCCCAACTGTCACTCCCACTGATTAAGGGTACTGATTCTATCTAGACAAGTAAGGCTTAAAACCTCACTCTACCACTTACTGGCTGTGTGATCGTAGGGCAGGGGTGGGGAATCTGCAGCCTTAAGGCCACATGTGGCCTTCTCGGTCCTTAAGTGAGGCCTTTTGAAATTTTACAGAACAAATCCTTTTACTTTTATTAATATTTTTTTGTTTGGCTTTTATAATTTTATTTTGTTTTTAAAATGAACATATTTAAAATACCGAAGAATAAAACAAGTTTCAAAGAAATAATCCTCCCAGATTGACCGGCACAATTAAAACATTTGTAAACCATAAGAGCTAAATTGACAGTTGCAACGCTCACTCATCATTTAGTTCTAACTTCCCCCACCTGACTGGCGCGACTACTGCACAAGGCTGGTTGGTGAGAGTTTAGGGGGGTCGGCTACACCAGTCTGTTATCAGCTTTTGACAGAAGTGTACTGTGTTTCTGTTTGAAATGGAATTTGTGAATAGTTGCACAGCACGACAGTATTTTTTAATTCTGTCTGCTAACAGCCCATCATGTCAAAGAAGACCAAGAGAACGCTGAAGGAAGCAAGTAGATTTTTAATGAAGATTGGGAATTGCAATATTATCTTGCTTCTGCTAAAGATAAGATGATTCGCTTGCTTTGTGATACTGCAATATCAACATCAAAGAAATTCAATGCTCATTGGCATTATAACACTCATAAGGACCACAAATATTTTACATTAGAGGGAGAGGTGCAAAAGTTTGTACTGTAGAAAGAAAAAGATGAAAGGCAAAAGCAAAGACAATTCTTTCAAGCAGCAATAAGACCAGGGAATAATGCTACCAAAGCAACTTATAAAGTAGCTTATATACTCAGGGAAAAAGGGGAAGCCATTCAGTGATGTAGAAATTGTGAAAGAATGCATTGTTGAATTTGTAGTATGCTTAGACCACGATAATGTTTAAAACTACAAACAACTGCGTCTTTCAAGGAGAACCATAACTGATTGGCAGCATGAATTTGCCTTCAACTTAACAGAACAATTTCATCCAATACTTCGAAAGGAAAATATACATAATTCAATCACTGGATGAATCAACTGACACTACTGACTTGATGCAGGTTTCATACTTCATTTGGGTGATAACAGAAGATTTTCTTTGCTACAAAGAGTTACTCACTTTGGGCACTCTTTCAAACAAAGCACGGGGAGTAGGTATCTCCAACAACTTTCAGGATAACTGTCATGAAGCTGGACTGAATTTGGTAAATTTAGCGAGTGTATGTACAGATGGTGCACCTTCCATGCTAGGAAAATATGAAGGGTTTATTGCACAGATTAAAAAAAAGTATTAACAGATCCAGATGCTCTCATTTCTTTTCGTTATATTTTGCCTCAGCAAAATCTCTGTGCTAAAGCTACTATTTTAAGTGACAATTTGCAATAAGTTATGAGTATTGTTAACTATATTCATACAAATGCAACATAGCATCCTCAGTTTTGTAACATGCTAAAGTTGAATGATGAGGTAATCAGTGTGCATTTGCCGTATCCTTCCAGAGTGCATTGGCTAACACAGGGACAAGTATTAGCCAAAATTTTATCTCTGCAAGAACAGATAATTAAATTTTATGAAGAACAGAATCGGCAATGTGAATTATTGAAAGAAGATTTCTACAGGAATGCAGCATTTCTGTGCGATACCATGTCAAATCAAAATGACTTGAATATTTCTTTGCCATGTAAAACTAAGTCTATATATGATATGTGACAAAAAATCCAAGCATTTCAAAAAAAGCTATCTTTTTTCAAAATACTTCTTCTTCAAAAGGAAATTTCAGATGAACATTTTTCCCCAGTGAGCAAAGGTCATTGATGAGTAGGATGATATAGGTGAATCATTTGAGGAATACACAGCTGTTACGGACCTATGAATTGGAGAATACAGTGAAAGGTTCACTGACTTTGAGAATCATGACATCCCATTCAAATTAGCATTTCAATCTCACCTAGTTGATATCATGGAGGCACCTAAAGAACTGCAGATGGAATTCATCGAGCTCTCAGTAGATGACATTTTATAGTCATTGTTGATGCTAAGAAAGATCCAATTAAAATAATGGAAAAATGCAGTAGAATACCCACACCTTCAGCAACATGCCCAAAAAAATGCTTTATTGCTTTTCAACCACTTATTGCTACAAATCTATGTTCTTCTACCTAACCCAAATCAAGATGCCCTTAAGGTCACAAATGGCTGATACCCATCTAGAGGATCAACTGAAACTGCAGAGCTCCATGCTGCAATCAAATGTTTAAATGCTTTCCAACAAAAAGCAGACATAATAAAGTAATTAAAAGGATAGCTAACTTTAAAATTTACAAATAGTTTTCATTTTTCTGAAATTATTAAGTACATACTTGTTAGATTTTTACAAAATAATGTACATTTTTAAGTGTATCTAATTGAAGTTTCTTGAACGCAGTCTTGTTTGATTACAGCTAAGTTAATGCACGCTTTTCAACATGAAAAGGTTCGCCACCCCTGTCTTAGGGCAATCATTTAACATTTCAATTTCCTCATTTATAAAATGGGGATAACACTAATTCCATCTCAGGGTTGTTATGAAAATGACGCAAGCACTTGTAGATCTGGCTAGATGATCACCTTATATTTGGGTCCTGCCACATGTATTTATGCTCATGTTTATATTTGTATCAGTGCCTCTGAGCACCTAAACATCCTTTCTCCTTTGCTTCCCCGTGAAAACTTCAGCAGAATTTTCTTTCTTTTTTTTTTTTTTTTTTTTAGTTAAGGTGTTCATTTGGCACCAACACATGCAAACATAGGCACTAAACATTGCAGTCATTCTTCCTGTGTCCACTATTATTGTTCTCAGATTCTTTTGTCAGCTATAAAAACAAAACTGCATTGTTGTAAAAATTCACCATTAAAAGACAGTTTAATAGAATAATAGTTTAGTTCCCTGACTTATTTAATAAATTGAGATTATAATTTGAAGACAGGAAATTATATTACAGTGGAGTGGTATACTGCTTTAACTGTCTTAACTAACAGGAATAGAATTTAGGTGTCCTTAATATATAAATGATGTCCTTGTGCCAAGTACAGGCCAAATGGTACCATGACACGCTACACAAAAGAAGGTTTTGCAATGGTTCACATAGAAAGAAATAGTGGAGAAATGAGTCATTACATGATATATTGCAGTATATCTATAAAAACCAGAAAAGAAGTCAGACTACAGCAGTCAGCACTTATTTGGTGAAGAGATATATCATATGAGACCTATTTTTGTAAGCATTAATTTGCAGTAGCTCATTAGCAGTGTGTAAAAGTAAATGTATTATAAGGTATCTTTGTTTAATGATATTTCTTTATTAGTCAATGTTATAAAGAATATTATTAACATGTCTGTCCTAAATAAAGAAGCATATATTTGTAACTAAAATAAATCACTTATGGCATATGTCATTACAATAAAGTAATGCTTTTAATTATAGTTGTATTGGTTTTGTAGGTTTGTTTTTATTTAACCTTTATATTTGTTTTGGTTGCATAGTTGTATAAAAGCTATAGATAAAGGAGTTCATAGATAGTTTTATAGTTTTACATGTACAACTAACATTATAAAAAAAATAATGCTGACCAAAAGAAGACACCTGTAAGAATTTTTTTCTCACTTTCAAGGGTAAAAATTCTGGGAAATACATACCAGAGTAACCTGCTTTTCCTTGCAGAATGTCAAACTATATCATTACCAAAAGTGATGTGCAATTCTGGCTGAAAATTTAATACATTTGGTTTCTATTCAAGAACTAGGATAGGTTTGTGGGCTTAATTATATTGCCAAAGGTAACGATAATGGTGAGAATTATTCTGCACATCTAAAGACGGTGTTCCTACTCCCCAGTGATAGGGCGTGCTCTGATTTATACTGACCCATTGACAATTGTCATCTAGTTATGACAAATGACATACCATTGCAAGTTTTCATTTTTCATCTATAAAATGGGCAATGACTATCTGATTATTTTAAAAAGTTGAGGTGAGCCGGGCGCGGTGGCTCACGCCTGTAATCCTAGCACTCTGGGAGGCCGAGGCGGGCGGATCGTTCTGAGCTCAGGAGTTCGAAACCAGCCTGAGCAAGAGCGAGACCCCGTCTCTACCAAAAATAGAAAGAAATTAATTGGACAGCTAAAAATATATATATATATATATAAAAAAAAAATTAGCCGGGCATGGTGGCACATGCCTGTAGTCCCAGCTACTCGGGAGGCTGAGACAGTAGGATCGCTTGAGCCCAGGAGTTTGAGGTTGCTGTGAGCTAGGCTGATGCCACGGCACTCGCCCCAGGCAAAAAGAGTGAGACTCTGTCTCAAAAAAAAA
>RJWJ010000721.1:0-185027 GCA_004363605.1 Indri indri
ACATTTTAACAATGTTTATTCTGCCGACCCACGAGCATGGTATGGTTTTCCACCTATTTACGTCTTCTGCTATTTCCTTCCTCAGTGTCTCATAGTTCTCCCTGTAGAGGTCTTTTACCTTCTTAGTTAAATATATTCCTAGATACTTTATTTTCTTTGTTGCTATTGTGAAGGGAATTGAATCTTTGATTTGGTTTTCGGTATGACTGCTGTTGGCGTATATGAAAGCCTCTGATTTGTGTGTATTGATTTTGTATCCTGAAACTTTACTGAATTCATTTATCAGTTCCAGTAGCCTCTTGGTTGAATCTTTGGGGTTTTCTAGATATAATATCATATCATCAGCAAATAGTGAGTGTTTGATCTCTTCTGTTTATCTTTACCAGAATCTGGTATTAAAATTACACTAGCTTCGTAACTTTGATCATGGGGGGGCACTTTTCATCTTTTCATGTGGCTTGGAGTTGATAGTTTAAGGAACAGTGAAATCACCTGGACTTTAAATATTAGACAAAACTCAGTTTTGACATCATCTGCGTATGAAATCTTTTAAACACCTTTCCAAGCCTTCTGCAGTAATTAGCCTCTGTACCTTGCTACTTTATCTTGGGTCAATTATAGCAATTTATATTTTGTTAGGAGTCAAGTGTTTCCTGTAGATATTTTTTTAAAAAAATTGTGGTCTTTGTTTTTTTTGTAGTGACAGGGTCTCATTCTGTCACTCAGGCTAGTGTGCTGCAATGGCACAATCATAGTTCATTGCAACCTTGAACTCCTGGGCTCAAGCCATCTTCCTGCCTTAGCCTTCTAAGTAGCTGGGACTACAGGCACATGCCACCACACTGGCTAATTTTTCTTAATTTTTATAGAGATGGGGGTCTCGCTATGTTGCCTAGGCTGGTCTCAGACTCCTGGCCTCAAGTGATCTTCCCGCCTCAGCCTCCCAAAGTACAGGGATTACAGGTGTGAGCCACAGTGCCTGGCCTCAAATTTGTTTTCAAGAGGTTATATTACCTCTTACTATAGTGTTTATTACATTATATATTATATATTTTGTGTTTATTATATAGATTCTATATCCTTTTTCTATTTATATTATTATATATTATATTGTATGCTATTATATTATATATTGTAGTTCTTTTTAATTTCTTCTGTATCTATGGTTATGGTTATATGTCCTACCCTGTTCCTAATCATGCATATTTTGTACTTTTTAAAATCTTTATTTTGAAGTTTTTTAATCATAATCAAACTCGTAAATGGTTTGTCCAGTATACTGGCATTTTTGCAAAACTAGCTCTTGAATTTATCCATTCCTATTTTTTTATTATTATAAATTTATTTTCACTTTTATCTTTATTAATCGACTTATTTTCTCTTGGTTTATCTTATTGTCACTTCTCTAATTTTCTAGGATACAAAGTTTTCATTATTTTTAATCTCTCTCTTTTAATAAAAGCATTTAATTATCTAAATTTTCCTCTGCGTACAATTTATGCTATGTTTCGGTTTTGATTGCCTCTTTGTTCCAAAGTTTGTCTAAGGGTGTATTTCGTAATTTCTAAGTCTTAATATTATCACTTTTTATTATTTATTCTACGTCTATTGGATGATGACAAGAAACATGGACTTCAGAATCCCTCCTTCCTTTGTTCCATCAACCTAGAAAATAATTTTTATTATCTTTTTGAGGGATTATAAATGTATAAATTCCTTTAGGTTTTTAATTTTTGTCTTCTACTTATGACTGATTTTGAAAGGGTTATACTAAAATCTCCCAGTAATATTACATTTTTATATAATTCTTTTTTATTCCTAATAGCTTTTGCCTAATATATTTGGCTGCTATTTTTTCTATGCACAGAGGTTTGTGAGTTATTATCTTTGTCTGGGTTGTCTGGGAAGCAGGTACCAGGGTCAGAGTGAATATGGGTGGATTCTAGTAAGGAAATGCCTAAGAAAGAAAATGGGGAGGAAGTTGGGAAAGGCTGGGAGAGTGGTCAGACCACAGTGCAAGTCTGACCCCGAGTGAGAAGAGAGACAAGATAGATGGAGTTGAGGTTTCTCAATTGCTCTGAAACCTAATTAAACACTGAGCAAGTCTGTCCGGAAGTCCTTGAGGCAAAGCTGGCTGTCCGAGAGTCTTGGGTCCTCCAGGAGTGAGCCTAACTTAGCACCCCGTTACCCTCACTGCCACCTAGGAGCTGCCTCTGGGCGACCCGGCCCCCCACAAATGAACTGGTGGATCTCAGAGGGCAGCAGCTGGCACTCACCATCAATTATGCTCCCTGTAGTTGGAAGTCAGGTAGGCGTATTCCAATGGCAATCACTTTCATGTACCTTCTTCAGTTCAAAAAGAAACACATTCAACCTTTTTAACTGATTATTTTAGCATTTCCCAACCCTATTGTTTTCTTCCTACATAATCCATGGAACATATTCTTGGAAATGCTCTTCTAGTTGCATGTCCGTAGACCTCACCCTTACTCATGTCTAAAATATTTTGCCAGTGGTATCTGTGAAGACAGAGGAAGCATGTATGTCAAGTTTGCCGCTGATATAGAACAAAAGGGAAAACAAATTCCCTAGATTTCTAGAAGTTCCTCTACCCATGTAACTATGTTTCAGTGCTAAAAGGCTTTTTGAAAGGCCATCCGTTCATAAATCCAAAGTAAGAGAGACTGTTCTAAGTTTGCAACCCCTGGGTACGTTCCCACCAAAATGGGCATGGGTCATGAATTTGAAACCTTAAAACCATGCACACACTTTCCTAGCTGATACTTGTTCTGTAGACATCTAAAATTTTTTATTGCTACTCTAACCCCTGAGAGTCTTTGAAAGTGTTTCTGGTAACTCCTTAGATGCTGTGCAATCCCACATACATTTCTCTCTCCTCACTTTGATTTTGTGTGGATTCAAACGACTATGAACCCACTCAACCATCCACAGCTTGAGACGGAAATCTCCTCGGCAGTAGCATCACCTTGCGTTGTCCTCCAGGTCTCCAACTCCTAGCTTTAGACCACTCAGTCTAATAAACCAAAGCCTACTAAAGCCTAAAAATTCTTCTTCGTCTAGTAACACCTGATAGTAAGGTTGATCCTTCAACCGCATAAATCTCTTTTCCTCATCTTGCCTGTTAATGTCGATTGCATAGACCTTTCCATTCATTGATGATTCATTTTTTATCCTCGAGAATCATTCTTACGGGGAAATGACTCATCTCAGGTGCATACGTAGCATTTGTCATTTCCTCGCCACTTTCAATTTTTAAAAGTCACTTCTTCTGTTTTCCTTGTAATTGTAAGTTCCTAGGTATGAATTCTTCTAATATTTTCTCAGTGGTCTTTTTCAAAGAGTATGTGTTTAACAATGTCCTTAAAAGAGCATAATAGTAAACACAGAGTAATGAACAGTGTGATGACTGCATACACAGACCACTGATGTCATCTGTTGGTGGCAGTGGGACCTGAAACAATTTGCTCTGGAGGAAAACTTTGTTTATATCTATAAAAGTTTATTGGTTGAAAGCTTGTAAAAAGAGATGACATCTATATATGTATAAATAAGGGTGTATATGACTTTCTAGCCTTTCTGGGAGACAGATCCTTTAAACACAAATAGGGAAAGAATGATGGTTATGACTTCAGATACCAAACCAATTCACCCTCAAGTCTCCTTTACACCAACCTTGATCTGCCAGTACTGCCTCACTGGTAACCTGGGGTTTATTCCTAATTCATTCAGGTAGCTTTAACTTTTACCTGAACAGTACCAATCTCTACTGATAATCTGGCATTGATGTACATAATTCTGGCTTCATTCTTGTGTGCAAATAATAAGCCTTAATCTCAATCAAGCTGATGATATCTTGCTTGGGGCCCCAGATCTCCTTTTACTAAATGAATAGAATTTCATTAATTGATAATAAACTTCACCTGGATACCTGGTTCTTCCAGGATCTGCATTTGGTTGGATGTTTGGACCTCCTAGTGGACTCTCCCAGTTACTTCTTGGTACATGTACAGTAGTCCAAATCTTTTGTGGAAGAAACAAAATTGACCTGTGTCTTCTCATCTACGACAAAATCAAAAAGGCCAGGGGCTTAGCTAATCCTCGGCCTCAGCATTTCTTCATTTACCACTGCTGGGTCACTTGGCTCTCATCTGCTAGCCTGGCCTACCCTAGTCCCTGTGACAAATCGTGACTTTAGGCAGGAGAAAAGTAAATACCTCCATTCCCACACATTCCAGCACTGTGGGGCTCAGCATTTATCCCTTTGCTGCTGTTCTTGGCCCTGCGTACTTGTTCTCACAATGGGGCTCCAGCCCTGTCGTCGTGATGCCATCCATGCCTTGTTCCACTTCCATAAATAACCCTGTAAAAAGACAGTGTAGTATCAAGAGTACCAGATTGGATCAGAGGACACAATCGACAGAGTGAAAAAACTAAGGAATGGGAAAAATATTTGTGAGCCATAACCTGAGAAGGGCTTAATATCCAGAATAAATAAATACAAGTCAATAGTAAAAATAGCAAACAGCCTCCGTTGAAAAAGTGGGCAAATGACTTAAACAGATGTTTTTCTAAAGAAGAAACACAAATGGCCAATAAGCACATGAAAAACTGCTCAACATCACTAATCACTACAGAGATACAAATCACACTCCTGCAATCCTAGCACTCCGGGAGGCTGAGGCAGGAGGATCACTTGAGCTCAGGAGTTCGAGACCAGCCTGAGTAAGAGCAAGACCCCATCTCTTCTAAAAATAGAAAAATTAGCCAAGCACAGTGGTGTACACCTGTAGTCCCAGCTACTCAGGAGGCTGAGGCAGGAGGATCACATAAGTCCAGGAGTTTGAGATTATGGTGAGCTGTGATCATGCCATTGCACTCTACCCAGGGCAACAGAGTGAGACTTGGTTTCAAAAAAAAAAAAAAAAAGATACAAATCAAAACCACAATGAGATACCATCTCACACCCATTGGGATGGCTATGATCAAAAACAGAGAAAATGATAAGTGCTGGTGAAGATGCGGAGCAATTGTACACTGTTGGTAGGAAGGTAAAATGGTGCGGCCATTGTGAATGAGTAGGGTGGTGTCTCAAAAAATTAAAAATAGAATTACTATATGATCCGTCAATTCTACTTCTACATATATGCTCAAAAAAACTAAAAGCAGGGATTTGAATAGATATGTGTATGCCCATATTCATAGCAGCATTATTCACAATAGCCAAAAGGTGAAAGCAACCCCAGTGTTGGACGAACGGATAAGCGAAATGCAGTGTATACACATTCAATCGGAAATTATTCAGCTGTAAAGGGCGAGGAAATTCTGACACATGCTACAATATGGATGAACCTTATGGAGAGCATTATTCTAAGTGAAATAAGCCAGTCACAAAAAGAAAATTGCTGTATGATTCCACTTACATGAGATATCTAGAATAGGAGAATTCACAGAGACAAAAAATAGAATGGTGGTTGCTAAGAGCTAAAGGGGAGACAGAAAGGGGAATTGTTGTTTAATGGATATAGTTTCAGTTTTGCAAAATGAAGAGTTTTGGAGTTGGTTGTGCAATGCTAAGGTACTTACTACAGAAATACACGTTTAAAAATGGTTAAGATGGTAAATTTTATGTTATGTACATTTTACCAAAATTAGAAGAAAGGGAAGAGTACCGATTTGTGTCAGAGGACCTGAACAGATGTCCTGACCCTGATCTTACTACGCATACCACTAATTTCTTTGGAATTTCATTATCTCACTGTGGAAGGAGAAGCTAAATTATTCCTGCTTACAGCCCAAAAACATGGAGAGAATTAAATGAGATACTCTGTGGAAAATTACCTTGAAAACAATTCAGGATTCTGTAAATGTAGGTATCAGTAATAAAGTATAAAGTTAGGGATGTTTTAGTTGTCTAAGAAGCCAATGTTTAGATGAATCTGAGAGAAATTTGTAGAGTTAAAAGAATCCCAGGAAACTGAAATATGCATGGACATGTAATTCAAGTCAACACACGAAGTTTTATTGAGAACTTACCATACATCAGGCATGTGTCCTTATCTTTGCTGAGCATATTGAGATCAAAGTTTAAAAAACAGCCATAAAACACTGTATTGAGGAGGGAACACAGGAGGCCATGTGAGAGCGTGGTCATCCTCAACAAGGCGGGCTTCTCAGAGAAAACAATGGCTGATCTGCAGGTTGAGTAAAATATCTCCAAGGCCAAAAGGAGGGAAAAAATATGTTCTAGGAAGAAGAAACAACTTGCGAAAAGGTGCGAAGGAAAGAGAAAGCCTGATGTGTTTGTTTAAGGAGCTAGAAGGAAATGATCCAAGGCGTTTGGAAGAGGGAAAGCTAAGCGTTAACAGGAACCAGATCACACCTGGACTTGTAATTCACACTAAGCCTTTAACATTTAACTCAAAGTGCAATAGGATGCCATCAAAGAGTTTTAAGTAGGTAACGACATTATCACAAGTTGGATTTATGAAGATCATTCAGTTTGTAGGGCAGAAGGGTGTGTTGGGATGGGCAAGGGAGGACAAGCCCAGGCATAGAAAGGTCGTGCAAGAGTTTATTACAGTAATCGGCACTGAGATGATGGAGGGAAAACAGCACATACATTCAAGTCAGGTGTAGGAAAAAAATTGACAGGACTTAGCGTTGTATTGGAACTAGTGTAATATGGAGAGAGAAGAATCAAAGTGATAGTTTAGGCATCTGTGAACGTGGTGGTACCATTTCTGGAGAAAAGGAACACAGAGCAAGCAGTGTGTTCAATCTTGGGGATGTTGGGTTTGAAATGCCTGAGGGGCATGCAAATGAGATGCCCAGGTCAGGAGAATGCACTGGTTTGTGATTGGGATAGAAAGTTGAGCCAGAGATATAGACGTGGAAGTCGTTAACATGTAAGCAGTAGTCGAAGCTGCGGATGTGTAAAAGCACCGTGTAGAACTGTAGACGATATAAGGTGAAAAAAGAGGATTTGTTATACAGAAACTATATAATGGGAATCGAAATATACATAACCACTAGTAAAAATAATAGGAAAAGGGAAAGACATATTTTCTTAAGAAGTTAGATGCAGGGCCGGGCATGGTGGCTCACGCCTGTAATCCTCTGGGAGGCTGAGGCAGGCAGATCGTTTGAGCTCAGGAGTTCGAGATCAGCCTGAGCAAGAGTGAGACCTCGTCTCTACTAAAAAGAATAGAAAGAAATTATCTGGACAACTGAAAATATATAGAAAAAATTATCCGGGCATGGTGGCGTATGCCTGTAGTCCCAGCTACTCGGGAGGCTGAGACGGGAGGATCGCTTGAGCCCAGGAGTTTGAGGTTGCTGTCAGCTATGATGACGCCACGGTACTCTAGCCTGGGCAATGGAGTGAGACTCTGTCTCGAAAAAAAAAAAAAGAAAAGAAATTAGGTGCAATTGTTTATGCTTTAAGCTGGGAGAAAAATGTCATGCATCCAATGTAAAATAAGACATGAAGGGAAAAAATTTAAAAGGTACAGTAAGTGGAAAATGTTAAATAAGATGACAGAAATACCTTCTATTATAAATAATTAGAGTAAATGTAAGTGGATTTTAAAACACCCATAAAAATTGATGCTGGATTTTAAAAAATAAAAGAAGAATCTACCATGTTGTTACCAATAGATGAAGTTGAAACAAAAGATTTGAAACACGGATTTTATTTTTTCTGTAGCTTCCTACTTTTACGGCACTTACTATGTGCCAAACACTGTTCTAAGCACTTTGCAAGTATTAAACCATTTAATCCTCATAACAACACTATGAGGTAGTTTCTATTAGTATCCTCATTTCATAGAGGAGGAAATAGAAGCATAAAAAGTAAGTAATCAATCCCAGATCAAACAACTAATAGTCAGTGGCAGAGCTGGGATTCAAACCAGGTAGTTGACCAAGACTGAGAAAGATACACAAATATGGATCAAAAGAAAAGTGATGCTCAAATTCTAACATCTGAAAAAATAGAATTCAAGACAAAAAACTATCATACCGGTCAATAAGGGACATCAGATACTGGTAAAAAGAACAATACTTGTACTTGATGGTTTTTAGCTTTCCATTCCAAACTGGAGATCAAGCAAAGAAAATTAAACAAATACATATATAAGAAATCTGTTTAATTATTTTTTCAAAGAGTCTTCCTAACCTACCCTTTAGGAATTAACTCTGGCCACATATGCCCTAAATTCTCCATTGGCCTTTTTCTGCTTTACTTTTCTCCAAAGCATTTATTGCTACTATACATATGTTTATAACATGTAGTATGTTGTTGTTTACTATCAGCACCATTAGATTATTATACCCATGAAATGCAGGGATTTGTTCACCACTGTATTTCACATGCCTAGAATAGTATGTAGCAAAAAATAAATATTCATTTTAAAAAATTAACAAATAAATGCATCTAAATAATACAATTAGTAAGATAATTTATAAATACTATGTGTACATATCCATACTCAACAGATATAGAATACATACTCTTTTGAGTGAAAATGGAATAGTCACAAAAATTGACCATGTATTAAGCCATAATAAAAGCATCAATGAATTCCAAAGAAAAATATCATGACAATAATAAAATAATTATTATTATAACAGTAATAATAATTATTAATATAAATCAATATTAAAGATATCTAAACATTGAAGTAACACATTGTACTATTATACTAATTATACTAATAAACTAAATAGTGAATTTAAATAACAAGAAACTGAATAAAATTTTGAAAATTTGTAACCAAGTAATAGGTAATAATTTAACTATACTAACTAAACTAAATGAAAAGGAACTAAACAAATAAAAGTAAATGATTTCACTAATAAGTAAACTAAATTAAATACCGACACTAAATTATACAAACTTAAACTAAATAAAATACTACTCCAAACCCTTAAGATAAGCATAAATCATAAGAAATGCTACAATACATAGAACTGAATGAGTTATGTACTTGTTATGTACTCATCAAAATTAAGGGGACATAATAAAAGAAAAACTAAAGAGAAGTTTATAGTTTTAAGGTATTTATAAAAAAAAAAGAAAGAAAGAAAAGAAATAATAAAAGCAAATGAACTCAGTGGGCATGGTGGCATGCACCGGTAGTCCCAGCTACTCAGGAGGCTGAGGCAGGTCATGTGAGCCCAGGAGTTCAAGACCAGCATGGGCAAAACAGTGAGAGACCCTACCTAAAATAGAAAGCAGAAAAACTCAAGGAGAAGAAATCTTCAAAATATACACAATTTTTATCCTCAAAAAAAAGAGAAGATATTACAACTGTAAAGCAAGAAAAGATATTCTCATGTTCATAGAACAAGACTGAGCTTTTGAAAAATAAAATATGTTAACAGAGATTTTTAAAAAAATAATAGAAGGATTAGAAAATAAAGAAAGGAATTCTCTTAGAGAGTAGAACTAAAAGACAAAACATGGAAAAGTGGGAGAGAAAAAATTAAACAGAAACTTCATCAGGAGATCTAATGTCTGACTAGCAGACATTCCAGAAAGAGAAAACATGGAGAGTGGAGGAAAAGTATCATAGAAATAATACAAGAAAAATTCTCCAATAGAAGCATATGAGTCTCCAGATTGAAAAACGACTATACAGAATAATGGATGGAATTAAAAAGGACCACCTCGAGGCATAAAAGGGATTCTAAAATCTTCCAAAAACAAAACAAAACATCCAACTCGGGTCACATATAAATTATTGAGAACCAGAATGGCACAGTTTTCTCAAAAAGAGCACAAGGAATTTGAAGAAAATTGAGTAATGCCTTCGAGATTCTAAGAGAAATACTTTCTAATTTATAATTCCATTCCCAGCCAAACCATCAACCAAGTGTTAGGATAGAAAAAAATATATATTCTGACATTCAAGCTCTCAAAAAATTAGCTCTATTCGTTCCTATTATTTCTCTAGAAGCTAAAAATTAGTTCCACAAAAAATGAGAGAGTAAACCAAAAAAAAAGGGGGGAAGACTTGTTATTTAGGGATTGGGGATACAACACAGGAAAGGCTCCAAGGGAATTCACAGGATGACGGGTAAGGAAAGTCCCTGGGTATCAGCTGAGTATACAGCCCAGACAACAACCAGGAGAGACTGGAGCGGAGAGACAGCTCCAGGAAAGACGTTGTCAGATAATGACAGCAATAAAAATAAATTAACAAATGGAAAGAAAAAGAAAAAAAGAAAAAATTATCTGATGGTTTGAATACTTTGAGAGGAAATTTAAATTTCTGTGGGAAATTTTGAGGATGATTTAGCATAATACAAAAAAATAAGCAAAAAAAAGACAACGATTAATTTAGTTCGTTTCATTAATTACAAAAAAGGGAATGTAACAATATTGCTTTACATGATTCAGTTGTAAATAATAATTATGTAATCAAAGTAATGTAAACCCTCAGTATTGATTTGAACAAAATAACATAATTGGGTGTAAGGACAGTGGAGATGTGGAGTGTTTATATGTGTTTTGGGGGCACAGGGAAGAGTCAAATCCCATCTTTTATCATAGAAAGAGAAGAGAAAATGTCTATATTTAAAAAATAAAAAGCTATTTTTTAAAGACTGTACTGTGGTTTGAAGGTTCATGACCCCCCAAAATTCATATGATGAAATCCTGACCAAGGTGATGGTGAGAGGGGGTGGAACCACTGAGAGGTGATCAGGGCATGAAGGAAGGGCTTTCATGAATGGGGTTATTGCCCTTATAAAGGGGTCCCCAGGGAGCTGGCTGGCACCTTTGCCATGTGAGTTTAGAGTGAGAAGACAGCTGGCAGACACAGAATCTGCCAGCGCCTTGGTCTTGGACTTTCAGCCTCCAGAACTGTGAGCAGTAAATTTCTGTTGCCTACAATTCACCCAGTCTATGGTATTTTGTTATAGCAGCTTGAACAGATGAAGATAGGGTAGTATGTTGAAATAACAACATACTAAACCAGAAGAAACAGCTGAGAGAGTTCTAAGCAATGCCATCCGAGGAGTAGGAATCGGGAAACAGTGCGGTGAGGTAACTGCTGTTTTATGGTAAGTCCTATAATAAAACAGCGTTTGACTTGCTAAACTGTTTCTGTGTTACCTTGATAAAACATTAAAATGCAACTACAATTAGATAAAATTGTGAGATAGCTGATATGAATCATAGTTATAAACCTAAAAGATCTATCCAAAATGATTCCAATTTCTAAAATGAAGAAAAGAAAGCAAGCTTTAGCTGTGAAGTAATAATGGCATATTCTGGGAATGCTATAAAGCGAGTTTTATGGAGTAGCTGGGAAATGCTACAGTGCTCCACACCCTCACAGCTTGCTAACTGGTTGTTACCTATATCCTGTTCTCCAATGAAGTATTGGCAGGCGAAACCTTGATTTATCACTATTTTATAAACAGAAAAATTGGCAAAGATCATGGATCACAGAGTACACAGAACATAGGTCTTGAAACTGGAAAATGTCCACGTGGATTTGAAGAGAATTGTAGCTAAATGGGACAGTTACCCATTCAATAAAGACATAGTGAGCATCTAAGTGTAAAACATGATGCTAGACTTTGGGTGGGAAGACGCTTATGAAGATTAATAGGCTGCAGACTCAAGAAATTTACAGTCTACTGGGGAAGATATGAGCACATGGAAATTAAATAATCAGATGTCACAGGAAGTATACCAAGTCATTTAGGCAAGGTCTCATGAGCAATATAGCTTGACCCGATACGCTCAGATGTTTTGATGAGGAGGATATGTACACAGGGATGCATTTTTAGATTCCTAATCCTATAGGTCCCAAGAGATAGAAAATGAGAAAGAATGAAGATACGGTCTGTGACCTGTAACACCAAACTGAACACTGAAATAAGGGACATAAGGTTGCTAATCAATAGTTACAACCCACAGAACCAGTTTTAGGAAATACATGAAAGGAAGGGGTCATGCCTTGTGTATGTTGATATTTATTTCTACAAAGTGTTACAGTGTAATGTGATATATAAATCAAGTGCAGCCACAATGGATTGCTGCATGGGGTGGTCCATATCTTGAAATTTTCACATGCAAACTTTTTGCTTAAAATAGATAGGCCGTAAGCCAGTGCTTGCCATTTTGGTATTACTTCTGTATTTTTGTCGCAATTTATATTTTTACCTGCATTTTAATTACCACTTGAGTTGTATTTTGCAAAAAGCCTTTCACTGCCTTTTACTTAAGTAAAAATACTGGTTACATGCGGCTTTCGGCAAAGCAGAGAAGACCATTAAAATGGTAAAATTTGAAGATAAAAAAAGAAAAGTTTGATAACTAGTAAATCAAGATGACAGGTTTTAAAAAGGGAGAAAATATAAGCTCATAACAGGGTGGGGAGGAAGTAGGGTTGGGACACCTTGAGAACTTGGGAAGACATTTGTTTGCCCAAGAGGTACTTTGGTTTTGGGGTGAGACTAATTGACTAATTGACTGCTCCAAGAAGGATAGCAGAATGTTGCTCTGGGAATGTGAGATTTGATGAAAATACCATGACATTTCTAATGCAGATACATACTTAGAAAAAGGAAACTGACAATAATTCCTTAGCCAAAGTAAAAAGTTATTAAACAACAATAATAATAAAAGCAGGGCATATGTAATCTTCAAAAAATAAATGCATATAACTTTAAAAAAATCTTAGTGTAATTGTCCCCACGTCTCTTAAGGATAACAGAAAGTATTGAGCTATTGAAAGTCAACGCCACTGTGGCCATCAATTTATCCAAAGGGGATAATTCAGAAATGGATTAAGAAAAGCAATGAGCATTTCAATAAGGACAAATAAAACTGCACTGGTCCAAGTAAGAATCAATGAAAAATTGATTACTATTGTACTGATAGAGACTCAATGAGAAGCTTTGTGTGGGGTTGCTGTTTGTCTGGTCTGAACCCACATTTTATGACTACCTGACTGGTTAACGAGCATCTGTCAAGTCCCCGGGGCTCCTCTGTGAGAGCATCTGAGTGAGCACTGGGTGGGACAGTACGACCACCAGACTCCATTTGGGTCCCAGAGCCCCAGAAATCAGATGCATCGTTAAACTGGGGGTACACAGAGCTCCATGAAAAGCCTAAAGTAACCATCTGTGATGAGCTGAGAATAGGGAAATCATTTTTCAGTTTCTCAACATCCTGTTCTACTTCCAGAGTGGGATACCACCTTCCCCTGCCCACCCGCATGCTTGTCCAGGATGCCCTGCTCCTCACCGAGCAACACCCATTCCACCCAGGGCAGCCGTCACCATGGGATGCACCTGGTCACACTTACTCAATAGTCTTCCTGGAAGAGGTCCCTGATGTTTCTTCCACTCCCTTAACTGAGAACTTTGCCAGGAAGCAGGGAAATGCCCTGTGGAACATTTAACTGAACAACCAGCAAAAGACCATCACACAGGTCAAGTGATGACTCATGCTTTGTAGCTCATTTCATCTCACTGGGAAAATCCATGCCCTTTTTCTGAATCCCCTGAAATAAATTGCGAAGGTTTAGAAAGCCTAAAAATAAATGCTCCCCTTGTTCCAGAGCTGTCACTAGGAGCTAATTCCCACATTGGTTTTAATTTCCTGCCTTGTAATGTTTTCTCGATAGATGCTGCCCTTTGACATTTCTTTGGAAACTGCCATTAAACTGCGATTTGCATTTAATAAAGAAATGGAGGCATCAAAAGGTCAGGCAACAGTTCCAAGGTCACGCATAAATAAAGTCAGGACAGGGGCTGGCATGCTAGCACAGGTGGGTCTTCCTCTACTTCTGCTTCTGCAGGCCATCTTCCCGATGACTTTCACCTGCGTTACCCCCAGTTCTCCAAATTCCTAGAGCACCAATGGCCCATGCCACCCAATTCAGCTTCTAATTACTCTACTACTCTAAATTTAAATAAATTCCCTTATTACTTTAATTTACTCATGGGTTTTTGAGGAGCTGAATGAACACTGTGGTCCCGTGGGAAGCGCTGGGGCCCATTTCCCTGGTGGACAGACAAGACCTGAGACTGTCGGTAGGGCTTGGAGCCGGCCTGGAGTACCGGGTGCATGATCCCCACTACACAACCAGCTCCCAGGTACAAGGAGTTGAACAGCTTCATAAGGAAGCTCGGTCTGCCCATAGGCATAGGGAGTAGAAACCTCTCTTTATCTGATAAGACTCTGGGGGACAGAATGACCAAAGAGAAAGTTTTCCATCAAACTATCGAAATCTTTGTCCCCGATACTGGTAGTTATATTTTCCTTTAGATATCAATGAAAACATTTCTTCCATTTTACCACCAATAATTCTCTCTACAGGACATCGTGTTGATAAATCATCGATCCGGTTTACATTCTCTACTTAGCACTTTCATGCACAGCAGATGTGTGAAGCATTGGGTCCTCATTAGCCTTTTCACTGCATTTTTATATTCTAAAGCTGTCAAATCACCTTCTGATTGAGCGCAAGCACCAGTAGTGACATCGGTTGCCAACTTGTGATAATAAACGCCCTGAATCTGGGAGGGCCCTGAATTGTAAGTCTTTCTAGAATTTCTCAGCCCCTCAGGCTCTCACTCCAGCACATCTCAGTTTTCATGTTATTCTGTTCCGTAAATCCATCCTCTACAGGGGTCGTAATAGATTCTTATGCAGACTATTTGGCTTTGGAAAGACATGAGATACCCGTAATGATTTTTCATCCAATAACTGATTTTTTCTCCTGTCCCGGATTGCTGCATATAACTATCCCCCGACTCTCACTGTACAGGTTCCAGCAGTGCTCTCATTTTCCACGTCTCTTCATCTTCATATAAAGTTTGTTTTCCAGCAGATGGGGCATTAAATTTTCAATCAGGAAAATTGGATGTTGGTGCCAGCTTCCCACTTAACCAGCTAGTGAACTTGGCCAAGTATCTTCACATCTCTGAGTCTTGATTTTCTTATCTGTAAAACACAGATCAAAAATACATTCCTAAGAATGCTTAACCCTGTCGGGGAGCCAGACATCACCTCCAACCTCCCTTTTAGCTCCGAGTGGGCTCTTTAGCTGGATGTAGAAACCAAAGTAACACCAGGCAGACTAACGAGAGAAAAGCATATGCATTTTATTAGTTTACACGAACATGGGGATCTTCACAAGAGAGTGAAGTACAAAAAAGTGGACAAAGCAAGATGCTTTTATACATTTAAGACAAAGAACAGTAAACTTGAGAAGAAATGATGCGATGAGGACAATCTGGCTAGAGGCAGTAAATTTTCTAGGGGTGTCACTAGGAGACATGGGGGGATGTAAAACAGGCAGAGTAAGGGTGACTTAGGGAAGTATATTTACTTAGGTCCACTGTAGCCTCCAATTCCAAGCCTGTGGAGATAAGAGCTATTTTCTCACCCTGGACAGCGAGGTGCCCCTCCCAGAGGGATCTTTATGGTTTGCTACATGCAGGAAGACACAGGTCAGCGCGCCCTTTTCGAAACTACAATTTTTCCGATGTTTTTAATGCTAAATAATCAACATACCAATTCGTCACATTTTGGGATGGCACAGCCTCTGCTCCTTCAACCCCAAGGATGTCAATGCCTTTAACAACTATGAAATAATACACAAATGGAACAGATTAACACTTTCATTATGTCTTTTCTCCCACAGATCTCTAGCAGCAACGAAGTGTTAGTAAATATCTAGGGTTGGACACCAGGCAGGGCGCTGGAGATGCGGAAATGCCTCTCTTTTCTTGTTTTTCCTTTCCCTTGAACTAACTCCCTCGACTGCTAACTTTATCTTCTTAAATTATTTTCATTTTTGTAAGGTATCTCAAATCTTTGGTAGATCAAGGAGTAATAAATTTCTAATAAATAAATAATTAATGAATGAAAATAACAAATTGAATAATGGTACCAGGCACAGTCCCTGCTTGTACAGGGTGCATATCCTCATGGGAGGACATGACAATACTTCTAAAGATAATCTCACAACACCAGGGAGGTTTTTAAACCCCTGGATGAGCGGTAGAGATGACAGGGCTGGGAAGAGATCACCAGAGGATGGAAAAGTGGGAAGAGGTTTTGGAGAGCGCGTGGTGCTCAGGTAAGGTCTTGAAGCCAATGAAGAAGATGAAAGAGAAGCTTTCGGACCATGGAAGGAGATGAACAGAGACCCAAGCACAGGGACAGGGAAGAGTGTTCAGGAGGAATTCTGGAGCTGAGGGAAAGGAAAGCAAAGTACAAGTCCAGGACAGAGAAATGACTTTTCAGAGTCTGCGAACGTCATGGAACACAATGTCCAGCCTGCGGGCTCTCGTCCACCAACACCTCCCGATTTGCACAATCTGAGTCTCCCACACAGCCCTGAAGTTCAGGGATGAGCCACTTGAGTGGGAGTTGCAGTGCCCGGGTTTCCCTCCCAGCTCTGAAAAACCACAAATTTTCACTGAGCTTCATTTGTTTGTTCCCAGAAGAGCAATTCTCGACATCTGTGTTGCAACGTATCAGAATGCTTTACAGGTCATTTGTTACTATTGTGAAAGTATTAAAGTAGGTGAAACCACTTGTTCCAATATTTCTGGAGTGGAGGAAAAGGGGTGTGGGTGTGGTTAGTGCTGGGGTCACCCGGAGTGCGTAAGCTCGTGACAGGCGATCAGTCATGTAACAACGCCAACAGTGTTGTCCCAGCGCGGGGGCTGGGGAGAGACCACTATCCTAGAACCTAGAGATGTGGTTCTATATTTCAAAGGTCCTCACAACGAAGAAGTAATAATACAACTAGGTCTGGACTGTGCCTGTGAAGTTGGGGAGTCTGAAGACACACTTGCTCCTGCAGAGTAGGTGGCGGGTACTCAGACACTGAGCAGCTCCCCAGGGAAGGAGGAAGGAGCAGGAGACCTTGCTGGCACAGAGGCAGCTTGTCTCGGAATCTCAGGCTCGGTGGCAAGTGCTCACCTTTGACGCCGACTTGACTCAACGCCGTAGCTGCAGTTCTGACGCCTGCACCCCCAGGACTGATTGGGGTTACAGATTCTCCTCTTTCCCATTCTGATTCCAGATGCAAACCTTGATCCCAGCCTCCTGCCCTCTGCTCCTGGTTCTTCCATTCCAGTTCCCTATTCCCAATGGATCCTGAGAAATCTGTGATTCGAATCACACATCAAAGGATGTTTGACATTATTGAAAAAGACCCTCTCTAGGGGACACCTTTCGTTATGTGAAGCATCTTATTGGTGATACATAGAGCCCTTGTAATTGACCTTTTGCTAGTTTATATACATGTATGCAGTTCTGAGTTTTCTTTGCAAGTGCCCGTGACACTGTGAGCGCTCCCCAAGGCTAGCTGATTGTTCAGTCATTCTTGATTTCCTATCTGGCTGCTAGCGCCAGCTGTGCATCTGGGCATAAACCAGCGAGCTGACTCACCAAGGCCGGCCCTCTTCCCTCCCACTCATAGAGTCTGGGGGTTTGGCCCCTCCAAATCTCATGTTGAAATTTGATCCCCAGTGTTGGAGGTGGGGCCTGGTGGGAGGTGTTTGGTCTTGGGGGTGGACCCCCCCCTGAATGGCTTGGTGCCCTCCTCCTGGTAATGAGTGAGTTCTTGCTCTATGAGTTCGCAAGAGAGCTAGTTGTTTAAAAGAGCCTGGCACCTCCTCCCCTCTCTCTTGCTCCCTTTCTCGCCATGTGACACACCTGATCCCCCTCCAACTACAGCCACGAATAGAAAGAAGCTCCCTGAGGCCCTCCCCAGGGACGGATGCAGGTGCCATGCTTCTTGTACAGCCCGCAGAACCGTGAGCTAAATAAACCTCTTTTCTTTATAAATTACCCAACCTCGGGTATTTCCTTAAAAGCATCACAAAATGGACTAAAATGCACCCTCCTACCAAGTCTATTCTGACCCACCTTCAGCCTCACAGACCCTGTGGGATGTGATCAACAATAGAGCATCTCACACAAGAAGAGAGATAAGACTCTCAAGTTCACTAGCCAAAACCCAAGTGTGAACATTCTGAAATGAGGGAAAAGAAAAAGAGAAAAACTTCCCTAAACTTGGAATATTCCTCTTGGTTTTCATAAGTGTTGATAAAGCAGAGTGGTTCTTTAAAGAAAGGATAATTTACACAACGCATTAGGTCATGCGCTCTCAGCAGGGGCCAAAAGGGACACATTTGCAAAGGAAGACATCCTTTTTCTCCAGCAGACGGGGGAATGGCCCTGTTCCATCACTGAAGCAGCGCTGAGTCACCTAGCAGCTGACTCATTAGCAGCCATTAGCCGGCCCACAGTCAACAGAAAATGAGCACAACTGTGCAATCTTTATAGAAGAGAATTTACAAATTAGGGTTGGCGGCCTAACTGACAGATCTAGGACTGTTATTAAACAGAGAAGACTTCCTGCCTCCTGATGATTTTGGAGACTCGAATCCAGCAACAGCTTTGGACGTTTATGCCACAGAAACTGTCGCACACTATGGGCAGTTCAGATGTGTCTCTGTCTCTATCTGTTTGCTTTTTGTATGAGATGATGCAGTTATACTCACACGCAAAGCAGGCAGATGACACTGTTTAGTTCTGATTTCACTTGGCCTCTTAAACGTCAAACTATTTACTAACGGGGCTATTTTAATACATAGTGACTTTTCTGTGTCATGTCCAGATATAGGTGGCAGCTTCTCAGCAACCTCCCGGGTGGCTCTGCAGAGAGAGTGACCAGCCGTCAGGCCAGCAGGTGTCGAATCCTGCCTGGCCGTCATCACGGCCTCTTCAGCCGCACAAGATCTTTTGTTCCCCAGAATCGGGAGCAGACCAGCATCTGCACACACTTCCAGCCCAGGACGAAAGCAGATGACAGCTCGAGGGCGCGGGGTGAACACTGGGCATAGGAGATGCAGGTTGAAACCCTGGCTGAGCGTGAGTGGCCCAGCGGGACAAACCAGGCTCTTTCACACAGGGAGGGGATCCTTGTCACTCTGGCGGCTAGCTCTACCACATTCCTTCCTTTTGTCCAACCTGGAGCCACAGGGCCCTGGCCAGGGAGTGTATAAAGATTCCTGTGGCAGCTTCACCGCGAAGGAGTCAGTTAGACTTCTGGCCAGTGCCACCTCTACCTTGGGACCCCAATCCCTCAGTATCAATTTCCCTGACTGGTCACCAGCTCTCTGAAGCTCCAGCCTGGTAGGTGATGGGGCACCTGTCTAAACCCCAGGTCCTGAATGACAGATTCTCATACACCTAACTCAGTCTTACCAAGTGAAAGTCCTGCCTGCCAGGTACCACGGCCTCCCAGCTACTGGGTTTCCTTCCCATGAACTCTAGTTCCCTCCGTCATGAACCGGCTGCATATCTTTATACGAATGACTTAAATTCCCTAATCCTCGGTCCCTCCACCAGTTCCATGGGGATACTACCTACAGTTCTATTTAGCTCAACAACAGTTCAATGCAACAAATGTGCATTGATCACCTGTTATGAATTTGGCACTTTGCTAGGCACTAGAGACACAGGGGTAAACTCCCAGCTACGCAGAGAAGGTTCATGCTCACATGGAAATAAATTTACATGCTACCTAGGGTGGAAATGGGGTGGCGGCAGGCAGAGACAAAAATAAAAAAGAAAACAAATAAATTTACCTGATAATTTTAGATAGTGATAAATGCTAAGAAACTAAGAAACAAAGACACAGGATGATCTGATAAAGAGTGACCGGGGTGGGGGTGACGAGATTTAGGCCAGGGGCCAGGGGAGGTCCCATGAGGAGGTAGCATTGGAGGTGAGATGTCGTAGAGAGGACGGCAGCCATCCAGGTGGAGGGAAGATCCTTAGGCAGGACCAGGCCCTACTTGTTCTAGGAACACGTAGGAGGAGCGTAGGGAACAGGAAGGTGGGGGATGGGGTATGTGGTAGCAGATGGGGTGAACCGAGAGGCAGTGCTCACAGTGTGGGGTGCTGGAGACCAAAGGGAGGAATCCGAATCTCAGTCTACACGTGGCCGTGAGTCTGGGAGGAGTTTTCCACAGGGAAGTGACACCATTTGATATGCATTTTTAAAGGATCATTCTGTCCACTTTAGAATGTAGGGATTATAGGAGGACATGCGTGCAGAGAGAATAGTTAAGAGACTATGCATAATCTAGGTGAGAAGTTCTGGCAGCTTGGCTAGGACCGGAATCATCCACATAGGCAGGGAGAAGTTGACACAGCAGGGATTTATCTGAGAGATAAAGCCAACAGTCTCTGCTGATGGATTGGATTGAGCATATGGGAAGGAGAGGAATTAAGGATGAGCCTAGATTTGTGGTTAGGTAACTGGGTGGGTGATGGTAACTTTAACCGAGTCAAGACCACCATTGGAGGAGTTGAGTCAGTGGCAGTCAGAGTTTCCCTGGGGCCATGTTATTTTGTCATTTTTCATAGCCACGTGAGGTTGTCAGATGGGCAATTGAATCTACTGTATGTTTTGCATCTTAGTGAAAAAATCAGGGATGAAAATATTTAAGTACACAGATTATTTTGGGCCCAGCTCTGTGCTAGACAATTCATACAATCATTCATTCATTCAACAGGCTCCGTTCTAGGCACTGTGGACGAAACAGATGAAAATCTCTGCCCTCATGGAGCTGACATTCTATTACAGCAGGAGGAGAGGGACAACAAGCAAGTACATGACTAAAATGTATGTCGGGGGGAAAATAGAGCAGGAATGGTAGAGACGGTGATACAGGTTGGAGGTAGGGGACAAATTGAAATTCAGTGGTTAGGGAAAGCACCTTTGAAAAGAAAAAGACCTGAATGGGGTGAGGGGGTGAGCATGTGGTTATCTGGGCAACTGTGTTCCAGGAGGGTGCAGGTGGGTGTGGAGGGGAGCGGGCTCTCTTGGACAACCCTTGCCAGTCTTATTTGCGCTGTCCACCAAAGCTTTTGCTCTCACCACCTCTATCAGCCAACGGTTGAAGGTATCGCCTGTGAGTGTCACCAAATCCACTGGCTCCTGTGCAATGAAGAGACTCACTCCCTGGCCAATGGTGGGCTGCACTGCATGGGCCCCTTGCCCTGGGCAGGTGTCTCCCCAGCTACACCTGCAGGTGTGAAGAGTGGATCGCACTGCCCCCAGGGACAAAAGGCACTGCGTGTGCTCACTGCTACTGCAGCCGTGGTGTAAGAATCCCTCCAGCAAAGAAGTAAACAAACAAAAAAGTCCCTAAATCTTGGATTTGAGTTTGAGCTTTTCCTAGCTCTTTTTGTCGGCCCTCCATTCCTGACGATATGCCTGCCCTTGTAACTGAGCCTGGCTTGGACACATGCACATTGTCTGAGACTTCTGCTTTGTCACCTGCCTGGCTGATCCCACCCACCACGCTAGCCCCTCCGCCCCAGGATCCGGAGTTCATGGCCGCTGTCTGCTCCTGTTAGCATGGGCAGCCTTGACTTACCTGGCAGGGACTGGGTGACAGCAAAGGGTTCGGAGCCAACTGGCCTCATTTAATTCCTGGTCCTTATCAGCCATGTGACCTTGAACCAGCCAACTTCTTAAGGGCTTTGTTTCTTCATCTATAAAGTGGAGATAATAGTAGCTCCGTTAGTGTTGTTGTGGGGCGTAAATGTGTTACTACATCTGCAATTATTAGTCCTGTACTTGCCATGCTTTAAGTGTTCAAAATAAAGTGTTATTATTATTGGTTAGTTATCATCTGCTTTTTATAGTGCAGCCTGTGTTGACAGGATCAGACATCTGCCCCAGTTGTGTTTAAACAACACCCTCACTTTTAAAAAATGCTAATAATATATTTTATTTAACAGAACATTTCCAAAATATTATCAATTCAATGTGATCAATATAAAAATTATTGAGATATTTTACACTCTTTTTTATTATGGTAGAATATATAATATAAAATTTACCATCTTAACCATTTTTTTATGTGAACAGTCAGTGGCATTAAGTTCATTCACATTGTTGTGTAATCATCACCACCATCCATTCAGCGAACATTTTTCATCTTCCCCCCAAATATTAAACACTTCACAAGTTTGTGTGTCACCCTTGCACAGGGGATGTGCTAATTTTCTCTGTGTCTTTCCAATTTTCTATATCATTTCCAATATAACTGGCTGCCCACACAAGCACAGCACTCTGAGCTTTTATAGGCATTCGTTGATGGTCTGAAAGTGACCAACAAGAGTTAAAGTACACATCTTACAGAGTAACTAACTAGGCTTTAAACCTCACGCAATTCCTTCCCACTAAAAATGTGGATTCTGTGGACATACGTCTTACCAAGACAACTGTAGCTTGAACATTTTCCTTTTTCACTCAACCAGAACTACGTAAAGTGAGTTGTCACCAATGTGCTTTCTCATACCGTCTATTCCTGACTAATTGGAGGCAGTGTGTTAACAAATTCTTCCCAAACGGATTTTTTTCCACAGTTCTTAGACCTGAGCCCTTTGCGGAGGCATTGTTAACTCTCTTTTGTAAATACGGTTATTCAACTCCAGATCAGATACAAAATGATTATTTAGAAGAAGTACAGTAATATTTGTTCTTGTTTCTTTCTTTCTATTTCATATGACCTTTTTAAACTCGGTTCAGGATAGAAAAGGATGCCTGAGACAGGATTCGGGGATTAAATATCACCTAAGGGCTCATTTCTAGGTACATGGAGGAACATATATTCCACCTCCTTGAAGCTAGGTGTGACTTGCTGTGGCCAATGGAATGTGAGCAGAAATTACCTTGCCCCTGTTAACCCTGAAGCTATCAGTGAAACTAATGGTGTCATAAAACAATGCAGCCCCCATCAGCAATTGCAAAGAGCAGAGGCCCCTTCTGACCAGTGGTAAATATGTATGAGCAACGATAAACCCTTGTAGCTTTAAACTCCTGAGATTTGGGGATTATTCATTATGGTAGCATAATCAGCCCTCTCCTGACTAATATAGGAGCTAAATAATAAACACAAAAAGTTCACTAAACTGCTGAAGGCCTTCCTTCATTTCTCTGCCCATCAACATTCTTTCCTGACTGTTGGCATGGATGTGGAAAGATAGGAACACTCATGCACTGCTGTTGGGACTGCAAATTAGTACAACCTCTGTGGAAACTAGTATGAGATATCTCAAAGAACTCAAAGTAGAACCACCATTTGACCCAGAAATCCCACTACTGGGTATTTACCCAAAGGGAAAAAAGACATTCTATAAAAAAAGTCATCTGCACTTGAATGTTTATAGCAGCAAAATTCACAACTGCAAAGATGTGGAAATAACCCAAGTGCCCATCAATACATGAGTGGATTAATAAAATGTGGTATATGTATACCACAGAGTACTACTCAGTCACAAAAAAAAATTGGTGAACTACCTATTGCATTATCCTGGATGCAGCTGGAGCCCATTCTTCTAAGGGAAGTATCACAATAATGGAAAAACAAACACCACATGTACTCACCATTAAATTGGTACTCATTGATCAACACTGATGTGCACATATGGTAGTAACATTCATCAGGCGTCGGGCAGGTGGGAGGGAGAGGAGGGGATGGGTAAAGTCGCACCCAATCGGTGTGGTTTGCACTGTCTGGGGGATGGGTACACTTGTAGCTCTGACTCAGGCAGTGCAAAGGCAATATATATAACCAAAGCTTTGTACCCTCATAATATTCTGAAATTTAAAAAAAAAAGCAAAAACAAAACAAAACAAAACAAAAAAAATTCTTCCTTGACTACCACCACAAAAAAATAGAAAAAAATTTCAAAAAAAAACCCCAAAAAACCCTTTTATCGTTTGTTTTTTCAGTTCAGGTTTGGTGATGTAACAGAACCTTTAGATCTGACTATTTTGAAGTTTTCATCCTCCAAGATGATATTGTTATTAGTGTATCTGGAAACATCTGCCTCTCAGTAATCTTTGTGACATTTCCACCCATTTTCACTTGACAGATATGTGGGGGCTGAGAGCGATTTTCTTTATTTTTTTCAAGTTAGAGCAAATATGCTTGTATGTGAGTCAATTCTCTCTCTAATGTGAAAGTCTACGCTAGACTCCTTCCAGAGGTGAGGATGCCACATCAGGTGTTCCTTGGGATTCCATCCATTTGCTGCCTCACTTCGAGGAAAGAGGTTAGGAGAGGAACACTTATTTAGTGCCTACGACATACCAGGCACGGTGGGCATTATTTAGAGTGGATACCAATGCATTCTCCTGAAGCATTGGTTCTTAACTCTTTTTTAGGTCACAAACATCTTTTATTTTTTATTTTTTATTTTTTTTAGATACAGGCTCTCAGTCTGTCACCCAGGATAGAGGGCACTGATATGATCATAGCTCACCATAACCTCAAACTCCTGGTCTCAAGCTATCCTCCTGCCTCAGGCTCCAGGTAGCTGGGACTACAGGTGGGTGCCACCATACCTGGCTAATTTTTTAAATCATTTTGTAGAGATGAGGTCTTGCTATCGTGAACTAAAATAAAATTTTAAGCCCCCCCGATGACTAAATGGACCCGTCTTGGCCAAGCGGACCCCAGAAATATCCCAAAGCTGAGTTGCTGGCCATGAGCAGGGAGACCCGACATGCCTCTTCATGCCCTCCTCTCTTCTTGGAAATAACCTTTCTAACTCATCTATAGGCCTAAGGCTATGCAAGACAAAGCTTAAACCACAACCGTAAGTCATCAATTTACTTAACAGATCAGTTGAGTCTCCAGTATATGTCCAGTGGCTTGTCTCTGATTAACAGATTTCCTTGTCTTAACTTAAAACATTCCAAGCCTTTAGACAAAGCTTCATTTCTTTAACCAATTACAAATCAAAGAATCTTTAAACCCACCTATAACCTGTAATTCCCCACTTTGAGATGTCCCACCTTTTCAAGCCAAACCAATGTATGCTTTCCATGTGTTGATTTATGATTTTACATGTAATTCCTGTCTCCATGAAATGTATAAAATCAAACTATAACTCAACCGTGGTGAGACCACTCGCTCAGGGCTTCTTGGGTGTGGCTCTCCGGGCCATGGTCACATATATTCAGCTCAGAATAAACCTCTTTAAATTATTTTACAGAGTTTGGGTTCTTTTCCATTGACCCTATGTTACCTAGGCTGGTCTCTAGCTCCTGGCCTCAAGTGTCCTCCCACCTGGGCCACCCAAAGTGCTAGAATTCCAGGCATGAGCCCCCATGTACAGCCCTCACAAACTTCTTTGAGCATCTATTGAAAACCATGAAGCTTCTCTCCAAAACATACACTCACAGCAAAGTTTGCATTTAACTTCAGGAAGTTCACAGGAGTTGTGAACCCCCACTGGGCCCCCTTTGGATGCGTTTCTACCTGTTCTAGAGAGATGTCATCTGGCAGAGATGCATAATGTAAGGAAATTGCACAGAATTTAACAACCTGAGCCCCACTTACCAGGCACTTACTAGCCGAGGAATCTGAGCAGGTCACCTGACATCTCTAAGCCCTGCTCTGTGCCACACAGTGTGTCAGGGTGGTGGACCGACCTATAACAATGCTCAAAACCCAAAGGCTGCCCCGGAAAGCTCACAGGCTGGCATGCTCAGGGAGACAGAGGATACACATTCACAGAGAAGGAGCAGCCTCTCACTCTCCCCTCTACTGGTCCCAGGGAGCCAGCTTCCAGGACACTGGCTGGGTCCCAACTGCCACAGGGCGGGGCGGCTGCAGGTTTTGAAAGGTTACTTTTGGGCATGCCGGTCTGATTCTTCCTGCTTCCTGCACTTGAGCTGTGGGCACACCCAATTCTGCTCTCTCCCTGCAGTTGGCTGGAGAGAAAGGCAGAGCCGGCTGCACCGGGACGTGACCTATGGCTCTCTTTTCTCTTCACAAATAAACAGGCTTTTCATTTGGAGTTCAACACTGCATTTACACATGGGGAGCTGGAGAGGCCCCATGTAGGCCCAGAGGCACATCCTGGTGCAGCAGTCTGCAAGGAACCTGGTTTCCCGTGCATCATCCCTTATGTGTGCATCTCCCCCTGGGAATCCGGCAGGAGGAAGTGGGCTTGGAGGGTCAAAGTCAGGTATTGCTGAGCCCCCTGAGATAGTGACACTGCCCAAACCCCACGTGAATGCTGTAGAAAAAGTAGCCAGAACACCACCTGGTCAGTGCTCTGGGGGGACATGAACTGCTGCACTGGAGGCACAGAGGGGAGCAGTTCATCGTGGGTCACGATGTCACTGGGCTGACCTCTCGCTGTGTGAGGGGGGCATGAAATGAACGGTACACAGGAGCTTTGCAGATTGTAAAGATGAAAGTGAGATACTGCAGTCATATGCGACGGTGACATCAGTCCCCCGGTTTATCTCGGGGGAACGGGGCTGGCTGAAGCATGTCCTCCCTTCCTGTTCCAGCTCTCCCCCAGGCCCCCCTCCCTCCAGGAGGACTGCTCTTCAGTCAAGGGGAATAAACAGCTATCCTCCAACGTGCTCTCTTTCCCAGCCCTTTCAGATTGTGTTCCTCTTCTTTCTTTTCTTTTGGGCAATAAGATTCTGGGTCAGAAAGTCTTCTAATTTTAAAAAATTTGCTTAGAGAAGAACATCCTCTTTCTCTGCTAGGGCTAAAACAACCTGAAACCCCACGCTAATCAATCTGCAGTGCTGAGTCACAGTTGGGAACTGCCCAGAAGTGGGTGAGAAAAGGATCTGACTTAACTGGGAGTAAATTGTGCTCAAATGATGTGCAATCGCTTTGAGGCCATGCGGAACTCAACTACAAGTTTTCCTCCTTTTTTCTCCTACTGTATCTGCTTTCCTTCTTAGATTCTATGGGCCGTCAAGTCACATGACATTGGAAAAAGTTATATCACAAATGTGGGCACGTCTTCTGCCCAGAGCTGCAACCCAGCTCTCCCTTTTCAATGGAAAAGAACCCAAACTCTGTAAAATAATTTCAGAAGGTTTATTCCGAGCTGAATATGTGTGACCATAGTCTGGAGAGCCATGCTGGTCTCGCCGTGGTTGGGTTACAGTTTGGTTTTATACATTTCATGGAGATAGGAATTACTCGTAAAGTCATATATCAATACATGTAAGGCGTACATTGGTTTGGCCTGAAAAGGTGGGACATCTTGAATGGGAGAATTACAGGTTATAGGTAGGTTAACCAATTTGTAATTGGTTAAAGAAATGAAGCTTTGTCTAACGGCTTATAACATTTTAAGATAAGGAAGTCTGTTAATCAGAGACAAACCACTGGACATATACTCAAATTGGACTGATCTGTTAAGTAAACTGATGACCTGCAGGAGTGCTTTAAGCTTTGTCCTGCATAGCCTTTGGCCTGTCAATGAATTACAAAGGCTACCTCCAAGAAGTGAAGGGGACATGAAGAGGCATGTCTGACCTCCCTGCTCACGGCCAGCAACTTGGCTTTAGGGTATTTCTGAGGTCTCCTTGGCCAAGAGGGGTTCCATTCAGTCAGCTGGGAAATTTAAGATTTTATTTTAGTTCACACCTTGTCCACAGAGAGAAGGCACTGACAAGCTCCTCCTCTCTTCTGTCTAAATTTAAAACGGCTCAAGTGGCCTCTCTTGCTCAGATCTGGGGACTCGCCATTTTACATGCTTTGCTTTCTACTCTATAAAGTTTTCCTGTGCCCCAAAGAGCAGGAGCCCTGTTTGTGTTTGTGCCAGTCTGGAGAGCCAGGACCTGCCTGCAAATGATTAAGCACATGTGCAGGGCACTCGGGAGCCTGTGTCCACGTGGAGCCTCGAGCCTCCTAAGCTGAGTTTCCAACTGAGTCTGCAACACTTCTCCACTTTCTCCTGGCCAGGCAGCCTCAGGCTTAAGATCCAGCCGGGTGCCATTGGACCCAGCCTAAAGCTATGGCACAGGGTGGAGAAGAAACAGCTTGATGTTTTCATCTCATTCTGCAAAACAGGATTTTGAAATCAGATAAGAAGACTAGAATTTACACTAGTTTGCAAGTTAATTGTCCGGAATGTAAAGAGATGCAATCTGCATATTGATTTGCATTTCTGATGGCCGGAACAGAAATTCAGTGACTACTTAGAAGAGTAAGAACTCCCTCATGTGAAAAATGATGAGGACCAAATGCCATTCTTGGCCTCGCTAAGACCTTAAAACAAGTCCAGGACCCCACCTCTGTGACATTAACATATTATGTATTCATTCATTCTATCAAAACCCTGATACCCACTTGTATGTGCCAAGCTAGGAACAGGTACTAAACAAGAGACATTTCCTGCCCTCAAGAAATCCAGTCTTGTGGAAGATACAGAACGGTGAATAGCATAGCATAGTGAAAGGCCAATGTTGGACAATTAAAAGAACAGTACTTTTGAGTCATAGGAAATGACGCAACCTTTTTTTCAAAATGTTGTTGACTGCAAGGGGTTTTCATTCTAGGTCTAGTTGCTCGTCACACAAAAATTCAATTATTGAGACGAAGATTGCCAAGGAAGAAGAGAATTTTTAATATTTTAATATGACAGATGTCTTGCTGGGAGAATGGGAGAAGCTACCTCAAATCCGTCTCTCCAACTAAGGGATACCATGGGCTTTTAAAGGAGGGGCATGTGCCTAGGGGCAGGCTGTGGTGTACATCACAAGGGGCTTTAAGCACTGGGGACAGGTTATGGGGGATGGTGAATCTTGGTGTCAGGAAGTCTGCTCTGGGGCCTTCAGAAACTCAACTCCTTTGTCTTGTAGGAAATCCATCATCTCAGGCCAGGTGTGGTGGCTCACTCCGATAATCCCAGCACTTTGGGAGGCCAAGGTGGGAGGCCAAGGAAGTTTGAGCCCATCATTTCTGGGAAACAACTTAAAGGGTCAAATAGTTAAGGAAGAGGATTTAAAAAGCATATAGGAACTCATGGAAACAGTTACAAAAGCTTGAATAACTCCAAGGCAAAGGATCCATAGAATGCCCATTAAATCCATGACATTAAATGTATATCCCTTTATAAATGTAATCTATAGACATCTATTTTTCATGGATTACTGATGTTATGTATTATGGGAGTCATAAAAACAATTAAAGAATTTTTTAAAAGCAGATGCCAGAACAGGTTTTTGAGGTCCAGAGTTGCACTCTGCTTTATACTAATGACATCATCTCTCTTTTATTTGACACTGTCAACAATTCTACCCCTTCCAGATATCATCAACCAGGGTTCTGCAGCAACATGCCATAGGCTTGTGTGACGAGTTGCAGAAGTGGGGCCATGACTGGGGGAAGACGACTGCCAAAGAGAGTCAGCCACACCCCCAAACTAGTTTGGATGGTCCTGTCTTTGCATCCTGGTTTGCGTTTTTGAGAACAAGGCGATCACCTGCCAGGCAAAGTGCTCTCCTCTCTGTCTTTACGGTGCTGTGAGCAAAGCTCTGCCCAGGTGTCCCAGTGCCTTAATGCTCAGAAAGCCAAGACGCCTGCAGTGAGAACCAAACCTCCTCGGCCTTCTACAAAGAGGGACAGGGCATCTTTCTGTAGTCCTGGGATCCCCGTGTTTTGTCTCAAGACTCCCTGGTCACTGGGTGATGTGGCCAGTGTCTTATGTGGGTTTTCATGTATTCTCAGACCAAAGATGCTACTATGATCTGCAAACTGTTCTAGAAGCTTGCTCTCTCTCTCTCTCTTGCATTTTTTTTTTTCTTTCATTAGGTTGTGGTGAAGTGTCTCTGCAGCTCTCTTAAACTTTTAACTGACAAAACACTTTGGCCTCATTTCTATTAGCTTGTCCTTAGGGCACCTCTGGGAGACACTCAATACTGTTCCTTATGCAACACACAAGCAATGCGCCTTAGGACTTGAAGCTTGGCTGCAGGCAGGTAACTCTACTGAATGCTAACTGGGGTCTAAGAGAACAAAAGACTGAATTTTTTTCTCTACAAGGGCTTTGAATCTAGTTAGGGACACAAAACATTTACAAATTAAGAAACAACAACTTTTTCTCATAAACGAAAAGGAATAACCTCTGCTTCCGCAGCTGTCTGTACACGAGGCCGTAGTAGCAATGTTCTCATTGCACTGGACGCTTTGCCCATCTGTATTCTGAGAGGATAAGCTCTGTGGGGGTAGGAACCATGTCTTTTCAACTTTGCATCCCTAGTGCCCATCCTGGTGCTTGTTACTTGGTAAATAATCTAAAACTATTTGTTAGATGCTAAATTTGTTGAGAGTTAAAGTGGATGACTCTCTACGTTGACTACTGTTGGTCAGAAACAGTTTTCACCTACTTAGACGACTATTCAGGAGTCTGTTGCTCACTGTTGATAAGAGACAGGATCATGTGAACATCATAAAGTTAACGTCAGCCAACATCGCCTCATTCCCCAGGGAGTATCACCTGAACACTGTTCAGGGTAGCAGAACAGCAAGAACAGTTCTATTTGGTAACCATTATGTGGCATATATAATGTGTGTGTATGTGTATTTACAGACATGTTACAGACATAGAGATTTATATGTGTGTCTACATGTATTTAATATATATTTATTCACACATATACATATGTATAATGTGATTTGAGGAAATACTGAGACAACCTTTAATAAAAATATTTTTCCCCGATTACCTCTCCCTAGGCAAGGGATGAATGTGTGGGGAGGGAGGTCTTAGGAGGAAAAGAAGAGCTTTTTCCTGTGTCAGGAAGTGGGTGTTCAGAAGCAGGGACACTATAACAACTCCCCATCCAATGAATTTCCGTGACCCCTATATAATCCTCTCCCTTAACTACTTGACCTTTTGACTTGCTTCCCAGAAATGATGAATTTTCTGCAAAACAAAGAAGCTGAGATTCTGAATGCGCCTGGGCAGACTTTCAGGCACCGAGACTCCCCATCCCCTAGGACCTGCCCCCAGGGCATGTAGCCCCTGGTGAGATACACCAAGACCTGCCCCAAAGCACTTGGCCCCTTCTTTAAAAGCTCATGCTCTCATTAGTCTAGCTGGAGAGACGGATTTGAGGCAGCTTCTCCTGTTCTCCCAGCAAGACGTCTGTTGTATTAAAAATTCCTTTCTTCCTTGGCAATCCTTGTTGACTCAATAATTGGATCTTTGTGTGAGGAGCAAATGGAGCTGGACTGAAACCCCCTTGTGGCTTCGACAACACCAGCAACCCGGGAAAGGGGAGCAGGCATGAAAGGGCTCCAGGGTGGAAAGCAAGGCCGCGCTCTCCCGCCCCAGATCCAGAGACGACAGGACAAGGGTTGACGGTGATCCTGTGTATTCAGAACACCGGGAAGAAGAGGGTCTGAGCGGCTTACACACGTGGGCAGCTGAAGGGGTCAGGGCCCCGCCTTCATTCCCGGGCCACTGCAGCGGCTGGGTGAGCACCACGGTTCCCAGCCAGGCCAGGTTTCTGGCAGAAAGTATGTAGAGTCATTAGAAGCACGTGATGTAGGGTGTGAAAAACCACAATTCAAATTCTAACTCTGCCATCAGTCAGCTTGAAAAATTATTTAACTTCTTTCGGGGCTTATTTTTTTCATTTCCAAAATGGAGCTACTACTCAAGCTTGTAGGTTGTAGAGGGAATTCAATAACAGAAAACACTCGATACGGTGCCTGCCACATAGAAAGAAATACGTGGTAGCTCGTATTAAAAGTCATCATTGCAGGGAGAGGCATCTGAAGATGGCTGGATCCGCACTGTAAACCCCTGAGATGGGGCCAGACCTGGGCCAGACAAGAAAGCTCAGGAGAGACATTTTGCATTAACACTACGAGCATTTGAAGATATCTGGGAAGGATAGTCTCAACATCATAGTCACTTCTACCTTGGCTGGAAAGAACTTTTTCCTCAGAGCTGGTTTGGATTTAAACAGAGAGAAGCAAAGTAAGAGAGGACATGAGCAGTTGGAGGGGGCAGGGAGTGATGTCCTGGGAGGAATTTCCAAGTTACAAGATGTAAAACGTTGTCGGAGAAAATGCATGCTGAAAACAAGCTCCTTCCATTCCCCACTGTGCTGCTGAGTAGAGCAGGGGCTGGCCCTCGGTAGCAGCTCCCGAGTCACTGCCCCAGACCCCTGTCCTGTTCCACCCCAAGTGGAAGTGACCAAAATGCACGATTTCCTACCTCATGGACCACCACCTCAATTTCCCGACAGCAGAATTCAATCCCACCTCGTCTTTCTTTCTCTGATTCCCAGATGTGATTCGGCATGCTTCAGTTGTCCCAGATTCTCGTTTCCCACGTTGAAATTAGGACTGAATAGGTGGAATTTAGCCAACTTGATTCTCTGTCAATTTGGAAGTCAAATCTTAGGATAATTTTTTTTAGAGACTGCAGTGGGGAAAAAAAAATACTCAAAAGAGAATTATTCTCGGGATACTTCTGATTTATCTAGCGCCAGAAAATTAAAGACATTTATAAAAGGCAGATTTCTGTAGAAAAAAAAGGTTTTTTTTATCATTCCCTTACCTGAAAGCCAGATTGTGTTTAGAATGTGCAAATTGGAAGCAGATTGAGTAAGTGCTGCTGCTTATGACTTGGGCCTTTTGAAGTTGAAAAAAAGCCTAAATATGAACCAATCGATTAGTCTGCTCTTGGGAGGCTGATGTGTCAGGAGCTATTATCCCACATTGCAGTAGTAAACATGTCTTGACTACTGAAGAGAGAGGTGTGCAATGCTGCAAACTTCTAAGAGGATATTCTCGAGGGCAACAGTTCCCAACATGCGTTCTAAGAGGAACCAGCTCCCTACGATGATAAAACATTATCTGTGCTAACCAAGCTTGGAAAAACACCACATTCTACAAAATAAACTCAGTTTGTTTTTCTCTGAGTGTTTGGTCTTTAATATAAACCTAATATACATATTTAATATTTACTTGTGATTTTTCAGAAGTAAAGTCAATATTTAGCATTTCCCTTCCAAACCACAGTACAGTCCATAAAAAAAATAGCATTTACCAAACTTATTTGACCACAGAATTTTTTTTCTCTGAAAATAATTTTGTGAGAAGCTCATGTTCCACAGACCACATGATGGGAAATATTTCACAGAAGTTATTCATCAGTCTATTGATGGCTGGCACATGGTCTGCTATAGAAAATAATAAAAAATTTTCTAGGATTCTAGATTCTTGAGGCTTCAACTGTCTGGGAGACAAAAACTCATCACTAATTGTAACACAATTAATCAAACTTATTGGAACTAATTGAATATTAAACCAGCATAATTCCTACATGGAAGATATATAAAATGTATATTAAAGACAACACTTGTTGTTTTGTTCTGTGGATGGAGTGAGTAGAAACTGGCAATAATCAACTGAGCAGTGACTTTTCTTTGTACAAGATTTCAGCCTGCAGAGACATATGGTAGACAACGTGCAATCAACCAAGATAATAATTTCCTTTACATTGATTAACATTCATTTCCATCCAAAGAGAGAACTGCCATGGAATATATCTTCCTGCCTGAAGGTAGGAGTGTGCATGTAGGTCTGTGAGCCAGCACGATGACATTAATTAGGGTGATACTGCCTGAAGATTTAAGGATTCTCAGAGCACCATTGTGTACGGGGAAATAGTGAATACACACACACACACACACACACACACACACACTCTCTCTCTCTCTCTCTCTCTCTCTCTCTCTCTCTCTCTCTCTCTCTCTTTCTACTCCATGTTATGTTAAAGATGAGAAAAGTAAAACCCAAGCACGCTTGCCATTAGAGTAGCAAGATCTGGGAGTTTAAACTCAGTATTTCTGATTCTCATTCCACTAAAAGTAGAGCTTTTTCACTGCAGAAAGCCATATCACAGAAAGCCGGAAACTAGGTAAAAGTGAGAAAATCAGAGTGTGTTTCTCGATCTCCTGCTGGGTGATTCCTCTGCTCTAACCCAGTGGTCAGTTTACCAGGCAGCCTCCTGATTCCATGCAGAGTAAAGGCTGCTGGAAAGAAAACACACAAATAAAAGTCTTCCCTCAAATAGATCCAAATCGAGAGTGAATTTTATGGAGCCAATTATACTGTTTAGACAGGGATAAATTACATAACTGAAACATACACAAACTGCTGATATGGAGAAGAGAGAGTTTAATTCACACATGGAAGCTGAATCAGTCTTTGAAAGATGGGTAGAATTTTAAGATATAAAAGAAGAAAATGTTGGTCTACCAGTTGCCCCAAAGAACTTCAGTAAGTCAGAAGATGAGGAGTGCTGTTGTTTGGTAACAGGTCTTCACCAGTGACAGACAAAACCAGCCAGAGAGGCAGAGGGGGTTCCAGTGCCCATCCCCAGGCATCTACATGGGAGTAAGAGCTAGCGAGTGAGGTTACCAACGTTGACGTGATGAGACTGAGTCCCAAATTATGAACTGGTCAGGACCAAGGAGGCACAGGAGACAGGCATGTAGGGAGGAAGTTGAACAGTAAGACCAGGAGAGGGCAGCCCGGCAGAATTCTGATGGATAACTGTAGATCCCTGGTTTGGTCTTGATTTTAAGGAACTCACCGAATTCCTTGCTCTCTCTCTGAGCCACCTTAAAGGCATCACAGGGGAAGTGATGGGGCCAAGTAATAATGAACAAAGGCGCAGAGGTGAGAAAGTGCCCAAGGCCTAGAAACAGCTGGTGTGTTCAGGGATCAAGGAATAACATGCAGTCCATCCTTGGTATCCCTGGGAGACTGGTCCCAGGACCCTGCAAAAGACCAAAATCTGTGGATGCTCAACACGCTTATGTAAAATGCTGAAGTACTAATATTTGCATAGAACCTACCCACATCCTCCTGTATACTTTAAATTGTCTCTAGATTACTTATAATACCTAATACAATATAAATTATATGTAAATAGTTATTATACTGCATTGTTTATGGAATAATGACAAGGAAAAAAAGATCTGGGCATGCCTAGTACAAATGTTACCATTTTTTCCCCCACATGTTTTTGACCCTCAGTTAGTTGAATCCAGGGATGCAGAACCCACAGATCAGAGGGTGCATTGGGCTGAGCCCTGCCTTCCTCTGCTCTAGAAAAAAACGGTATGGGCATGTAAGAGAAAAGGAGCAAAATTACAGACCAGAACCCCATCTGTGCTGAGGGAATGACCATCTCAGAGGGCAGACCTCTTCAACCACGAGCCAATGCCTTCTTCCAAATGAGCCATCACCGGAAGAAGCTCTGCAGGGGATGACCTTCACACGTGAATTCTGAGTCATTTGGAAAAGCGGATGCCATTGCGAGGGTAAGAAGGGCTGTTTCTCAGAGGAAATGAGCAAGGCTCTTTCTTGTACAGGAAAGGCCTTGAAGCGTCTCCCCAGGTTGCTCTAGATCTTTCCTGTTCAATAGAAAATATCCATGAATTCACCCTGAAATACTAATCACCTCTTAGGATCGGACCTCCTATGGGTGTTTAGTTTGGAAAGAGGGCAGGAAGGGATTCAAAGAGTGAATTACGATAAAGGAATTCTCGACGCATGACTTCTGGAAAAGGGAGGTCTTGCAGGGATCAGAGCCTTTCCCATTGCCCCTCGAAATATGGCCCAAGCACGCCCAGCTTCAGGACAGGCACTACCCGCCCCCCACAGCACTCGGAGGGTGGGTGCTGCTTGCTCAGGGCTTGGAACGCGGCTCGGAGGTAAGGAAGCTGGAGGCGGTCAGGGCGGAGCTAAAGGTGCCTTTGAGCCATCGCTGCTGCTGCTGAGTTGGTCACAGCCCTGGAAGAAATGCAGGGCTGACAGGACTGTCACCAGAACCAGCTTCCCCACCACACCACAGCCTCAGTCAGCACTGGCTCCGGGACAGGCGGCCCCCAGGGAAGCCTGGGATGTCAGGACTACAGTTCCCTCTTCTTCTGAATGAGTTCAGATGACTCTGAGTGAGTGTGTGTTTCAGGAATAACGGGATAGCGTGGGCATGCCCAGGTCCTGACGCCGCTCACTGGGAAGGTGACTGACGGGCTCCGTCACGCTCCCGAAGGAAGGAAGTCAGGATCGGAAGAGAACATGGGCCCCAGGAGGCAGCGCCAAACTTGCCAGCCAAGAGATGTGTTCCGTGTCTCTGGGGTCAGCTTTTCCTGAGGGTTTCTGTATCCTGTTTAGAAATGTGTTTCGGTCACGTCCCAACCAGGAGACATCATCATCAAAAAGTCTTGCAAGCTGGCCATCTGGACACTTGGTTGCTCCGGAGTCTGTTAATAAAAGAAGGCCAGAAAAAAATCGGTCTCTGGATGGGACATCTGGCTGCCACTGTGGAGTCCTGAAAAAAACTACCAGTGATGACAAGCTGTCCCCTGCAATTAGAGTCACGTCTCTGCCAAGGAAAAGCTTTCCCTTCTGGAAAGCCTCATGTCCAAAGCCATTTCCCGAGTTAAGGTCTTCTTTAGAAATGCCCATCAGGTATGTCCAATTTTGGGGAATAGCACTCTTGTGTTCCCATTGGAGTGCGTCAGTGGTGCTCTGTCGACCTCGTCATGGAGATCCGATGGTAGCCTTGGCACTTAAATCCACCTGCTGATTCCAGTTTGTGGAACTTCCCAAGGCCGTGTAAGCACTCGGTCACCAGCACAACAGGTTAATTCCCCAGAGAGAGCCCTGAAATCCCACAGAGGGCCTAGTCCTCTGGCACAGGTGTATTCAGTTCCTTCATTCGTTTAGCACACATTTAGCAAGCACCTACTGTATGCAAAGCACTGTTCTGGGTGGTAGGAACCTAAAGATAGGTAGAACATAGTTTGCACATACTTGAAAAAGAAAGCAAACCCTTTATAAAGAGAAAGATATCTGATGATGTGAACCAGGGCAGGATTTGAAATTTAGGAAAGTGTGGAATTTATTCACTTTGTGACCAGGATAAACTGTATATTTTGCACTCCAGCAGTTTCTTTTTGCAAAATGAGGGGAGTGAACAAGATGAGCTACTTCAGATCTCCCAACCTCCACTGTGCTCCTGGGGCGGTGGGTGCCAAGGCAAGTCTTTGTCTGCAGGGTCCCTGCAGAGGAAATGCCAACCCCTGGAGAAATACTAACTATGGGACTGGAGTGTGGTGGGGATTCCACGTGAGGTGGGTGGAGAGAGGGTTTGGAGCAGAAATTGGACAAAGGATGGAGAGAGTTTGACGGGCACTGCCATCTGTGCGAGACAGAGAGAGAGAGGGAAAGGAGGTTACTGAAAGTTTTCTTGAGTAAAGTAAATGAAATCTCCTTTGACATTTAGTGAGAAACTTCAGTAAAGAATTAAAATGATTTATACTATTGGGGTTGCTGCAACTTGTTTGTTTCTTAGGTTGAGGTATTATGCTAATTCTGGGTCAGGATGTGTGTATCAGACAGGATTCTTGGTTACAGGGTACAGATACTGTCATTGATTAAGCAGAAAAGGAGTTTAATAAAAGGATTTGGGGTACCCCACAAAACTGCTGGGAGGGTCAGAGAACCTGACTTGAGCTAAACTTCCAGGAACAATGTCCACGATTATGCTGCAGGATGGACTTGCGAGAAACTGTGGTACCTTGCCCCACTGAGCACTAGGGGAGTCATAGTTGCCATCCTACCAGTACGTCTGCCCAAAGCTCAAGCCTGGCAAATAATCTTACCTTCAAAAGCTGAATGGCTCTGCTTCCACGTGCACTAGCAAAATAGATCCATACAGTTCGTCCATTCTCTAATGTCCAAATAGAAGTTTCACACAGTGGGTCTGACTGGTGAAGCCTGGGTCTCACACCTGTGCCTTAGCTGCAATGCAGCAGAGAAAGATGAGTTTTCTGTGCTATTCCTTGCAAAAGCCAGGTCCACAAGGCTGGATATTCCCCAAACACAGCTTCTAGGCAGCCCCACAAATGCCAAAACCCCTTAGACTCGTGGATCTCTGAATTCCCCTGTCAAAACTAGGCAGAAGGCGCTGACTGCATCTGGGCTGAGAGGGCACTGACCAAAAGCAATCTGGAAGTTGCTGCAACAAGAGAAAGAACAACTTGCTCTCCTTAGCCCAGCCACTGACCTCTAACCTTAGACCTGGGGTTAAGATCTCAAAGGGGAGAGGTGGAAGAGGGGGTACTGCAGAAGGAAATAAGGCTCCGAGGGACAAGGGACAGGTTTCATGGGGCTGCAGGCTCTGCTTGGAACTGACCTGCTCTCCGAGAGCAGCCCCCTGGCCACACGGAGCCTCAGTTTCCTAGGCCTTTTTTGGTACTTGAGCATGGCCCTAGAGCTACCGGAATGATTTGCATCATAGTACTGAGGCAGTCACCTGCTATTCTTTGGACAGTTTATTCCCACCGCTGAGAGAAAAGGAAAAAAAAAGCACCTATCCTTCTTGATTTTCTTCCTGACTAGTTTTTTCCCAGCCCCGTGTGCCTAAGAACCTCATTTTTGCTTTGCAAAACCTACTCCCTCAAAGAACAAAAGAGAGAGGAAGGAAGGAAGGAAGGATGAGAGAGAGAGAAATAAGAAAGAGAAAAAGAAAATTACCAACATCCGAAGCATTTGTCAAAGCAAAACTCTTTCATAAACTTCTCTGACAACTCCAGCCAGAATTAATTACCAACCTCCTTCTATGCCATCTTAGTAATTCTTTTAAACCTTTGATTATAGCGCATCCTGGCACTGACCACAGCACCGTACCTCCCCGCCAACCCCGCTGCTGTCCGGCTCAGGTGTCCGTGGCTAGATAAGCACTGGCCGTGTTTACCACCCACAGTACAGTTGCAAGTCATTAACCTGGGGTCAGAGTCTGACGTCATTAAGGATGGACAAAAGAGGTAACATAAATTCCAATGTCCATTCTACATGAGGAATTTTAAAGTATGTTTGGAAAAAGGTCAGCATTTAGGGATTAACTGGAGAACTCCTTGCGGTGACTCTTTTAAAAGACCCAATGCTTACCTGGATATGTTAAGTTTTCGGTGTGTTTGTCTGCAAAAAAAAAGAAGTCTTTGCACCTAAGGTCCTTATTAGCTTTTAGTCTCCATCCAACTGAGAGTGCGAGGGGGGGCAAAACTCTGGCTTTCCTGTCCAAGCGTGGGCAGTATGTATGATTTTGGCCCCCTCCATCCTGTCCCCTTGCCTCTCCCCAGGGGACACCAGGATGCTCAGGCTTTCTCCAGCTTCCCTATAAACCCACTCTGAGGGGAGGACCTGGACCAGCCACATGCACTGAGGTTTCAGTAACTAACCTAGTTCAACGTGCTCCACTTCCCTTGCATGGCAGATAAGGGGCAGACAGCCCTAGCATCTTTGTTTCTGCTTTCGTCAGAGGCAGGAATTATTTTTAGGCAGGGCCAGATTAAAGGGTGAGCAGGTTGGGCAGCTTCCTAGAGGTAAATCTGAACAGGGCATTGACTATCACTGAGATAAATTTAAATTGTGGTGCTTGTTAACTCAGGCTTCCATGCACCGCTTCTTACACAGCCGGTGAAATATAAGTTGATCTTTTTCATTGAAGTTTGACAGAGCCTTAGGGAAGAAAAATTTTAAAACAGCCTTTTCCTGTGCTACCATGACTACTAAGAATTTTGAGGCAAATGGGCAAATGCAATCAGCTGAAGTTCAACAGTTCACTGACCTCCCACAACCGAGCAAGGCATGGCGCAGTAGGTGGGAATGAGTGGTGCATGTTATTATCTATGTGTTCAGTCATTCAATGTGCCTCCCAAGAAGTACTCCAGACCAAAGGAAATCTGAGAAAAGATTTTTAGCAAAGTGAGAAAAGTCTTGCCAATTATTTTGAGATTGTGGATTTATTTTGGTCAGTGCTGATTAATAAACTAATATGTTTCTATGTAAAAATTTTTACTAAGACATAGTTTCTTTCCATCTCCTATCAATAATGTTGAACATGAATTTTTAAAATGTCAGGACATGAATTTTTAAAATGTCAGGCTCCAAAACCATATGTGCAGGCTGGAGTCTCAGCACATCTTCATCCCATAATCCACAGCGATGGGCCAGGACCGTTCACACATGCAAGCTGAAAACGCCACCTATGACATGACTGCAGGACTCAACTCTGTCCTGCGATGCCATTCCTGTTGTTCACTCAAAGCCTATAGCCTGCCTGTTCTGATATCCATGGACCTCCCATCCCCTGGCAGTGTGTCCCTGCTATGAATTAGTCATTCTCACCTCATAACACCTCTAATAGTCTGCCTATTTTACTTGTCTATACCTCCTTAAGGACAAGGATCATTTATTTATTTATTCTTTCTTTATACTCCCCAAGAGCTAGCACAATGCAGAAAACATGGCAAACACTAAATACATGTCAGCTGAATAAAAAATAAAAGGAGATGAATTAATTATACAGATTTGAACTTTTGCCTGCCTACACTTGCAAGCTTCCACCCAAACCGCCTCCATGTTAATACTTCCAGCCCTGGCTCCAGGGCTCTCTGCCTTGCCTTACTGCTGTCTACACCCTGTATAAATAAACACACAGTCTTCAGCCAAAGGAAGTGGTGGAATTTCAGTCATCACTTCAAAGGTGGGGAAAATTTGAATAGAATAGGAAAGGAGGCAGAGAGGAAAAATAAGAAAAACTTTCCAGACGTCCTGGATGTACCTTTTTGGTACATACTGTTTTCCCTGCCTTGAATGCATTTTGTATCTCCTCCCATTACCCCCACCCTGGCAAATAAATAAATAAATAACACACACACACACACACACACACACACACACACACACACACACAATCATCCTTCAAAGCTTTTACCAAAGAACAAATCTTTCACAAAACCTTCCCTGATGACCCCAGCCAAATTAGTTACTAACCTCCTTCCTCAGTAATCTTAGTATCTTTTTTGAGCCTTTGATTCTAGCACTTTCTAGCACTTACTCCAGAGTCTTATGTTTGTGTTCATTTCTGAGCTCCACAGCTAGATTGCAGCTTCCCTACAAATGAGTTTTTGTTTTCATCTTTTTATTCTCTTAAGTGCCCAGCGCAGTTGGTGTTCAGTAAATATGTATTGCATTAAATTGAAGAATGCTACAAAGTTACAATTAGGAGGAATAAGTTCTAGTGTGCTATTGCACAGTAAGGTGACAATGATTAACAGTAAGGTATAGCATATTTTAAAATAGCTAGAAGAAAGCTTTTGAATGTTCTTATCAAAAAGAAATAATAAATGCATGAGGCGATGAGTACGCTACATACCCTGATTTGATCATTATACAACATACATGTGTATTGAAACACCAAATGGTACCCCATAAATATGTACAATTTTAATGTCAATAAAATAAAAGTAAAAAATAAATTGAAGAAGGGCAAAGCCTTCCAGAGTGACTACTTTAAAGGACAACCCTGGTCCCAGCTACCAGGGAGGCTGAGGCAGGAGGATCACTTGAGCCCAGGAGTTCGAGATTGCTGTGAGCTGGGCTGACGCCATGGCACTCTGGCCAGGGCAACAGAGCGAGACTCTGTCTCAAAAAAAAAAAAAAAAAAAAAAGACAACCCTGAATTGAACCCTGATATTTGTGTAACTCCATCCTTACCTGTATACCATGGGCATTGTTACCACACTGCTGACTTGCTAATGCACTTCTGGCTCCTGGTTATCTTATCCCCTGACTATTTCGAAGAGTCTTAAGTATCATAATGATTTTGTATAGTGGATCAGATTAACAGAGAAATGAAGTCACTTCCTTTAAGATACCAAAATGAGTGGCTGGCAGACAGGGAAGCCCAGGGCCCCTGACTCTGAGCTCCCTGGGTGCCCCTACAGCCACTACAGTAACCATAACGTACATGGCACCTTTTTCCCTGGGCTTTCACGGAGCTCTATAAACAGTAATTAATGCAGTTTAGACTTTAGACTCAACTGTTTACCCTGGCTCTCAATTAATTAGTTAATTGCCATGCTAGGAAAACACGGTGTGTGTATACTTTTATCAGGGCACGCACAAGGGTGACTCACACTTACAGATCTGCTCTTTTGTGAAGCACAAGGCACACAGGCTGCGGCGACAGAGACCATCTCACAGCCAGCGAGGCCTGCAGGGTTCTCGGGAGGCAGGTGCTGCTTATCATAACCTCCCCCTGCACAGTGGGTGGACTGAATCACCAAAAGGCCAAACAGCTTTTCCCAGGTGTGAGGAGACCTCTCTCCAACTTTGTGTAAAGATTGTTCTGTTTGCTCTAACGTGTTTCAGAGTGTGCAGAGGAAAGGGCTTGTCCTCTTAAAATAACCTGTGCTAACAGAAAACTTGACTATGAAGTCCTACGAGAACTTTCCATGGCGCACTGACTGATAAAGAGGAAGAGAGACGGGGCCTTGGGAGCTGCCCGCTGTCCCTGTGTCCCAGCTGAGGAGGGTCCGTCTCAAGAAACCTCGTCGGTGTCGCCATGTTTAGGGACATTGCGGGAGGCGGGGGGACAGTACGTTCTGGGCAGCCCCTTGTGCTCTGCCTTTTAAAAAAATCTCATGTTTTTATTTCTTAATTGACAAATAGAAATTAGATACATTTACAGTGTACGATGTGGAGTTTTGATTTATGTGTATGCTGTGAAATGACTACCACACACCAGCTAGTTAACCTGTGCATCACCTCACATAGTTTTTTCTGTTCCATTTTGTGGTGAGAATGTCTATGATCTATTCTCTTGACAAATTTCAAGTATATGATACAGAATTGCTAACTATAGCCACTGTGCTGTGCATTAGATCCCCAGCATTTATTCATCTTATAACTGAAGGTTCGTACCCTTTGACCAACATCTCTGCACCTCCACCATCCCAGCCCCTGGCAACCACCGTTCCAATTTCATTCTTGCTCTGGGGAGTTTGCCTTTTTTGTATTTCACATATAAGTGAGATTATGTGGTATGTGTCTTTCTGGGTCTGGCTTATTTCTCTTAGTGAAATGCCCTCCAGGTTCATTCATGTTGTGGCAAATGGCAGGATTTCCTCATTTTTCATGGCCGAATGATATAGCGAATTAATAATATTAATACACCATAATTTCCTTATCCATTCATCTGTCAACAGACACTTGGGCTGTGTGCCTATCTTGGCTATCATGAATAATTTTGCAAGGAAGATGGGAGTGTAGATACTGCTTTGAAATCCTGATTTCATTCCCTTTGGATATGTACCCAGAATTGGGATTGCTGGATTTAAAAATGGGCAAAGGAACTGAATAGACATGTCTCCAAAGAAGACATACAAATGACTAACAAAAGGTGCTCGACTTCACTAACAATCAAGGGAATGTAAATCCAAACCAAACTGCCTCACGTCAGTTAGAATGGCTGTTATCAAAAAGACAAGAGGTAACAAGTGTCAGTGAGGATGAGGAGAAAAGGGAACCCTTGCACACTGTTGGTGGGAACATAAATTGGTACAGACATTATGGAAACCTGTATGGAGGTTCCTCAAAAAACTGAAAATAGAACTACCATGTGACCCTGCTCTGCCTTTGACAGAACACAAACCAAGAGTGCCTGGTGGGCTCCGGGACTAATTAGCAAAGCCAGGAAGCAAAGCTCAGCCTGTAGGGGCTTTTTGAGCAGGACTGTGCTACATGCTATAAGCATAGTGCAAAACACTCTGGTGGGAAGGTCACCAGTGGGAACCTGGGGGCCTCTGGAATGAAAATCAGAGGTGAAAGTAGGGTGAATTTAAATCTCAGCACAGCATGTGTGCACACTTAGGCATTTATCCTTCATTCACAGGACCAGGTACCATACAAGATGACTTTAATATGTTTTCATATTGAGCATGTTAATGCCAAACATTGGGTGAAACACACAATATATATTTTAAAAATCATAACAAGAAATTACTACTGTCCTCAGATCTTACTTAAGTTCTCAGTTACTTTCTCTTGCTCTTGACAGGCTTCTGCCTATAGTCCTCACTTAATTTTAATTTTATTTCATATTTTTTAACTGTGCAAGGACCTTCAAAACTCCTTACTTTTTCGGATCTTATTTCTGAACCCATGGGGGACATCACCATGGTGAAGACAGTGTACTCTCCCCTCCGAAACTCAGCACACCCTAGTATCTCGTGGTATTAATATCTTACCTATGTCAGGGCATATAAAGTGTTAGCCTCTTACCCAGGCTGTGGGTACCATTGTCACTAGGCCTGGGCCTGGGTTAAGCATCATGATCTTCACCAGGGACTTCTTCCATGTCGACCCTGAACCATCAACCAGTGCTTTCTGGAACTGACTTCTGATTATTCAGCCAGCTTTGACTCCACCAAAGGGAATGCATCTTATGTATGTTTCACCATTTTATCCATAAAAACATCAAGAGAGATTTAAGTTGGCATGAGACACTCTTAGTAAATCTGTGTTTCATCAGTAATCAACATATTATTTTATCAACATTGATCAACCATCCACCTAATAACATGTTGCATCATTTTCCAAGATATTTTCATAGTTTGGGTGAGCTTGGCTGTGCTTGAGGATAAAACCTCAAAGGCTTAAGTAGGTAGGGACACCAAGGAATATAGGACCAGGATATAGCCATGATCCAAGGCCAACTCAGCTACAGGACTGGCCTCTGAATTGATGGATAGCCAGTCTAATGTATATAGTGCCTAAAGGAGTATGGGGAATTTAGGCTTGCTTTGAGCTGGAACCCACATTTAAGGCAGTTCAAGTTAATGGCTAGATCAGAGCAACTCGAGCTGGGGAAGAATGGTTTTCCATCCCAGGCAAGCAGCATTCTCAGGGGCCTGAGTGGGCAGTCTCCTGAAAGCAGGACCTCAGGTGGCAGTGGTGGGTACAGGGAACTGAAGTAAGCTGCCGGAGAGGGGAGGCTGTAAGAGTTGGGCAAACTATTGGAGTCCCAACCACAAAGGTTCTAGGGTAGAGTGGGATTCCAGTCGCACCAGGAAACCGGAGTTACTAATCAAGAGACCAAAGGCAGAAAGCAGGGTCAACAGGTCAGGAGTCCGGGTAATGACACAACATGTGCCCCGGGCTCCCCTTCTGTGGCTGAGATGCCCAGTCTCAGGTTCAGAGTCTCAGCCCCCTCACTTCTGACGTCCTGGTGGTTGGGTGAGCAATGGTAAGTGCTCCCGGGAGCAGAGGTCGTCAATTCTGTGAGTAGAACTGAGCATCCCTGGTGAGTATTCTAGAAGCCAGCGGCGAATCCTACCAAGTCAAAATGCTCTGCCCTTTCACCGTCTTGAAAATCAAAACAATACTTACCTTGCTCGGTTCTAATTCTAAATTGTATATTTCCTTAAGGGTTGTTAGTTAAACAAAGACAACAATTAGAGTTTAGCCAAAGTTACCTTGTGATCTTAATGAAAGGTTATGTTTTCACAGAGGGAGCAATAGGGGTTGAATGGGAGACTATTACTGCTTATCTCAGTGAACCGTGAGTGAAGGATACTGATTTGCTAGATCTGTCTGTCCATTAACAGTCCACTCGGGCTGTTCACCTTGGTAGCGTTATCATCATTGGAGACATAGGGTGGAATTATTACCTTCTTTAGAACTGAACTGCAAAATTAAACCTATTTAGAAACAACATGTGTGCGTGTGTTCAGCATGCCCTTCCTTCTTTTCTCTCTCCCCTCCTTTACATTTTCTTCCCTCCCTTCCATTTCTTCTTTCCCTTCTGTTCTCTCTCTTTCTACCCCTTCCCCCCACTATTAGGGCACAGGGATAATGACCTGCCTGATAAGAGCTGATAGATGCCCACTCACTGGGCATGGAGGGGACAAGACCGGGGATGTCTATCTAAGTCTGGGGTATCAGAGAAGCCTTGCCGAGAGAGCTGAGTCTTCAGGGGATGTAGGATTTGGCCAGACGGAGAAGGTCACCCTAGGTAGAGAGCAACACAGACGTGGAGCCCTGGCAGTGTATAAAAAGCAGGGCTTTTTGGAAGAACCGTCAGGGATGGGCAAAGTCTGGCGCAAAAACACAAAGAGAGGGAGCCGCCCTGCCCTGGGCGTCCCAGCTCGTGGGGCACCAACTTTAAAACCAGCCCTGACCAGGGCTTCCTCTGCTTTTTTATAGTCTCTGAGTATAAGCTTTCATAACAAATATCACCTTTTCTAATGTCACATTTTTTTTTTCTTAAAAGACTTTGTAAAGAGCATCCGTGATGGAGAATAACTTCTCTCACATCCTGAGTTTTCTTTATCTCACAGAGAGCTCCCGGGAAGAACTTGGCGAGCCTTCCTGACTTTGTATGTGATTAGGGCACAGCAAGATGGTGGCTCCTTGCCCACACATGCTGGGTAGGATTTAGATAGCCCGGGCACACTCTTTCTATTTTGATGTATGGACACTGCCTGTTGGGGAAGGACAGGGACATACTTGGTTCCTGGGTGTCAAGAGCACCGAGGGGTAGAGTGCTGGATCTCTAGAAGCCGGCCCCTAAAAGGACAATGAGAATGCCAGGGGCAGCACAGAAAATGAATATCAACGTCTTCATCCTTTGCCTCTCTTAATAATGGCACCAACTCTCTCATTGGGTGTGAGATGTGTTGTTGACAGGAAGAACATGGATTGGGAGGGAATTGGGATAACATGATCATCTGTAAACTCTTTGGGAAAGTTTCTTTCCTTTAGCTGGGCTTGAGTGTCTGCTCTTTTGCTGTTATCTAGCTCTATAAGAAAATAAAACTTCTTAACTTCCTTTCAGTTTCCCTTAAGTTACCTTCAAGGCCTCACAGAGACCAGGACTGCCAAACAGGAGGGAGATGGGTACCAGTAACGTAAAGTTTTTGGAGTAAGCTTTGGAGTGGGGAAGTGGGAGAAGATACAGCCAGGCTGGGCACAGTGGCTCATGCTGTAATCCCAGCACTCTGGGAGGCCAAGGCTGGAGAATTTCTTGAGCTCAGGAATTTGAGACCAGCCTGAGCAAGAGCAAGACCCCGTCTCTACTAAAAAAATAGAAACATTAGCCAGGCACAGTGGCGCATACCTGTAGTCCCAGCTACTCAGGAGGCTGAGGCAGGAGGATCACTTGAGCCCAAGAGTTTGAGGTTGCAGTGAGCTATGATGAGGCCACTGCACTCTAGCCCAGGTGACAGATCAAGAACATGTCTCCAAAAACAAAAAGATACAACCAGAAACACGGGCAAGGGGCAAGGGCCAGACCTTGAAGACACACCACCAAGAAGGGCTTGGAAAGTTTTGTTTTGCTTTTTTCTGTCTTTAGTATCATCACAATTTCAGACTGCTTATAATGAAAAATTGAATTTGGGGTGAAGATGAAGAGCTCATTTCTGAGATAACATTCCATGGACAAAGAGACAAGCACAGTTACTGGGATTCACTAAGGTAAAATTCCCTCAAGACTACAGGCCCATTACTTTTGCCTAATATTACTTCAAATTATTATGCTAACTTTCTTCTTAAAAACAATTATAGGTTTGAGTTTATTGGTCCAATATTTTATTTGAGGAACAACAGGTTTTAGGAATAACTACTCTACCATTGGTTATTATATTCTCTACGAATTTTTTTTAGAGAAATAGGCAAAGAACACTACAAGGCTATGTAATTTTTAATGACTTTTCATCACCCTTTCACTCTGATACTATAATTTTTTTCATGCTAATCCAGACCCTGAATTTTAACACCATGACAAAAGTCAGGACTGGCAAGAACAGACTCCTAATCATCAGTGGCAAAAGGCAAGGCTATGTTCTGCTTCCTTCCATTTCACGTCATTTTTAATAGCATGAAATCACCCTCAGGTGAACTAGACACGTGCCTCTGCCATGGGAAATGGAGCAATATCCTATATGCTCAGGTTAACCAGGAGAATTTCAAAAGACATTAGATTCTGGTAAGTAACATTGTCATAAAGACAGCTTGGAACTAACCATTCTTGGAAAAGATCATTATTCAGGGGAGGTTTTGAAAATTCCAGTCATTCTAATCACATACCTTCCTGCAGTTGTTGTTGGTTCATTTACCTGGTGGCATATTTGGAAGCTAATCCATGCTGATGGACTCACAAGGAAGCTATTTTGCTCAACAGACATTTCACAGAAGCATTTTAAAGATTTTCCCATACCTGATGGGGACAGATTAGTAAAACCTATTTTGGACATTTCCAAGCCAATGTCATCTGAACCTTGCTCTACACTCTAGCACTTCACGGACACAATCGAGCTCTTACTCATTTGCTCAAGCAGACAAAAGACAGCTTCCTGAAGAAAACTGTGACTCTACCTGCAAAAAGGAAGAGTAAAGACATTTGGGGCTGGAAACCAGAAGCCCAGAATAAATAAAACCATGTGTGCCAGGGTCAATGAGATGCTTAAAGAAGTTAGAATTTTTTGATGCATTTCTCAGAGGAAGAGGTTAGTATTCTGTACCGGGTACAGCACCTAGCGAGTTGCTCAGTGACGGGTGGTAATGGAATTCTCGGTTGTAGATGAGACCTCCGGAGGCAGGACGAGCTACCTAATTTGTGGGATCCAGTGCAAAACGAAAAGACATGGGGACCCTTGTTCGAAAATTAGGAATTTCAAGATGGTGACAGCAGAGCATTGATCAAGGGTGGGGCCCTTGTAAGCACGGTGTCCTTTGCAACTGCCCAGGTTTCATACCCATGAAGCAGGCCATGCCTGCAGGGAGGAGATAGAGTGAAAATAATAGTTAATTATGGAATTCTAGGGAAAATCAACCTTTAAAGGGAAGGTAAAAGAGAAGCCAGCAAAGACACTGAGCTGGGGAGGTCTGGTAAGTAGGAAAAGAGCCATAAGTGAGCAGTATCTCAGAAGTCAGGGAAGTCATACTTTTAAGAAGATGCCACATGGACCTTCTTCTCTCTCCTTGCACTTCCAGTATGCTGGCAGAGAATACGCACCCAACTGCTGTAGAATGCAGTCACCTGTCTCATGTTGCTAACGGCCAAGTAGTATAAGTACTCAAAAGTATCCTTGCCTGTCACAGCTAAGAGGTCATCACTGGCCTGAAGAAAAATGTCTCAGGAATCAAGGAGGAGCAGCCAGACGTCAGACTGCACTGTGAGGAGAAGGGACAGGGAAGTGAGATGGGGACAGCGCCGAGCACCTCCCTGATGAGCTTGAGGAGGAAGGATTGAGAGGAGGACAGTCCCTGGAGGGAGACGTTGGACTGTGAGAGCTGTTGTTGCTGTTGTTGGTAGTGGTGTTTCATTGTTGTTTGTTTGTTTCAAAGTACCTTTGTAGGGAGAAGAAGAATGTCAACAGGAGAAAGTGGAAAGTCAGAAGAGGAGAGGAGAAAGGAAAGAGGAGAGAACACAGACAAGGACAAAAGATCGGGAGAGATCATTCCTGAGTGATTGAAAGGCACGGAGTCCGGGCGAGTACGAAACAGCACAGTCAAGGGACTGAACAGATGAATGTTAAATATGCTGGTAACTTGCAAATATTTCTGAGCTTTATGGAAGATGTTACATCCATCAGATAACAGTGATGAGAATAGTAAGGACTTAATGTGCAATCCTGTCAGGGTAGCCCTCTTAGGTTGGGAGTTTTACTTGGTTATTGTGTATACTAAATTGCAGATGAACTGCTGTTTGGACTAAGCTATTCATTTTTGGAAAAAAAGGGAAAGTATATAATCATATGTGTGTGAGGAAAATGAGGTAAGAATGGAGTGAATGATAAATGAATACACATAAAATATACATAAAAAATGAATATGCTTACATTTTGGGGGAAGAGACTTGGAGGTAGGAATCAAAATATTCCATGCTTTTGTTCTTCCTTTATTTTTTGTATGAAGTAGGAGACAAGGTCATTTGCTGAGGTTAAATACTGAAATACTTGCCTAGTAATAAAAAAACCCAAAAACTCACTTTTATTTTTATAGTTCCTTCCAGGCACTTCAAAGTCCTGTAGCAACTGCTACTATCTAGCAACCTATTCTGGTATTTTGATAGACTCTTTCACTGTGGTATTAATTTCTTTTCCAACGAATATCAAAGACAAACTTGGAAATTCGAAACATTTCTACAAAGACTTAACCACTATCAGAAATAGGTTTTCTCTCTATAGCATTTTATAGGGCAATCATTTCGGAACCCATAGAACTCAGAATCAGAACGTGATGTCTGGAAATATAAGACATTTAGGGCAAGCCCCTTGCAACCCTAATTTCCCTGGAAAGAATATTGTTTGAAATATAGCTCTAGGTGGGAATGATTGTGTTATTTAATAATTTTACTTCCATATTGCCATCGATTCAGTTTCTTTTCTGCAGAGGATTATATCTTAGTCCAAATGGCAGCTCATCCACCATGGTTTAATATACCCAGCAACTAAGTAAAAATCCCAGCCTGAGAGGGCTACACTGCCAGCATTTCACAATGAGTCTTTATTGTTCTCATTACTATTATCTGATTGATGTAACATTTTTCATAAAGCTCAGAAATATTTGCAAGTTACCAACATACTTAACACTCATTCATTCAGCTCTCCCAATGCCTTAATTGTGCTGTTTCATCGATTTAATCTCCTTTTAACTTCTATATGGTTTACATATTTATTGTGCTTACGTTCCACTCTAGAATGTAGGCTGTATGAGAGCAGGAATCATGGTCTGTGTCCCCATCCCCTAGAACCATTGCTTGCCATCCATAAATAGGCACTTAGTGAATATTTGTTGAAAGAATAAATGAAAATCCATGTTAAATATTTTCTATTTCAGTGTATCACATTAACTCATACATAGATGTGTAGAATAATTTTCCATTCTGATCCTATTTCTCTTTACTTAAATCAATGACAGGCAGCCTTTTAAAAAAACCTTTGTGTTTGGGTCTGGGCTAAGAGGTAGTTACACCCAACTGATTTGCCTACCTCTGAATCACAAACAAATGGTAGAGGATAGTAAATCAATCTACCTAAACAGAGAATCTAAAACATCTACAAAAGGGCAATTTTATGTGCTTCAGCTTGGAACAGTGCTAGGTGTTTTACATTTGTTAAGTCATTTATTTCTCAAAATACTTTTATGATATAATAATTATTATTCCCATTTTTACAGAGGTAGAAACTGAAGCTCTAAGAGGTTAAGTTGCCCAAAGTTAAAAAGCTAAAAAGAAGTCTGAATTTGAGCACAAATCTTATTTCCAAACCTGAGCTTTTCCTAAAATTATTTGAGAATTATTTGATGAAGTGTATGTACCGAATATATGGTTTGACAGAAGAAATAAGTCTTAGTGTTAGATAAATCAGTAGGGTGATTATAGTTTACAACAGTCTATTGTGTATTTCAAAGTAGCTAGAAGAGAAGAATTAAAATGGCTCTAGCATAAAGAAAAGACAAATATTTAAGCTAATGGATATCCCAAGTACCCTAGTACACTGATTTAATCTTTACAAATTATATGAATGTATTAAATCACCACATGTACCCAAAACTATGTATTAATATATCTATTATACATTTGTAACAAAATTAAAAAATAAAAGGAAAAATTTTAGAAAGTACAATGTACCAAGAGAGAAAGAAATAGAACAAAACAAGATGTATTTCACCTTTTAACAAAAAAAAAGAGGGAGGAGAAACTTATGCCTGCAGTTTTCATCAGTAATTCCAATATGGAAAACAAATCTATTTCCAATTTGCAAAGCATCTAGCCCTCTTAGAGAATTGGTGTCTTGGCTTGGATGTGAGAAACCATATAGATATAATTCAAAAATTATGAGCAATTGAGAAATAATTTCTAGATACAAAAAAAAGTCTGAGGCAACCTTCCTTTTCTCCTCAATACAATGAAGGTCACTCGTCTTTGTTCAGGGGTATGTTCCAAAACGTATTATCTTCCATGTTCTCAGTAATGATTCATACAGTTTCATCTCCCACAGACTTGGAGGAGGTGAAAGGTATCAGTAGGTAACTACATTATAAGCCCAGCTCACTCTCTTACCCCTTTTTTCCTTTTTGGCTTTTATTTATAAACCACCAAAACATCTGGCCAATTTACTTAAAACCCAGATGTTTTTGGCCTACTTTACTTTGCTATTTTTTTTTAACTGTATGTATTGGCTTTATGAGTAAATATAGCCTGAGTGAAAGTGAGTGAAGGTTGTCAGCTGATGGAAAATGAAACTAACCGGTAATCAACAATCAACATCTGTTCCTCATTTTTCCATTGCTTCCTGGCTCAATCAAAAATAATGTGCCTAATCTCTGAAGAAATTCCTAGAGAAGTAAAAATCACTTGACAGTCTTTACCGTATCTGGACCACAGCCTGAAAGAATCTAGACATGGCCAAAGTCAAAAACAGGATCTATCTCACGTAAATGTCCTGAGTAGACTCACACATTGCACCATAGGGGTCAAATTAGGATAAGAATTCAAATCCAAAATTGTCAAAACCATTAGTCACACCATCTCCACCATTCATGTTTCCTTTCCAACTTAACCCAGCATGTTCATGATAAACTTCGTTAATTACCTTGGTATGATGCCATCCTGGGAGAGTCATAGACAAATGCCTCTCAATGCTGTTGGCCTGAGAACTGAAGCACCAATCCAGCCTTAGAAGCCGTGTTGCAGCAGGAGTCCAGCCCTGTGTTCCATGGTGGTTGCAGTCCTTGACCACATTGTTTGGTCCCAACCAGACAATACGGTATTAGGTATTAGGTATAAACTAAATCACACTTTATGCCCCTCTATAAAATTCAGAGCTAATAATTACATTGAAATATGTGTGACCATTCCTATCAACCTCAAGTTAATGAATTTCTGGTTAATAGGTCACAAGTCAAAATTTTTATCCTATAAATACGATGTTATTGTTGTATCCTAGACTTAGAAACTTATTTAGTAACACAAAAACACAAACTTGACCACTGAAAGTCACAAAGAGAAAACTCAAATATATGAGTTTATAATTATTTATTAGTAATATGAAATACAGAACTTTTATGTATTTTTATCTATTTCACTATTGCCTATATTTCCTGTATAACTATTGCCTACATTTGACCATTTTTGAACTACAAAAACAGCAGGTTCATATGGTTCAACCAAATATTCATTTATTTAGCATCACGAGATAGGTTATTCTATTTACTTTTATAAACTTTGTATGCAACTATAACATACAAGCAGAAAAGTGCAAAAATCATCCATTTGTAGCTTGAATTATCATAATTTAATACATGTAGATAACTACCACCTGGGTCAAGAAATAGACCATTGCCATTACCCTTCAGAAAACCTCCACCCTTGTGTACATGGTATATTCCTTCGTTTGTTCAGTTCTTATTTAATTCTTCTCAATAATGTTTTATAGTTTCTCCGCAAAGTTCCTGCATATCTTTCTGTATATTTATTGCTAAGTGTTTGATGGTTTCCAATGCTAATGAAAATGGTATCATTCTGTAAATTTCATTTTCTGCTTATTGTTGGTATGAGAAAAAATAATTTTTAATATTGAATTTAAGATCCTTGATAAATGTATTTATTAATTCTAATGTTTGTAGATATTTTCAGATTTTCTGCATAACAATCTTGGCAGCTATGAGTAGCGCATTTTGTTTTTTCCTTTCCAGTCCTTATATCTTTTCCTTTCTCTGTCTTATTTTGCCGGCTAGAACCTTCAGGAAAATGTTGAATAGAAGTTGTGATAGTAGGCATTTTTGTCTCCTTGATCTCTAGGAGAAAGCTTTCAACATTTTATCCTTAAGTAAGGTATTTTCTCTGGGCCTTTTCTATATACTCTTGGTATTGTGGTTAAGCTGACCTCAGTAAAAGATCTATAAATATTCTATTTTGGGAGAGGATTTATGTGTAGTTGAAGTTACTTTTTAAAAAAATGTGTGGAAGAATTCACTAGTGAAGTCATCTGGGCCTGCAGTTTTTGATTTCAGAAGGTTTTTGACTATGAATTTATTTTCTGAGTGTGCCAATTTTGATGGGTTGCATATCTATAAGAATGTGTCCAATTCAACTAAAACGTCAAATGCGTTAGCGTAAGACTGTTCACTGTATCCTCATGATTATTTTAATATCTGAAGATTATGTAGTTTTGCTCTGATGTTAGTCATTTATGTCTTCTTTATTGTTTTACCTGCCTTTTCTCTAAGATTTACTAAATTTATTATTTTTCCAAAGAACCAATCTTTAGCTTGTGCATTCTCTTCATTGTGTGTTTATTTTCTTTCTAAGTTCTGCCTTTATCTTCACTATTTCCTTCCTTATACTTTCTTTGGGTTTTTCTAACTTGAAAAAGGTGAGCAAATTGTTGGCCTTTCTTCTTTTCTGCTATAAAACCATCAGCTTCCCTTTAACCATGGCTTTAGTTTCATCCTACAAGTTTTATCATGTAGTGATTTTTAGATCATTCAACTCAAAATATTTTCTAATTTCCAAGGTGATTTCTTATTTTATCATTGTGCTATTTAAAAGTTATTGCTTAATTTTCAAATATTTACAGATTTTCTAATTTGTTGTGGATATTCCACAGTGGTTAGAGGACATTGTCTGTATGACAGTCCATTATAATTTGTTGAGATTGTTTTATGTCTCAATACCTGATCAATTTTGGTAAGTACTCCATGTAAACTTGAAAGTACATTTTCAGTTGTTGGGGGAAGTGTTTTATATAAGTCATAAGGTCAAGTTTGTTAATCACATTGTTCTGGCATATAGAGTTTGTATGTGCATTCGTTCTATCAGTTACTGAGAAAGCAGTGCTAGAATCTTTTAAAATCTCCCACGATGATTTCAAATTTTTCTATTTCTCTCTTAAGTTCTGCCCATCTTTGCTTTATATATTTTGAGGTTTGTTATTAGGTGGATACAAATGTAAAATTTTTGTGTCTTCCACATTCCTATTTTTAGTAATAATTCTTGCGTTAAAATCAGTTATGTGTGAAATAAAACAGTTACTCCATCTTTCTTTTCTTTGGAGTTTGCATAGTTTATCTTTCTCTTTTTATTTTCAGCCTCTCAGGTTCTTTTTTTTTTTTTTTTTTTTTACTAAATGCTCAAATATTTATTAGCTTGAAGTTAGTAAGGCTTCAGAAGGCATATATCAAATCCCTTAGAACTAGATAATTCCATCTGGAGTTGCAGAATCAGTTTTAAAAGGATGAAAAGTGATGAAACACAAGGAGATAGGACTGTCAGTCATCTGAGGAGATAACATGTTACAGAACCAGCTACTTAGCATCTCAGGTTCTTATATTTCATATATGTCTTTTCTAAGCAGAAAATAATTTCTTATCCAGTCTGAACGTTCTTATCTTTTAATTGAAGTATATAGTCTATTTAAATTTAATGTAATTACTATTTGTACCAACTTTTTGTGTTCTTATTTTCTTCTTTCTTACCACTTTTGTATTAAGTGTTTTGATTATATCCACACCCACTATCTCATTGTTTTACTACTCTTGTAGTAGCTACCCAGCGTTTAGAACATTCTTCCTTGACTTTTTAAAATCAGTACTTTTCCCACTTCTTATACAATGCAAGGGCTTAGTATTCTTTAACATCATTTACCCTATCCTTTCAAATTCTGCACATATTTTACACCACACAAGACGTTATTATCATGGCAATGAAAGGGAGCTGATGAGGAAAGCCACCCTATAGAGAATGAATTCAAAGCAGGCTTCTCTAGAAGAGAGGCATGCTACAGGCATCCAAGCAGGAAAGCATTTCCCATAGAGTGTTCCCTGTGTCCTGTTGCCTTTGCAAGGTTCCACCCCATGGATGGCTTGCTGCTAAGAGCAATGATCAGCAATCTGAAGCACGGCACAAACGTCCTCTCCATCCTCACCTGTTTAACTCGTACGTCCTTGTCTTGGTTCTCCATGTACTTCCCTTAGACCCTGTACCCTAGACTCCCCAAGCCATTCCAGGCCCTTGCTTCTCTGTTTCTCTTTTGTGGGCCCCTCCCTACAACTAGCTGTTGCCATTCTGTCTTGGGCATGATCTGGAACTTGCTCTCCTGTTCCACACACTGTGGCTGCAGCTGGAGGAACACTCCTGCCTGCCTTCCCTGTGCCTCACTGGCACTATTCCATTTTCTTCTTTTTTTTTCCTGGTCCATAAAATTAATACCTGTTTTCAGGACCCTGCTATCAAAAAGTATTTATATGTTAGACTGTTATAATATAACTGTCAAAGATATGAAAACATTGAATACAAAAATTCAGCAAAAAAGGCTTTAGAGATGAAGCTGTGTTTTCTTTAGAAATTCATAGCAAGAAGGACAATCTTTAAAAGTAACCAACATTGTTTTCTTCTACTCTGCATTTAGGATTTAGAAAGCTCCTTCAAAAATAAAGAATAAAAATCTGTAAGCTCTACCTTGTGTTTTTTAATAGCCTGGATTCATCTGTTTCCTCTTCTCCATGGTTTTATGGCTCTCTCCTGGCCCATCAATTACACAGTAGCAGGAGGCCCTTCCAGAAGAAAGGGACAAAATGGGATAATTGACATCTCCCCCAATCTTACAGCACTGGAGTTCAACTATGCTTTGCTTTAATGAACCTTCCCCCCATCTCCCTGCCCCTAACATAAATCATATGCTATATGCATTTCCAATGAGCTTCTCAATCTAAAAGAGTGGGCGGCAGGAGAGTTGGTTTTTAGTCTGCCATTCACACCAGAACTTTGGCATTTATCTACATAGCTCTGTGTCCACCAGCCTCACGTCAGATGTGCTTTCAGTTCAGTGCTTGTGTTGGGAAGGTGGCCACCCAGGACAGGTAGCACAGTGTCTTTGGTAGTGGTTCTTGCTTCTTTTGCCAGTGCAATGGCAGACAGAGGTGTAAATGACTATTCATTGCAAAAGACTATAATCAATTGCATTGTGCAATGCAGTCCAGTTAAAACCATTCTCCAAATGGCTCGCTAAGTACTACAGAGACTATTTCAAAGCTCAGATTTCTCCCCTGAGTATATTTTTACTCTAGGGGGAAAAGAAATAACTCTTCTATTGTTATTAATGCAATGTGACTTGGCATGTGCCTGCCTTTAGGAAAGTAAAAATCTCTAACTTGAGGTTATTTGTCTGTTAGACAGTTTTGTCCATTATAATGAGTTATAGCTGTTGGCTAAGCAGCAGTTTGATTATTTAGCATATTCTTAAACTCAGTAGAAGCCGCACCACAGAAGCCTCTGAGGATTCTTCAGAGCAGACCGAGTCAGGCAGACCATTCCTTCACAATCACTTACTGATGAGCTCCTATCAATGTAATTGTCCAGCGGGATAATGGTTTACAACCTGAGATACCGTCAGTTGCCAAACCATATGTGTTCACTCTCTGAGATCTCAGTCTAACATAGGCTACCATAAAATACTGGGACTATCCAAAGCAGATGTCACAAAGTCACAAACTGGCAGATAACACTGAAGAATCATAAGATTTCACATAAAAATTTGTGCTTATAGCTTGTCTTGAAAAATAGAGAGTTTGGATAGAACTAGGCAACATGACCTCTATCAATGAAAGGTAAGAAAACACAGCCTCCTACAGACGGGGCATGGGCTCTCAGGTCACAGGTCTGGCTTCTCTGGACACTTGAGGTTATGAATCCCATAATTCCTTTCCTAAAGCCCAGTTACTAAGCTTAAATTTGCTGCACAGCGTCGGGGGTCCTGAAAGTGTACAGAAATGGGCAGACAGGCATGATAAATCCAGGAGCAGGAATATTGCAGCTTTGTTTCAAGCTCTAACCATAGGATCTGGCCCACTGTGACCAGTGCCTCAGGATTGCAGAATCATAGGGATCATTTCAATCTCTCCATCCCTGCACCACATGTAACAACCAACTTTTCCTTATGTCTATATCGCTTTCATTCTCACTTATAAGATTAGATTCTGTGACACTACACTGTTTTTCTTGTTTATGCATGCTAGTCTTGCCACCTTCCAACATAAATGCAAGCTCCTGAAAGAAGGGGATGTGTCATGCAATTTTTTTGTATTTCCCATATTAGTTAATACATATTAAATGTTCACTATTTATTGAATGGGTCAATTTAAGACATGCTAATTCACCTTTCAATGTCTCACTCACAAAAAAGAATTCTCCTTTTCAGCCTCCCGAGCTTCATTTATATCCTTAAATCTATGTGGGACACAGTGAGATTATTTTATAGAAATTGCTTCTCCACTGAGAGTTGTTTTATACACGCAATGCATTGTATTAAAAATAAATTTTTGGTAGTAAGAAGCTCTGGTCTAAATGCTGTAGAAGGCTCTGGTAGTTAGAATGAATCTTAAAGTTGGAAAAAATGCGATTTTTGTGTTCATTTTCAAAAAGGCAATCGACCTAGAGGAAATAAATTGTAATATGCAGGAAAATGCCTCTCCAGATATAGTGATAATTTTAATGTGGGTTGTAGGAAGCATTTTTGAAGAAGAGACTGTATGAGTGCTACAAAAGAGTCACCAAAGTTGGGTAAAATGGGGTTTTTATATACCTTCTCCTGTGTTTCAAAGTGTTAGATCAAGAACTTAGACCTGAGTGGGAAATCTTAGGTCATTTAGTAAGTAGCCCTCTTAAAATAAGCTATACTGTTACCTCTGCTATTATTACTGTCGAGTTGATTTGAAAACCTGTAAAAGGCATCATCAGTCAGCATTGTAGACAGCCAATCTCCCAAGCCAGCAGCTGATTCAGAATGTTTCCCCTGTGTTACCTGAAGCCACTTTTCTTCTTTTCATTCAGAACATGTGGCTTTCCCTGAATTAATAAATCGAAGTTTATTTCATCTGTTAACAAGATTGTAGTAGTTAGAAGGTATGGGGGGGAGGGATGGGGAATGAATACATTTCCTCTGTTCTCACCATAAGGGACTATAGTTACCAGCCCATTGCTGAAAGGTACCAGTTCTTAGGAGAGATGTCTGTTGCTGCCTAAGTCACTCTCTTTTCTTTCTGGAAGTGAGGAAAGGGTCAGTTCAAAGCAAAGTATCAGCCCTTAAGAGTCAGTGTTGAATCTGTTTTATTCAATGCAGATTAATTATTTGACTTATATCCCAGAAAAACTCTGAAATTGCCTTGAAGAGGACAAAAGTCCTGGTTAGCCACCTACTTGATTTTAAGATGCACAAACCTGGTCATACCAATCAAGTCCTCTTCTCAGATGAAAATAAGCCAGAGAGAACTCCAGAAAACCACTGGTATCTAAACTTCACAGAGACTTTTATTCTGGTCTATGTATAATAATATACTAAAGTATTAGGACTACATGAGCTAAGTTACACGGCTATTATGTGACTGTACACATGATGGGAGATTCCTATACAAGAGGAGCATTTTCAAAATAGCAATACCAACTGAAAATTGCATAACAGCCACTGTTCACAGGATATTGGTTCTAGACCAAGTATTGTGTAAGCCCTGGCTAGTGGAATGAGAGCCTCCTTCATTAGTTGTGTAGTTAACACTAAGATAGGTGGGACAGAGATGTTGGAATACAGAAATTTAGTGTGTCTTTTGGTAAACTAGCAACTTGAACTAAGAAAAGTACATCAAGGACAGAGGAAAAATGCATAATTACAAGGCAAACAATTATATACATAAATGGTAGGAAAAGATTGAGGGGTAATGGTAGTTAAGGAGATGATGTCTTGTCAGTAGTGTGAAAAGGCTGAGAAAATCCCATGTGGGAACCAAGAGGTACTGCATCAGAGTGAGAACTGAATCCATGCAGACAAAATTCTGGGTCCAGGAAAAAATGAGCTACAGAGATTGGAGGCAGTGTAGCACATACCTCCAAGCATGGTTTAAGGAATAGTTAAAATTTTGGCAGGATTCTGTCTCTAATAGAAATGTCTGGGAGTGATACTACAGGCTTCATGAAAACAAAAGCCATTAATTACAGGTAACGTTTCCATCTCCACTGAAATAAGAAGGAAGCAATAGTGACTTTAGCTATGATATGAGGATTTGCATATATTGTACTTGGAATATTATCAAGAACTTTCCATTTTAGATCCTTCTCTGGACTCGTTTATCTCAGTCCAGGGAAACTGAGATGTGATTCTGCCGAGAACTAGAGGAGCAGCTAGGATGATTTCCCATGGTCCTTTCTAGATCAATATTTGCATAGCATTTTCACAGGTGTTAGGACCTTTAACTCTCAAGTTATCTCCATTGTGCAGGAATCATTAGTGCCTGGTTACAGATGTGTACACTGAGTCTCAGAGAGTTTAAGTTTCCTATCTGGCCTTTAGTCCAGATTTACTGACTGCAATTCTCATGCACGTTCAACTATGTCATGCTACCTACAATTACATGAAAATAAATGTCTCTTTCTCTTTTTATAAATCCTTGCAAAGACGAAATGAACCATGATGTGTTTCATAAAAGGAATTGCCCCCTAGGCTTCTTCGTCTACGGCAGAAATTGAGATAGCATAAGCAAGTGGACAGCCCTTGGGTTTAGAGGACGTGCTGGTGGACTGCAGGATTTGGAAAATCTTCTAGTTCATTTCTTTCTTTAATTTTTTTTCTCCAGCACAATCTTTTCCTGGATCAATCATATTCTCTATTCGTGGAGGACATTTCAGAGCAAGATACATAGTGCCTACATTTTCTTGAGGTGTGTCTGCGTCTTCTCAACTTGGACTGCTGTTTTATTTTTTTTCTTCATGTCTAAAATTTAGGAAGCTGAGTTCTGTCTCACCGTGCAGCATAGAGATGCTGAGTCTGGTCCCAGCTGCCCATATGTCACATAGTTGTGCAAGTATCACTCCGTCCTATTTGTTCATTTAGAATTGATCTGGAGATATTGCAACAGCTTTTTAAAAAATGTGTCTCCATAATTATTTTATGTAGAATTCAAAGTTGTCTATTATCTATTTTGAGGAAAAATCAGTTAAAAAGGAGGCTTTCATTTTTGGCAGAGAGAGCAGTAAAACTTGAAATGCAGTCTCATCACATTCCTGGAGAGATTATATGGTGGCCATTTCCTAATCAGCAATACATAGGGGAATTTATTTTCTATTCACAGCTTTCCTTTCTAATGCATATATTGCAAATACTCTAAATTAACAACAGCCTCCTCTCTTGAAACCATGTCTTGCGTCATTCCTACTGATATAGAACCTCTTCTGAATGCTTATATTTTACTGCCAGCCTTGCTGCCTGCTGTCCCTCATGTGCACCTGGGATGTAGCCACTGCAAATGACAGTCCTTCAGAACACCGGTGCCCCTGGGGAGTGAATGCCCACAGAAACGGGCTCTTGTTCCTAAGTTTGCATCAGATTCTTTATACTAAATATTTTTTTCCCAGAACCATTCTTTATTCTACATCTGGGCTTGACCTCTAGTAAGTAGCTAGTTGCCTAGTGATTTAAATAAGTGATTGACTTATCCTGACATGATTATGGCTAGAAGTTTATGGGGGAAAAAAAAAACTATGATAAATCATTTCTCTTTTTTTATTTTTCCCCCTTTTTTTTTTTACTTCTCCCACCTCTGAGAATCTGTGATGCTTCATAGAATTTTTTAGGAATAGAAAGTAGAAATAAATTGAATATCTTCCCCTCAATCTTTCTCAGGTTGGGGTTGAATAGGAGACTGTGTTCTTATTTTATCTTTAGGATTTTGTTCCATAATAGCATGGATACCCCTTAGAAATGCCATAGTTCATTTGCTTGGTGGAAACTGGTTCAATAACACCATTATATATTTATGTGGTTTTGTGGGGAAGCAAAGATCAATAGAGGTCCTTCCAGCCATGTGATTATAATGATGGTTTTCTTTTCCTGCTCTATTTATTATTTATTAAATACTTCAGTGTGAACCACACTGTCCTACATCTTGAATGTGATTGAATGAGAGGACTGTATATGGGCTCTGTGTAGTGATAGCATCTTGGAATGTTGAATTTTATTGAAATGTGTTTAAAATTATAGAAGATATGCCCATGACAAACATTTTATCAGTCACTATCATGTTTCAAAATAACATTGAACCACACATTCAAGTCAATACATATCTTTATATACTTTGGAAATAGACCAAATTTAATTAGAAGCATTCAAGATTTTCTAAAGTCATCATAAAAATGCTGACGTTAGAAAAATGAATGAGAAATGAAATACTTCTCTGCCTGGGTGCATTCTCATGGGGACTTTAGAAAAGTTCTAAATGTAAAGCATGAGCCGAAGCATATCTTATTTCATTGGGTCAACGCTTTCATAAACTGCAAACATGAGATACGTTCTGTGCAGATATCTTCCCAAAAAGCATAAGGGAGAGGACTGCATTTTCACAAAATGTTGGAGAAGGAATGCCACAGTGGTGGGTCTTGAGTGGGAAGGTCAGAAAGCTGAGAGTCTTGTCCCAAACATGCAAACTGTGATGTGCATAAATCACCAGCTGGGTCTGCCAGTGTTCAGAGAACTTGACGGAGAAGTTCAGAAACTAAAGAGTTTCCTGAACTGGCCCTGAGTTACCATAAGTAAACATCCTCTTCCACCGTGGAAGAGTTTGGCATGGGGGAGGAGATGTGTATAAGTTAGTTTGAGCTCTGGTTTTCACCAGACACTGCCCAGTCTCTTGTAGCCAGCACGGCTCCTCCCTGGCTGGTGCTGTCACTCGTGCTCCGTCCTGAAGGTCTCAGCCTTCCTTTCACCTGTTCTTTGAGAGAAAGGAGGTTGAGCTTCCGATTTCATCCTTGCTGAGATGACAAAGACTACTGAATGCCTTTGAAGCCATTCATTGCATGGTAGCCTGGGGTCTTGAAGGGTTCATTTCTTCTCTTGTGGCTACATAGTTTTGAAGTTTTATGAAGGACTGTAGTAAACAAAACATGACACATGATCAGAACTCGAAGTGGGTGGCAACGTGTTCAGTTCTATTTACACGTTGCACTGGAGCTGGAGGAGGGAAGACAGGAAGGGAAGGGAAGCTAGGTTTACACAGAGGACCTCATCAGCCATATATTGCCTAAGTGGAGGTGAGTCCTACTGATTCTGAGTTTATTCTTTTTCCTGGCTTTCCTAGTGACAGGGACATGTCCAGCCTGTTGTCAATTCCTGGTGGAGATGAAGCAGCCTCTCTCTGGTGTTATTCGCTTGTCCCCCCAAGTGTGTCTCCTAGGTTTTCCCAGGTGCCTTTGTTGCTATGGTTGCTTCTGAGCGCACACACGATGCTAAAAATAAATTCCAAGTGAAACTTTCCAGCTGCCTGGAAAAAGAGTTTTCTGCTCTCTTTGTACTTATATCCAATTGGCGTACAGTTGATGTGCTCTGAGAAGCTGGATCGAATACAGATGCCATGCCCAGAATCAGCAGATGGGCTGGGGGTGGAAGGAAACTTTATAGGTTAGAGATTGCCAGCGGAGTCAAAAGCCTACAATCCATGACCTTGCCTAACCGTGCGCCTTTGAGAAAACTGTGTCATTTCTCAGGGTCTCAGTTTCTTCAACCGGGAGCTGTAAAGAGCACCAAAAAAGTATTCTCATTTTAAGAGTGTGCTTACTGATTTTGAATTTAAAACATTTCTGTGTACTAGACCTGACTCTTACCCCAACTGTGAAAGCTTGGACAGCTGACCATTATTGCTTCAAATTATTATCAAAGAGAACTTTAAACAATTCTGCTTCATGTGCCCCGATGTTGGGCTTCATATGACAAAAATTATACACAGACACACAGACCCTGGTTTTTGCATTTGTTTTTTCATTCATGTACTATTTTCTTCATTCAATAAATCATGACTGTGTTCTTTCAAGGTGCTAGATTTTTTTTTATGCAGCTGGCATTGAGCTGAGTGCTGTTAAGAAAAGTAAGTGCTGGAGAATGTTAGGTATCAAATTAAAAGAATATAGACTTAGGAATGAAATGATATTAACCTTAATAGGGATAAAATATCAACATAAAATATTTATATGTTTTCTGATATAAAAGAAGGTGTTACCTCTTAAAATAATTGGAAAAATATCTAAAGCTAACATTATTTGATTTTCTACTAATAGTAGTCCTGACATTATGCCATTTAATTTCTGTTATGATAATTGTGCTAATCTGGGATATAGGAAGAAAGGTGAAAAGAAAAAAACCAAGGGATAATGGGAAATATTAATATGTTCACGAATTAAATGGAAGTCTCACAGAGACTAAATTACGTAGCTGATTAGTGCCAGTAATATTTAATACACACCAAATACGAAGAATTCAAAGATTCAACTAAAATCTACTTACTAATCTCTAGCAGTGCCCCGCAGGGCAGCAGCCACTAGAATTCTCTAGTTACAGAACAGGAAAAGAGTATGAAAAAGGTAAACCAAGGTTCTACCATCAGCAGACAGTGTTTTCCAGAATGTTTAAGCTGTCTGCTGGGCTCCGTGCTCTGTATCCTTGTATGGAGCAATTACTACCATCTTACTAGGGAGAGTGTAGGGCATGGTTTTTTTTATTAGCTGTATGTAAAGTAATTAAACGTGGTAAGCCTGTGGCTTTGTGTTCCAAAATTAACCCCGCTGGGCTTGGAAAACCTTCCTAAATGACAAGACAATGTAGAAATCTCAACGTGGGGCAGTGTGAGGACACAGATCTGAGGAAGGGTGGAGCTTAGGGACCTCGTGAATTTGAACATAAATTTAGAAGCAGAGGATTCCTTAGAAACTTTGAACCATATTGAAATGGAAGGTCATGCTTCGAAATAGGGAGAGATGGGAGTCTTCTACTGGCTGCTGATACAAGGCAGAGAAACTGCAGAAGGGAATGAACGTTGCATCTGCTATATCTCATGATAACAAACAGGCCTAAGACTAAACCTCTGCTTTTCCTAGCCGCAAACAAGAGGTGAATAAGCAGAATTAATTTGCTGAGTGCATCCACGTTAGTAAGTTGAATGGATCAGGGCCAAGAGTAGAACTTAGAGGAACCCGGTATATAGAGTCTTCCACGCAATAGGCAGAACTGAAGTCATCTATGTATATAAATACCTCCTTCCAAACTTCCCCTTGCACTTAACTTCTGTTGTGGTGTTAGGACAAGCACTACAGGAGCTGCAAGAGGTATAAGATGAGGTTGCATTTAGTAGGGTGTAGTAGTGGGGAAATTAGCACATGGGTGCTCAGTCAGTAGTGTATGTTGGTGAGATCATTGTAAATGGTAATACAAGACAAATGCTAGCGTATGAAGTGGCAGGTGGCAGTATCACAGACTACACAGGACAATTAATTAACCAGGTAATCATTACAAGAATCTTCTAAATTAGACCTGTCTATCTGGGAAATAGCTGATAGATGAAGGACCCTCAGTTTATTTTTTTCAACACATATTCACTCAGTGCCAAATTTATACAAGACATGTTAAAACCCATACTATAAAGATAGAGTGATTTTTTTAAAAAAATAAATTACTCAAATGCATATGCCTTCTGTGATGTCTCACATCTTTTGAACTGGATTTTGTTAAGCGGGGAGAGAGTGGTTGAAGTAGAAGCAGCAGCCTGAGCAAACATCAGAGGGCAGAAAGTCAGAGGCATGCTGGGCTGGCAGCGAGTGTGCAGTTGGACCACGGAGAGACGGGCACGGAAGATTCAGCCTTGGCCCATCAGGGAGGGAGAAGCAGAACATAAAGCTGGCAGGCGAGGAGGCGCCAGTGAAGATTTTTGAGCAGAGAAGTTGCAAGACCAGAACTGTTACCGAGCTTAATCTGGTAAAATTGCACGTCAAGCTGAGTTGCTTCCGTTTGTTCAAATTGATCAGTCTGGGGTGAGGGGAAGAGGAGGGAAAAATGATTCCATGTGCTCTCAGACAGAGGTAAATAGGAGGCTCATTGGACAATTCAGCTGGGAAATGCACATCTGAGCAAGACTCCCCCACTAACATGACAGAAGACAATTTGAAGAACGGTCACACATGGGAATTCGGTTTGTTTTTTTGTTTTGTTTTTGTTTTTTTTATGTGAGAGATCATGCTATCTGTGCGTGTACGCAACAACAGAATTTCCTTTCTTATGCTCTTGCAAGTTGGGAAGGTATTTCATCGGTAAGATCTAATCAGCCTCTCTACATCTTATGTCTTTGAGGTATTAAGGCTGAGCCCACTGTCGTACCCTTAGGCTCCAGCCCAAGACCCTTTGATGAGCAAACGATGTGTTTACTTACAAAAAGGCAGACAATATTGCTGGAGAAACCACTCGTGTAGCCCACATAATCTTCCTAGGAAATTACAAAACTATATCAAACCATATAAAAGTCATTCCTAATGTCCCAACTGAGTATAGGATGGATTAGAAGGAAAAGAGAAGGAAGGTAAAAAAGGCAGTAAGGAGTTTAGTGCACTAGCTCTAGACAAAGATAACAGGAGCCAAAACTAGTTAATGATGAAGGAAATAGACAAGCAGAGGAGAGGCCAGAGCTTTCACAAGGTGGAACACAAAGGAATTGGGTGAGGCAGAGAGACAGCTACAAGATGATTGATGTTCAGCATTGATGGGGAGATAGGGCACTGGTTTAGAGGTCAAAGTCAATGTCAGACACACATGCTGGTTTGGAAGTAGTGGGAGGCTGACTGACTTGAAACTTTGGCTAATGTGGAACTGGAATTCAAGGAGGCCCAGGCACCAGAGGGAAATTTGGGAAATTCTGCAAAGAGGTATTGAAGAATTAGAGGAAATGTCTAAGCTAGTCATATAGATAGGGAGTTTTGCCAATTTTCAAAATTATGAAATGTCTGACAACCAAATCTAAGTTGTATTTTTTCTGGACTGTTAAGAGTGGCCTGACTTCTACTCATTTATCTTAGTCTTTTTTTATGGAGCCCTGTTGCTTCTCACTGGAAACCTCCTCATCTCATGTGGGGACCGCAGTCCTTGCAAAGTACTAAGTACACTTTGCTTGGCTTCCCCAGAGCCCAACCCAACCCCCTGCTCCCTCGTCACCCCTGGCTGTAGTGGGTATAAAGGCAAATACTCATTCTTCCTGCCCCTCTTCTGGCTGGAGGCACAGCTATGACCCACCCACAAGCTGAGAGAGCTCTAGGAGAGGGATAAAAATGTAAATAGGCCTAACTGGGCTTCTTTCCCTTTCTTCTTCATCCTACCTGCTGTACAGACATGTGCCTGGAGCCGGGATGGCCCTACCTGCTGCACTGAGGCAACAAGCATGCAGGAAAGGCCAAGAGAATTTCAGAGGCAATGGCTCTGATAGAGTTAAGCCTCTAAACCAATGCTGGTAGCCTTCTATCTTCTGTCTTCCTGTTATGTGGACAAATGAAATCCCTGTTTGTGTAAGCCTTGTTTGTGTAAGCCTTGTTTGTGTCAGGTTTTCTGTGACTTCCAGCCAAGCTTATTCCTGATTGATGTACTCTGCCACTTTTAGGGCATTCCCCAAAGGGTATATTCTAGTTGTCTATTGCCTGTGTAATAAACCACCTGAAAGCACAGTGACTTAGAGCAACAGCCATTTATTTTGTGCGTAAATCTGCAATTTGGATAGGGCTCAGTGGGGATGGTTTCTCTGCTTCAAGTAGCGTCAGCTAGAGAAGCTCAATAGGGGACTAAGAATACATTTTCAGGATGGTTCAATCATATAACTAACTAGTTGGTCTCGGCTATCGGCTGGGTGAAATTGGGGTTTTGGGACCAGAGGCCTCCATTTCCCACCATAGGGGCCTCTCTAGAGCTGCCTGGGCTTCCTCACAACATGGCAGGTGGATTCTAATATGGAGTGAAGCAAGAGAACAAAGTGCAATTTCATAGCATTTTTATGATCTAGCCTTAGAGGTTACATAACATCACTTTTACCATATTTATCAGTCCTGTCCGTCGAAAATACCTACCTAAGTTTAAGAGGAGTGGTTATGAATTCCATCTCTCAGTAGAGGTGTGGCAAGGTCCTAGAGTATGTGGGATGGAAGATATTGCTGCACCCATCTTTGGAAAATACAATCAGCTAGAAGGTATTTTATGGTAACTCAAGTGCCACCTGGACACTGCCTACTGTTACCTTTCTTGTTGTACTCAAGAGATTATGTGTGGTCACTTATAGAAAAGGGGAGTAAATCAAAATTAGAGTATCGATTTATTGCAAAAATCCTACCAAAGTTTTCAAAAAAAAGAGGTCACAATGGACTCACAGATTACCTGCTTTCTTTGTATGGCGTTAACCAGACATCCCAAGGCTTGCCTTGATGATCAAACACATTTTGGAGGGCCACAGTTAATCATATTCAGTTAAAGGTGTCCTCTCTGGGGTACAGCTGCAGAGGAGCTGGTATGTTTTGCCATCCCCCAACCAAGTAAGAAAACTCCACTGTGTGGGCAAAGAATTGAGTGTAAGCATGAGTGTGTGTGTGTGTGTGTGTGTGTGTGTGTGTGTGTGTGTGTGTAGGGGGCTCTTTGGTGGGTTGGAAGGTTGGAAGATAGCAGAGCCTCCTCACAAGAGAGCAAAGATAATATTCTTCCATCTTAGAAAGAGCTACAATTACCACAAAATAGTTCTCTTTATTTTTTTTAAAGCCTGTCAAATTTAGTAGTGGGGGATTATATACCAAATTTAGTGACACTAATGTCAGCAAGTTCTGATAACCTACTACCATCAGACCCACTAAAATAGTTCTCTTTAGATTAAAATCCCCTTGTGTTGTTTGTCCAGTCATGTCAGAGAATGTAAAAGGATGTTATGTTGGTGAGTAGTCAGTCTGCTCTCAGACCCATCCCCTACCCTTGCCTTGCCCTGCAGTAGCACGTAGAACTACATTTGCAAGACCTCTCTGCTAGTCGGGTTCCTAGGAGAACACTAGAGGGTGAGAGAAAAGGAGAAGTCATTCTTCCCCGCTCTCTTTCTGTTCCTTGGTTGTCCTCGGCAGTGTCTGTGTCTCCCTGTGTGGTAGGCACCTTTGGCAATGGCCCCCGAGGACTCCCCACTTCTGTTCAACACCTTCTGTAGCCCCTTTCCCTTGAGAGTGAGCTGAACTTCTTCTAATGAACAGAACATGGCAAGAATGGTGGGACATCACTTCCAAGATTAGGTGGAAAAAAGATCATGACTTCTATCTTGTTCCCGTGCTGTCTTCCCGTCTCATTTGTTTGCTCTGATGAAGCCAATTCTGATGTTGTGACCTCCCTGGTGTGGAAAGAAATTGAGGAATACCTCTGGGCAACCACAGTGAGGAGCTGAGTCCTGCTAGCAATCGCTTGAGTGAGCAGCCCAACCTGGTCGGGCCTTCAGACGATTGTAGCCCTGCCTTGCCAACACATCGATTACAGGCCGGAGCAACAGACTGCTGCCAGGGCACCCAGCTAAGCCACACCTAGGTCTTTCATCCACAGAAGCCATGAGGTAGTACATGGTGCTATTTGAAGCCTCAAGATTTAGGTAGATTTGTTCCACAAAGATAATACACAGAGGCTCCAGTTCCCTCCGAAAGCTGCTTCCTGGGTTATCAGCAGATGGGGCTGGGGCTGGACTCTGGTAGCTCTGCTCACAGTCACTGAGCTCTAGGGCCAAGGTGGCTCTCTGCTGTCACTAATTGCTGTGTTGCCTCACTGTCCTGTGTTGGGGTTCTCAGAGCCCTTATCACCTGTGTAACCTATTCCTATATGAACTTCCCACCTTGAGTACTTTTTGTTTTTCTACGTGAATCCTGGCTGAAAAGGTTACAGCTCACAAATGTGGTGAATCTGTGACTCTCTTTCGTGTCCATGAAGCTTTTTCTCTTTCCATAAAAGTCGGAAGCTTGAAGGTTCAGGGCCAGAGCCTGCAGCACAGGGTGAGTGAGCCCTACGGCGTCCAGCACCAGACGCATGGAGGGAGAGGGGCAGAGGAACGAGGTATGCTTTCATCTCTAACATTGTGTTTGCAGTTTTGTAATCTTTTTTCTTAAAGGGAGCACACAAATTTATTTAAGCTTCACTTCCATCAATGTGGGTCTGCCCCCAAATTCAGGGACACTGGATACCAAAACCACTGAAGGCCTAAAAACGTCTAAATAAAACAGCACTGTAATTAGAAAAAAAAAATCTAGAATAAATGTTCTACTGCCACTTGCCAAAAGCGTTTGATCTTTTTTATTTTCTTCCTATCACCTAGGCTTTTAATTTCTACTTTCATAGAAAGCAGGAGTACTTAAAGACTTAAAGCTCAATAGAATTTACCTTTGTCATAGAGAGCAAATTCACACAGTTAGCTGTCTTTCTTGGACGGCCAAACTCCTGGGCCTTTGCTCAGAAAGCAGGCCTGTATGTTTTTCCTTACTTGTCACGTACCAGGTCTGTTTCCTGGTAAGATTCTCTTCCCTTTAGGGAGAGGTTAGTAACTAATGAAAGAAGAATAAATGAGAGTCACTACTACTCCCTAGAGAAAAGCAGAAGTCACTACAAAAGAAATTTCCATGTGACAATCATTTTATTAATGATAGACAAGGCCAGGAAAATCTGTGATTGTGAAGAGTACAATACCTTAAAAGAGAAGATCCCTGTTCAGGCCCAGATCAGTGGGATATAGACACAGATCAATACTAATGAAAAATTAATGAAAAGACACACAATCATCACATTAAGATTCTTTAAGGAAAATAAAATTTTAAAGAACTTTAAAACAACAAAGGTTCCCGTTGGTCTTGAATTGCAGCAGAAAAGACCAGGAAACCTTTGTAGTTTTCTTTGAAACTTCCAGATTCTGTGATCTAGGATTCCATTGCTCAGAAATCATGTTCATTTCACTCAACCAACCTTTAAAATGAAATAAAAATAACATATTCTAGATGTAACTGCCTTAATTTGTAGAAAACAGCAAGGAGGCTAACAACTCTTTTTGGTCATTAGTTTTAAGAAGAAATATCCTGCCCCAAATAGGCTTTTATCAGAACAAACACAGAAGCACAACAAAGTGTATTTAGAAAGTGGCATTGTCTGAAGAGTCAGCAATATTTCCCTTCTACAATTGAGCAGAAGCCTCTCTGAGTACAGTGACTTCATGTTAACCTTGAAGGACGTCATCCTTCCAGCCATTTGTTACAGATTCCTACATCCTAAGAGCCAGGAAGGATCTTGGAGGTTATTCATTCCCTCTCCATAGTTAGCAGCCAAATAAACTGAGTTGCCCAGGGATCTAGTGAAGTCCCTAAATTCCACAGCGTGACTGGAAGAGCCAAGCTAGACCTCAGATCACCTGGCTCCCAGTTCAATGAAAGAAGAGATTGTGTTACCTGGCAAATATGGTTACACGTTAGGTCACCTTAATGGCTTTATCTTCCCTTAGAGGCAAATTCAACACTCTCCACGTAGGAGAGTCTCAATTGTCAACTTTTTGGTGGTAGAACCTGTCTTACCTGAGTGATAAACGTTCTGACATGCAGAGCAATAATTGTGGAACTGATGAATCACTGGATGAATGATTGGGTTGCAACAAAGATGAAAAATATTGTCATATTCTTTGTGGTGCCCAAACTGTTCCCAAGGTAGTAGCCAGATTTCAGTCCCTTTCCTTAATGTGTTTTATTGTCCTAATTAGCTTTGTCTATTTTCCTACTTATAAATGGGATAAACTTTTTTTTTTTCACAGCAGCTAAAAAAGTAATACAGCATCTTGTTTTGATGTCATGTCATATTTCCTTTGGAAAGAGCCAAAAAGTCTTAGTTAGCTAAGTTTATGTTCTGAAGGAGAATGCAAAAGCAGGTTAAAATTTCATAGGTACCTAATAGTAGAACCTGCACACCAAAATAGAAATAAAATCTATATTCTCTCAAGTTAAAATAGAATTTCCCTATAAATTTCAATAACTCAGTACAAATGTTGACTAAAAAGTTCAAGAACAGGAGATTATGTTAAGATTGGTTTTTTTCATATAAAAATTACTCATGCAGATTGAAATTACTAAATGGATCACATGGTATTTAAGAATTTATGGAGAATCAAAAATTATGCCCATGTCACATAGGTGGGCTTACACAGTGCTCAGACTTACACGTTTTAACATTTCCTTGTATCTGTTAAATTTGTTAAATTTGATTGTTCCTGCTTACCTTTCCAGCCAGAAGGTAAAAATGGATGAAATGATAAAGCAAAGAAAAAGAAGAACGTTAGCACAGCAACAATTTCTGGTAAAAAGACCAGCTCAAAATCTTCAGGTAGTAAATGTGTATTTAGGTGCAGGAAATTTCATCTTAAAGAGTAAAAAGAAAATTTTTTTTTTTTTTTGCCTTGTCTCTAAACTGGAAAACGTTTCACCGTATTTGGTTCAAAAACAACCTTAATTCACTATTACTTTGAGCTGAGGCCAATGGAAAGGTTAAGATACAGGGAAATATTGCTTTTATCAGCGTTAGCTGCAGGGTGTGGAGAGGTGGGGAATAGGTGAAAATTAGAGAACAGTTACAGGTATAAAGGAATTGGGAAATGCATCTTAATCCCAAATAGGCTTCTTCCCCACTGGGCCGAAACTTGCCATCATATCCCTTCCTGGCTGCTGGAGTGGATCCAAGTCTTAGTGACTATCCTTTTTTTTCTTGTTTAGAATTTCTCGTCTACCTGTTTGTCTCTTCCACTAGAGACTGAGCTTACATACATCTTTGCACAATGCTTGGTGTACAGTAGCACACAAAGAATATTTGATAAATGAATGGATGGGCGGATAGACAGATGGATGAATGAATGAAAACAAATGAATGAATGGGTATTTATCTTCAGGTTATTTTACATCTTCGTCACCTGCCCTAAGTCTTTGGGGCTTTTCCGCCTCAAACTAGATATAAACTCGTTTCACCTATGAGATATATCTGTGGCATTGCACCCCTCCTCCCCAGGAGGGTGGCCAGCACACAGTAGGAGTTTAATATATGAGGCCTGTCCGGAAAGTATCCAGCCATTGTTAATATAATATTTAATATTATGAGGCTGGATACTTTCCGGACACACCTCGTATACATGTTTGTTAAGTAGCAATGCTAGAGAGAGATTCTCTAATCTCCAAATAACATGTAAGAAATCAGGATCACTGATTTTTCTTTACAGGGATGAGAGAAATAAGCTCAGTGCTTCAACTATATGTTTACAATTGATACAGACGCACTTCCCTTTCGGTGTCTTCCCGCAGTGCACAGTGACCCCCTGTCCCGATCCTCTCTTTATGCCCATGAATTGGGAATAAAGTGCCAGCAAATTTGATTTTATTGTTCCACATGAATGCTAGTCAATTTTCCAAGTGGAAATACTAAAGATGATAATTGTATGTTGTCTCATCTTGTCTGGCTAGGTCCGCTCTAGTGGTTTCCTGCTGGTAAACCACTGAGAGCATGAAAGGATCAGAACAAGAGCAAATGAAATGTAATGTGGTATATTCTTTGAACTAATGGGGACTCCTGTTTGGAGGGTATCACTGATTTGTGTATAGATAGTGTCAGGAAAACTCAAACTGCTTTTCCTCTGCTCTTATACCAACACAACAGCAGTCAACACAGAGGACTTCTACGACCCCAGAGGATGTGGGGATTTCCCCCCACCAACAAACAAGCAATTAATTCTGCAGCAGATACCTACTGGGTGTCCTTCAATTCAATTCTGACACTATCCACCTGGAGATAGTGTCAAATCCCACAGGATGGGTGCTCAGTACCCAAAATTGCTCCCTTCCTTCAGACACCAGTTGCAAGTCTGGGCCTCTGGAACTTCTCACCAACCTGCTTCAAGTTGGGGTGTCCATGACCCTTCTTTGGGTTTGACTAATTTGCTGGAGTGGCTCACAGAACTCTGGGAAACACACACATTTACTGGTTTATTATATAAGATATGATGAAGGTTACAGATGTGTTGTAGGGTGAGGTATGGGGAAGGGTGAGGAGCTTCCACATCCTCCCCTGGTGCACCACCCTCCAGGAACCTCCACATGTTCATCCATCCAGAAGCTCTCCAAACCCTGTCCTCTTGGGATTTTTATGGAGACTTCATTGGACAGGCCTGATCGACAACCACATAGAAATGTGATTGGCCAAAGAGTGCAGATCTAAACCCAGCAAGGCCTGTCCAGATTCTTCTTGGCCTCTCTGTGCAGCATTCCTTCCCCTAGGGTATGGGCAGAACTCTCTCTGGAATGAGGGTCTTATAACCCAGAGTAAGATTAGAGTCCTGCCTTGGGCAGGCGAAAGAAGGGTGGGAGAAAGTCCACAAGAGAAATTCTGTTTACTGCAACAGGGGCCATGGGACTTACGAGCCAGGAACCGTGAACAGAAACCTGTACGTATGTATAATATCACAGACAGATAAACGTAGACATAGTGACCATATTTTTCCCATTGGGCGGGCTTCACTAAGGGAATGTAGTGAGTAACTGTCAATAGGAGGTTTGGTAATAAATGAACGGACTTGATAGTTTGGGCACTTGACTGATTACTGTGGCTGGTGATGTTGTAGGTGTCACTCTGCTCCCGGGGAATGCAGGCTACCAGAGCTGGTCCTTGGTGGGTAATTACTAGGCAATCAGAAACAGTCTTGAACACCCAGGCATAAAAAATCTTGTCTGAGACTACATCTCGTGGTGTTTTATTTCATATAACTTGTCTTTTGGGAGGAAACAATCATACCCCATTATTGATGACTTGTGCTGTTGTGTGGAGAGAAGTGTGGATAATGAACATAATAGGTGACCCTAAAGTAATTGCTTTTGTTATTAGAACGTTGTCAGAGAGAGAGACCACTTTATCATAATTACTTGCCCACATATACCTTCAACGCTCACTCTTCACACCCTTCTTCTCTAATTTCCTCTGGGAAATAGCTGGGTAGATAATGGAGAGAATAGATGTAATGGAGAAATGACCGTGTTTACATGGAAAGATTATCAAGACATTGAGGTTCTGGCCCTGTGTACTTAACAGACAAAAAGCCTATTAGCATTTTCCGGGTTTTACACCCTCAGAGGGGCAAAAACCGATGAGTAATGCCTCCCTCTGTGATATCCGCTCAAAATGACACCATATGCTCTTACCATTCCTCAAAGCTCCTTGAATAGTGGCCAAGGTGCTCAGACAGACTTATCTCCATCACTTATCAAATGTGGTTAGAGAGACAAGACATAGATTGTACCTATCATAGTAAGAACGGAGAGTTCGAGATCGTATCTATAAAGCCCGGTGACAGTACAGTCGATTTGTATGCCAACAGAGATTCCTTAGACTGGCCTCAGGTACCAAAGGGGCCATGTTCAGAGTAATCATTTGTCTTTCTTTGGCTCTTGCCCCATCTGCTAATACAGAATACCAATTCTCTACAAAATCATTATCTCTCTCACACATGTCTGGGCATCTTCAGGAGATGAGTCTCCCTGTACAGGATTGAGTCTGCTGGTAGCTCTGTGGCTTCCAGTAGGTGCAGTGTGTCAATTGGGACACTGTAGCTGGTAATACGGCTGTGGCTTCCTTCGGCTGGCCTGGATAAAGCCACACCTGCCAGATATCTCTGCCTCTGTGAGCATCTACTGTCCCCTTCCTGGCTGCCCCAGTCTCCTGACTGGCTGTGCTGCTGCTTCTGCTACCTCCTGCAGGACATTGCTACAGATGTGCCAGTGCTGCTTGAAGGTATGTGCTCAATCTGGGTGCAATCTCTCTCTCTGTTGGGTCCCATTGTAATAGAAAATGACAAATGCAAATGGCCTGTGTCGTAGTGCCACACTGAATTTTAATTGATAATTTTAAAGTATAGGCCTATTTCTCCCTGTAATACAGCTATAGGGACATCAGTATGAGTGGTAGGCATCCATCACTTTGTCTTGAAAATCATCCCTCTTCTCCAACTATAAGGTTCTATAAGTGGCCAAATGTGTCTTTTCCTTAGGATGAATGGGTTCCCTGTCAGCACTTGAGTCCCTTAGCAGAGGCAATAAACTGCTACTGGGCTGAGCTTCTCATTTGCCAAATGCACCAGCAGAGGTCCACTGGGGTCAAGGTTGGCATCTTTGGCAAAAGCTATTGGGAGGTCAGATGTAGATTGGGTTGTGGAGAAATACTCCACGGAGGAGGAAATCAAGGCTCCTGCATACTTCCTGTCTTCACAGAGTTTACATTCTGGTGGGAAAGTCAGAGGCCACATGTGAGAAAGCACAATGAGGTTTAGGATGGGCTAGCTCAGGGAGCCACAAGAAGGGGAGCTGATCATACTCCTAAAAGACACAGTCCCAAATGCCATCATCCCAAATGTCATAATCCCAAATGTTGAAATCCTAAAAGATCAAGGTTCTCAAAATTTAATGCTGGAAAAAATAATTGAGAAATTCTTTTTTTTTTTTTTTTTTTTTTTTGAGACAGAGTCTCACTCTCTGGCCTGGGGTGAGTGCCGTGGCGTCAGCCTAGCTCACAGCAACCTCAAACTCCTGGGCTCAAGCAATCCTACTGCCTCAGCCTCCCGAGTAGCTGGGACTACAGGCATGCGCCACCATGCCCGGCTAATTTTTTCTATATATATTTTTGGCTGTCCAGTTAATTTCTTTGTATTTTTGGTAGAGACGGGGTCTTGCTCTTGCTCAGGCTGGTCTCGAACTCCTGAGCTCAGGACGATCCGCCCGCCTCGGCCTCCCAGAGTGCTAGGATTACAGGCGTGAGCCACCACGCCCGGCCGAGAAATTCTTTAAAAGATATTTATTTACATTTTTGAAAGGGGATTTATTTGAGAAACATATAAAAATATGACAGAGCACTTCATAGGCCACTTTATATAATAAAATAGGCGATAATATACGTGTTTTCGCAAGCATAAACACTCAGGTATACTAACAATAGTCACACAGTGTAACAGTTATGAGCAGATAAACCATATTCATAAAGAAATAAGTCGAAAAGGGAAATGTGTAAAGGCAGATCACTATGGTTGGTAATCGTGTGCACCCAGCTTTGTAACTGCAGTCATCTGAAATACAGAGATGAACAACCTGACTCTTTTGACGAGATCAATCAAAAACCAAGATGAGTCACCACTGAATATGCAGCTGCCTGAAGAGCTGAGATCTCAAGAAATATTATCTTTTACAAATGCAGATGTACAAAAAGGACATCTCTTTATTTATTGAGGAGGTTACAATGTTTTTACATACATGCACAATGCTTACATGCAAAGTCAATGTTGTAATTAATGCACCTTCATGGAGTCAAATTTCCAAAATACGGGTAAAATGAATTAGAAAGCTCTAAAAGTCTCTACAATATTTATACCTCTAGTATTGGAAATAATGTGAAGATGACAGACATAGCATAGCAAATTGTAAAAAACAATGCTGACCATTTAAAATAGTGAAAGAAACTAAGAAAAGAGAAAAAACCAAAAAACCTAAAAAGAAAATTGAACATAGAAAAAGTGTGTTGTAGGGATAGAGTATGGGCAATTGCACAGAGATAGTCCAAAAGAGCTGACCTAACAGGATGCAACCATCCTGTGATTGTGATTTTTCAGGATTTTAGATTTCAGGGATTTTGATCTTTGGGGGTTTCAATGTTTGGGACTGTGGTGTTTGGGATTGTGTCTTTTGGGATTATGATCCAACCTGCCCCCCCCCCTGCAAGGAGATGTAGGGGTGACCTGGCCTAGGGGGGATCAAGTGGGAGTGCCACTGACACCTAAAGGATGAATAGGGGTTAGCAAGGAGGAGGCAGGGAGAGAGGGAAATTGCTGGCAGTCTATGTGGAGGCTCAGAGGTAACTGTGAGTGTAGAAGGACTGAAAGGTGTTTGGTATTGCTGGAGGATAGGGAGCAAGGTAGGAGGCTGCAGAGAGGAGACGGGGCCAGGTCAAGGAGTTCAGGTATATTCTGTATGTTTTATATATATATATATATATGTGTGTGTGTGTGTGTGTGTGTGTGTGTGTGTGTATGTATATTTACATACTGCACTGCACGGCTAGAGTGCAGTGGTGTCATCATAGCTCATTGCAACTTCTGGGCTCAAGTGATGCTCCTGCCTTAGCCTCCCAAGTAGCTGGGACTACAGGTGCGTGCCACCATGCCCAGCTGATTTTTTTTTCTTTTTCTTTTTTATAGAGATGGGGTCTCTATGTTACCCAGGCTGGTCTTAAACTCCTGACTTCAAGGGATCCTCCCACCTTGGATTTCCAAAGCGCTGGGATTACAGGCATGAGCCACCACACCTGGTCTATTTATATATTTACATACATATATATGCCTGGGTTCCTGGGAGCTGAATATATATTCCTGGGTGTTCATATAGGTTCAGGGGTCCCAATATAAGGGTAGTAGTTGCCAACATTGGAAAGGATGGCATTTGCCAGGGAGAGGGTGAAGGGCAGGATGAAATCTGGGAGAGCATCATATGTGAAGGTGGTAGAATAGGAGTTTCAGAGGCAGGGAAGTGTGCTCAGAGAGGAAGGAGGGATTCCAGGAGAAGGTAGCACAATGGGGCAAAGGTGAAATAAGTGTTCCAAGAAGGAGAAAGTGTTCTGCAGTGGTCAGTACTGCTGAGAGGTCCAGGAAGCTGAGGTTGGAGCCAGACTGTGGAAAGTTTAAATGTGTGTAAGTTGAGGAGAATTTGGACATTATCCAGCAGGCAATGGGCATCCCAGGAAGGATTCTGAGCTGGAAAATCCATGTGCTTAAAGTAGTGTGTACCTGTGTGGTTTGGAAGTCAGGGGACAGAAAACAGAGAGCTCCTTTAGGAGAGCTGTCCACACTCAAGAACAAAAGCACCTTGGAGGACGGTGGCCCTGCAAAGGGAAAGGAGACTGGTGTGAGAGATCTTTAGGGGAAACCAGAATAGTCCCTTGTTGAATTGTGGAAGGCAGAGAACGAGAAGAATCCAAGAAAATTCTATTGGGTCTAGTATTTAGCAGAGTGACAGCATCTTTATCACAAATGTCACAGTTAGCAAGGGTTGCCAGCCTTCGAGAAAAATTGATAGGTTAGGTTTTAGAACATTGAGTTGTACACAATATTGTGAAATACTGATGGGGTGGGGATTTTTTTTTTTGCAGTTGGATGAAAATGGTGCCTGCCGCAGGCTCTCTACTTAGTCATTTCTCTGTATTTTCGGAAATAAGGAAGTATAATTTTACAGTCGTCAGAGTTCAGTTTTGCAAACTCCATACCTAATTTTATAATTTCTGGAAACACTGGAATTAGGAGTGCTAAGGTGTTTTGTTTTGTTTCATGGTCCTTTTCTCCTTATTTACTTTTTTTTTTTTCTTATTTACTCTTTTGGTCTCAAAATACAGCATGGGTGTTCTCTTTCCATATGAAAGGTATTTTCAAAGGGTTAATGTTATTTTCAGATTTTGTGGCTAATGTCACATTTCTAATCCTTGGCCACCCTTTTTAAGTTTCTCTCTGATTACCTCCTGACTCGTTTCTCCTCTCCCATCTCTCTCCCTCAGCTCCTTCCGCACTTAGGTCTGTCCCCAAGAAAACTCAAGTGCAGCTATTCTGCAGAGAAGCAAAGGCCAGAATGAGGAAACATGACCTTGCTAATCCACCTGGGAACTGGAAAGCAGAAACTACCTGGTCTTGACAGAACATGTCACATTTGTCTCTATTTCTTTCTTATAATTTTTAACAATTTTTTTAAGAATCTGTCCTCTGATATGATTTAAATGTCATAATATAAACATTTTCCTCTTAAATGTTCTGATAGTCTTTCTTCATGAGATAGCAAGCACAGTCCCGAAAGTATTTAATGCTGGGTGCCCAATCCCTAGTTGCTGAATGAAGAATGATGAGGGCGGGCAGAACAGTCTGTTTGCCTTCTTATTTCCTCCGCGTTGCTTTCAACTTTTTCTAATTTTTTTCCCCAGGGGGTGTTTTTTTTTCCCCACCAGCATTGCAGAAAAGATTTGGGAATAGTCACCAGCTACTGTGAAATGTCTTGCACATCAAGGCTGCTTAGAGTTTAATTAACAACTTAAAATTGTTACAGAAGACTGTTAAAATTAGGATCGAGTGGTTTGCCAAGTTACAGGCAGCTCTAGATTCACAGACAAAATTATGAAGAAATCATATGTAAAAGGTGAATATATATACATATTAATATATGCGTATACTGCATATGCCTTTTCTGTATTCATTTCTTTAGAATTATTACCTGGCAGAGTATGTGTGGTGCTTTTTATAACAGCATTATTACTGATAGACGCCATCTAGTGGTATAGGATAACAGCTGCTCATAGATCAATCCAACTTACATGTCATTATCCTTATTACTTTATTTCTTAAAAGTAGAACTCAAAGCACCAGTTAAAGAATAGTGTATGTCCCAAGTAGGAATACAATTTGGAGGAATAAGATACAAACGTTAAATCTGCTGTGGCAGAAGACAGACAAAAAATACAGTGCTTTATCTCTGGGTGCGATCCATCCACCCACACTCCTATTCATTCATCAGATATTTATCAAGTCCCTGCCCTTTGCCAAGTTCTGTGTGAGGTGCTAGAAATAAAATTCCAGTCTCTACCTTGAAGAGGAGTAAATGGTAAACAACGGTGATCTACTGCGTCATCAGCATGCATGGTGTACCAGCCACAGTGCTGGCATCATCACCATGGCCCTCTGAGGTTTTATTACCTCCACTTTTTAGATGAGGGAAATGGAACTTTGAGATGTAACTTGTTTATATTCATGTATCTAATATGCTTCTAAGCCAGATTCAGTCAGAGTTGTCTGACCCCAAAGTCTTTAGGCTCCCAAAAAACCCACTATTTGGGCTACCAAGGGAAAGGCAAAGGTGGAAGATGCTTTTAACTTACATACAGTTTAGGCTCTTCCTTCCTTCCTTCCTTTCTTCCTCCGCTCTTCTTCTTTTTTTTCTTTCTAAGCCATGCAAGACGAGAGGACAGAAGATACCTGTAAGAGTGATAAGGCCGGAACAACTTGTTTAGCTGTGGGTCTGGACTAGAGGAGGTGAGAGAGATAATAAGGGGTAGAAAATGTAAAAAGCTATGGCCAACATTTTGAATTGTCAGAAAAGAAATAACCCACCTATCTTGGAAGATTCTTGGAGACACATTGGATTGAGCACATTACAGCAAAGACAAACATATAGGATTTTTTATTTGTGCAACATAGGATTAAGAACATAAGAAACTTTTTCCTCCTAAAAGATATTCATCACTGATCCTTGATCTTTCCATCCGATAGTGCCTTTCCAGATCTCCATGGCACACATCTACACAACATCAAATTCAAGTCAGCAATTTAAATGTAGTGGCTTTGCACTAGTCTTAGAATTGTTTCCTATGTAAAAGTCCTGCCTAGGCAGTCTTGTACTTTCTTGAGGATGGTCTCATTATTTATATGTAATAATCTTCCCCGTCCTCAGAGCAGAAGTGAGCACAGAGTAAGCCCGAATATATACTTGCAGAACTGAGTTGTTTTTTTTTATTAGATGGGTTTCGTCTTAGACTCTTATGGATAGTATGGGGTATTTATCACATTATTTAATAATGCTTACATTATTCCATTGGTCCTCATTTTAAGAGGAACATGTGTTTTTATCAGGACTACTGGTACACTACCAGACTAGGGCCAGTAACCCAGCTTTCTGAGCTGCCACTGAACCATTTCTTTTTAAATCGCAGCAGGACCTGGCACTTCTGATTTTACTTCACAAGACCATATCCAAACAACTGTCTGCCGTAAGAGGTTTCCATTCTGGAAAAACGGTGAAGCAGTGCCCATATGCTCGCCTGAATGTGCGGATTTCCTAAGAAGAAAACAGGACCTGGCCTGGATGAAGTGCCATGTAAACGTTTGTTATATAAGTGAATAAGCCTGTGGTTGGTCAAAGGGCACAGCTATTTCCCAAATACGCCTTTCACAGTCGGTTCCTGTGTCTTCGCCCACTGTGCTTTCTCGTGCCAGTGGTAGCACTCTCTTTTCCTCCTTGCCTGACCGGTTTGGTATCCCTGACAAAGCCTTTGCTCATTGGCCCAAACTCCACCTGCAGAAGGCTGGCTCTCTTGCTCTCCCCGCGGGCACCACTCATTGGTGGTCCTGAGCACCTGCTCTCAAGTTCTGCTCCTTGTCATAAAATTCACATATTATGATGAATGGCCCTTTGGGTCCTTTGAGTCTAATATAATCCCCTGAATGTAGTATGCATTCAATGCACATTTGTTGCAAATTATAAATACTCATTTGACATAAATGAAATACTTTTTAAAGAGGGTTGATAGTAGAAAGAAGGAGGAAATAAGAGTGGGAATGTAAACCCTTATTTAACTTAGCTATTCAGGTTTATTACAGTGTATGCACACCATCTGTAAGTAGAATCTTGCTGTAGTGTGTCAAAGAAATGAAATCCCTATTTTGCTAAATCCAAACAGAAACAGATATAAGTACCAGGCAAGGTCAGCCAACAAGTTCAAAATCTTGGAACAGGGTAGACAGTTGGTATGTCTTTGAACTCTGTCTCTTTTTACACTTCTTAGAGAAAAATAGGTAAGACCGATGTTGGAATTATTTCAGAAGGAGTGGATGTGCTGAATCAGAATTGTAAAGAAAATTAATTCCTTGAGTTTGTTTCTTTAGGCACCCCTAGATCATGATGAAATTCACAGGAGAAAGAAGAGTTTTGAGGGATAGAAAGTGAGGCTTGGGGACAAGGGGAGAGAAAGTCTTGGCCTGGGGGAAGGTGAGAGTGAGAAGATAGACACATCATAGTTCATTATAGCTCTTAGCCTTCATCATTGATGTTTTTCCTTAAAATTTCAACAAAATGCATAGCTTTAATAGAAAAAAATTATTTTCAGTAGATATCCTGAGGCCCAAATGATGCATTGATATCTTCACAGGTGCTGCAATTCCACAGTCTTTGCTGGAAGTTTAAGGTTGTTTACCCTTCCTTAAAAAGACAAGAAACAAGAGGGCTGCTGGAAAGAAGACCAGCGAGGAAAGACATAAGCGTTCAATCTAATAGTATTTCTAGAATATATTATTTGGTGAAGAAGGTTTGAAACCATTCCTGAGCTGTGTCTCTTGAAGATCTCTCACAGTTGGGCAAAAGGTGGACACTTTGCACGTCTTGCACGTGCCTGTGTGTATCACCATTGTTCTGCCCAGGTGTGGCAAGAACCCAGGGCTCGCTCGCCACCTGCTTGTTCAGAATGTTCATCAGGAACACTGGATGAGGGCAGGCCGCACGTGACCTGGGGTTCCGGGAAAGCCAGAAACTCTCCCAGACTTTCATAAATGCGCACAACTGTCTACTCTGCATGATCAATTATGGGTATTTTTTAAAATGCTGACAACCTTGGGTTAAGGGCTTAGGATATTTCAATTTTATTATAGTTTGCAAAACACAGGAAGAGGGATGGGAAGTGGGAGAGGAACAGAATTATGGCTTATATCGAGAATGTCTAGTCAGACTTTTATGTATGATCATTATGTATTGGATCTTAAAGAACATCAGAGGGCTAGGTTCCTTCTCATCGATGAGACAGTGGACAGCTGCAGCTGTAGCAGCAAGACCCACCTCAGTGACACCCCATTGATCCAGGATCTGCTATGTGCCACAGTCACTGCCTTTGTGGTCAAAACTGTGGAGGAGACATAGTTCTTTTCCTCATGGTCCTTACAGAATAGTGCATAAGACAATGAAACAATAACGTGAAGTGTGAGATGTCTTGTGATAACGTGTTATGAAGGGAACTGTGTCTTTCCTAGGTCCCCCAGGACAAGTCCCTTATAACTACTACTGTAGGATTTTGTTCATACCTCTCGTAGAGCATCTACAACATATGAAGATCTACATGTGTGAGATGGTGAGCTCTGAAGAGCTGGTCTTATGTCCTATGCATTTTTATATCCCACTTAGCATGGGCTGGAACATCACAGGGTCGCCATACATGCTTGTTGAATGAATACGGGACAGTCTTATCAATGCTGATAACGGGTTGACAATTGGGAAACTCACGAAACCTGGACTTTTCACTCAGGAATTTTATCAGGTCACAGGATTGCTTTCTGTCATGTTTGACTATACCTATTCCCATATATTATGCCAATATCTTAAAAAGCGATTGTACAATACGTACATGCTTTAGATCACAGAGAAATATAGTGTGGGAGGGACCGCCTCTATTTAACTTTGAACAGGGCTGTGTTCTCGGAAGTGTTTGTGATAGAGAAGTAAGATAACATTCTCTCTGCAGGAAGAAGTCTGCTTCTAGAACAGGAGGAACTGAAAGCTCCAACCCAGTCTCAGGGAACCTAGCCCCAAGCTCTGACAAAAGCCAGCTTCAGAAATCCTGCAGCCTGGCTGGAAGGTAAGTCGGAGGCTACCTAAACCTGCTTTATTAATTTATTCCTGCTTATAGGTGTTAGGCAGAGACAACTCCAGTCTACCTTAAAAGATTCTTCTGAGATTCTTTAATCGTCCAGCATCCAATTCGGTGTCAAGCAATTGACATTAAGAGTTTCATGCAATGCTTTGTCACCAGTGATCAACATTTCCTAGAAAAGCAGAGAAACTGGGTATAAAAATTTCAAGAAGATCCAAGAGCATTTCTCCCTTGGGCGGAGCGTGGCCTGGCGGACAGGGAGGAAGGGGCGAGCGGCCTGGACTGCTGGGCTCTCCCTGCCTCCTCCTTCCTGGCTCCGAAAGGTCTTTCCTCAGCCGCATTTTCCACACGCTGGCGGCCCTCTAACCTCTAGTTAACATTTTATTTCCTCACGTGTTTCTCCGTGCATCCCACCGCCCCAAACCCTGGGCGCAGGGCACCTGCCTTGCGCCGTCATTTTCTGAGGCGATCACTTCAAAGCCAGGCGGCCGTCTACGCGGGCGCGGGGCCGGCGTTTCTGCGGCGTCCTGTGCTGTGTGAGTCAGGCGGCCGGCGACACTCAGGCTCCCGAGGCGCAGGGACCTGAGCGCCAGGCCTGCGAGTCCGTTCCCAACTCGGGCGAGCGGCAGCCGAGTGGGTCGCGTCTGCGCCAGGGGGCGGCTTGGAGCCAGATTCGGGGTTTTTAACTTTCTCCTCAGAGGGGAGAAAGAGAGTCCCGAGGAGAAAGACGAGGGCTCTCCAGACGCCGGGGTCCAGGTAGGCTGCATAGCCCCAGCTCCCCGGCGCCCGCCCCGCGCCCCGCAGCCCCTGCCCGGGAAGGGCGCCGAGCCCCTCCCGCACGCACCGCTCCCGCGCGCCCGGGCTTGGGAACCGCGCGCCGGCTGCGCCCAGAGCCGGGCGGCCGGTGGGACAGACGGCGCCCGCGCCCAATCGCGGGGCGGGGCCGAGGGGGCCTGCAGGCGGAGGCCAATGGGAGGCCGCAGAGCCGGAGGGGGCGGGGCCTCCGGGCGGCGGGCGGCGGCGTCGGGAGCCGGAGCTGCAGACTGGGAGCCCGGGAGGAGCCGGCGGAGCAGGAGGAAGAGGAGAAGGACGGAGGAGGAGCGCTGCGCCCCCGCCGGCCGCCGAGCGCAGGCCGAGAACTCCAGCCGCAGCCGGCGGGTCCGGGGCGCCTCCGCCGGAACCCGGCGCGGGGAGAGTCCGGGCCGATGGGCAGCGCGCGGCAGCGGCGGGCGGCGAGGCGGCGGCTCCGGTACGCGCCGCCCGGCGCGCGCGGTCTGTAGCAGGTCTCGGCGGACGGCGTTTCCGAGGTGCGTGTCAGGGGAGCGAGGCGAGGGTCGGCGTGAGGTGGCTTCGGCCAGGCGCGGACTGTCCATGAGGGAAGGTGCTGCCCTCGGGGGTGTCTGTGGGGGCTGCGGGCGGCGCGGGTCTGGCTCCTGAGGCGTCCTCGCTCCGGAGCTCGGGGTGGAAGAGGCGCCGCGCCGCTCGCTCTTCTCCCCAAGTTATCGGTCGGCGGGAAGGTTGTTCCTGTCTCGGTAACACGGGCGGTGGCAGGACCCTTCCAGGTGCCGTGCCCCAACTCCGCTCTGACCGGCGCTTGGGGAGGGGCTTGCGCTTGCCCGACGCGGTTCCCTGCGCACGGGCGGGCTGACTCGGCGAACTTGCCTCGAGGCTGGTCCCTGGAAGGGGCGCCCCGCGCTCTCCCGGACCGCTCCGTCTCTGTGAGGCTGCGTGCAGCCGGCGGGCACCTCTCCCGGCGAGACCTGTCAGCCCTCTCCCCCGCCGGCTCGTGCCCTGCTCGGTCCCCGCTCCTGGGCCTCTTCTGGTCCCCGCATGCCCGGTAAGGGACGCCGGACCCCGTCCAGGGAATATCCCGGGAGCACCTACAGATTAATTCTCAGTCGCGCCAGAGACTCAATTTCGGCTCCTCATCCACAAGCGAGAGCCGAGGCTTCCCAGGAGGAGAGAACAACTTGGCATTATCCCTCTGGGAGGTATTTGTCATCATTAACCGGCCTCAGTTAAATTAATTCAGCCCAAGATGACTCCAGCGTGAGTATTGGAAAAATCAAGTGCATCGGTCACGGAATTGTGCTCACCAAAACGTGATTTTTGTTCTAAATAAAATTTTAGACATTTTGGATTTTGGTTAGATTTAGACTTGGTTTTGACAAGAATGGCTTAAAAAAAAAACAAGAAAAACAAACAAAAAACCCCCAAAGAATCTTGGTGATTCTCATGGGTTTGCTTAGTAAGTTCTAAACAGTCGCGCAGATTTTTCTTTTCTTTGCCTCTTTTGTCTGCAGTTTCCATTTCTAAACGTTAACACTAGATGGCTTTCTTATGACAGGCATTTAGTAAACTGCCCATTTGTGTTGCTTATGTCTGCAGTCTAGGTTATAATTTTTCTAGTCTTATGATTAGTTATTGAAGAAAAAAATCTCCAAAGCTGTTACTTTTTTTTTTAATATGTTAATTCCTTGGAAAAGTTATACAAACGAGTATTTTGCAGATACTGAAAGGTGGCTTATTATTTCCGGCGTTCCTAAAGGTGAATTTCAAGAGACAAGTGGGTTGCTGGATTTAGTCACGTATTTAAGAATGTCTGTTCCATGTTTGGGCTTATTTGAAGAATTCAGAGTTCTGTGAGTTTTATAATCCTGTTTAGACAACATTTCCACTTATAAGATGTTTTCTGCTTGATTGAGTTTCACTGCTTGATTCAGAGAGGTATGAAAGTATTATTCATGAGAAAGTGTACTCTTTCTTGAGCTTGGGGTACAGATCACATTGATTCTTCCTGAAGATGCCATTGATCCATTTAGGGAAGAGATGCAGTTGAAGTATATCTCGGCATGATTCATACCAGGGATTGTATTAAGGACATCTTTATTTCCTTCTCCTCAGATGATGTTCAGTTTTTTTCATTTCTAAGCACAACTCCTTTTATGACAAGCACAATAGCCTGTAGTTAACCGTTTCAGCAGCAGCAGCAGCAGCAGGTTCCCAGTTATTTTAAGCACTTTTATTCTAAAGCAAGACCATGGCAGCCTGTCCAAATCTTGCCTAGATAGGCAAATTTATATATAAACTGGAGAAGTATCTTGAGATTGTCTTTATAGCTCTCATTTATTGTGTGCCTTGCTCAGCTTAAACTATGACATGTTCAATTTGTTTGTTCTAAATTAGAGTGTATTCATAAATAGCCGGAGGAAAATGAAAAAAGAAAAATTACTGAGCAAACATTTGGGAAGTAGGAAATGAAACAGGTTTTATCAGTACCCACTTGCTACCTATAGATGGGGTGAAATGAACTTGAGTAAGAACCAGTGTAAGCACTTGGTCCAGAAAATAAAGCAAGAGCTACATCACAGGTATGGGGGTGGAGCCTCTGGCTTCAGTGTTTGGGCCACAGATTTTACCCAGTTGCTTTAAGTATGTATTTTTCATAAAATGCTTTTTATGTTTTTAAGTCTTAGATTTTTTTCAAAGAGCTTTAATTTTATGGAACTTTTAGTCTAATAGAATTATCAGATCATCATGATATGGCTTCTATGCTTATTGTAGTTAAAGCTGTGTAACGTGGGTTTGAAGATTTTTTTTTTTCCCCTTAAGACTGGACTATTATTTTGAAGGGTTCCTTGATACCTGAACTTAGTAAACACCTGTCCACCTGGGGATCTTTTTACCTGAGGCAAAAGGGGAAGTAGATTATTCACTTTGAAATGAATAATCTAGTGTGTTTCTGAAAGTGAGGGAATAGTGAGGTCCCCTGAAAGGGCAATTGTTTGGTAATTGAAACTGGTTTAAAAGTACTGTGTTTGGGCAACAAAATTAGTTTAATTGTGGTTGTGTTTACTATATACTTTGCAAAGAAGTATGTATTTATGTGGATACAGCCCCATACCCCCAGCCATAATTGGTAAATGCAGGGTTATTTTTTGAGACTGAGGAAGGCATTGAGTCTTTGAACTGCTGATCTACTTATGATGGTAGTTTAGGATTACAAATCCTTTCAAAGGCATGCTGAATTTGAAGAAAATTTAGACTGTTATTGTTAACTGAAGAGCCAAGTTTTTTTTTTCTGTTTCAAACTTGAATGAAATATGAAGTACAGTCCTAAAGAATACAGTGAACCATGACTTAGGTTTTTCACTTCTATTAATGTACCTAATTCCCTTGCAGGGTGAGAGTAGAAAGAGTAGTAGGCAGAGGGACAGGAACCTTGAGTTTCCTGGCTCTATCACTGTGAATGAGTTTGGATAAAGTATTTCCATGATACCTTTCAGCAACAAGATTTTAGGTTTCTTTAAGGTTTAAAATAAATGTCTTAGAGTAAAGAAAATGCCTGTCCGATTTGGATAGTTTATATTTTTCATGATTGTCTTTTCTTTGTCTTGGCTTACAGTAAGTTTGTATGTGAACACTCATGAAGCTAATAGTTACTTGGTTTACCTTGAAATTAATATTTAGAAATTGCTTTTCTGTACCAGTTAGCATTTAGCTATGACTCCTTTTAAAGGAGGGCTAACAATGTGATAGGAATTTAAAAGCCGTACAACTTCAGATATAGATTATTTTGATCCTTTTTGAACTTGATTCATAAACTTTGGTTTCAAAGAGCAGTAATAGTATAAGGGAGCCAGATCGGACTTGCTGTTTTATAGCAAGTAAAGTTCTGTTTCTCCAGAATTTCATATTTAGTGTAACTCAATTCCCTGATTTTTTTTTTTTTTTTTACCATGCATATATAACGAATTGAATAGTAGGAAGGACGAAAATATGCAGCAAGTTGAGCCCAGTTGTCATAGCATCTCTGGACGAGAAAGGACCTTAAAAGTTATCTTTTCATGTTTTTTTATACTTTTTGTTTTCATCTACCTGTAAAATTAAAAAAACAAAACAAAAGCAAATTTTTAGGGATTGTCAGATTTGTCAGCATTTAATGTTGCTGCATAAGTATATTGGAAATTGACAATAGTAATTCCTATCTATTGTCAATGCATTTCATTAAGATACATTAATACACTGAAAAAAATGTGGGAGAAGGGGGAAAGATGTATATGCTTTCAGGCCAGAGGAGAGATCTTTCCAACTAGAGAGGACATTTGTTAAAAATTACCCCACATATGTGCATATACCCACCCCCTGACACAGACACTTTTTCCTTTTGCATGCATCATTGAAAACTTCACTAAGGACCAGGGTTTGGAAATCACTGAGCCACCCAACTAACCCTTCTTTGATACTTGGATCCCTTTGTATAATCTCTGTAAGTGGCCTTCCAGCAATCCCCAACATTGCCAGTAAAGGGTGGAGGTCACCACCTTTTTGATGGTTTTGAGTATTAGAAAGTTTTTTTTCTTTTTTTCTTTTTTGTTTTTTAGGCTGGTGGTCAAGTAGAAAGTTTTTTTGACCTGTAGAAGTGAAATGTAATTCAACCTGTTTATTCAAATGCTATTCCCTTGGTGGCCTACAGAAGGAATCCTTCTCCAGAAGTATTTCAGTTATTCAGGGAGCAGTACGTACCTGTGAAAGTTGGGCCCATAACTGAATGTTCTTCATGCAGCTTGACCTGTGTGGGGTGCAGCAGCTGTGCCCTTGATAGGTTGCATGTTCTGCTTGCAATGGTTTAGTCCAAGTTTACATTCATTCTTCCGGTGGCCATGCTACTTTGGCTCAGTGAGTTTCCTGTTCACTAAAACCCCTCAGTCCTTAATCACATGCTGCCATAGAGCCATGTCTTCCTATGCTGTACTAAATGTGACTGTAAGACCTAACATTTATTGTGTTTGTTTTGCTCTATTTTAGCTGATCCTTCCTATCGTACTTTTTGGAATTTGATTATATTATTTAGCACCTTTGCCTGTCCTCCCAAAGAAATGCTGCCTGCACGTTAGTTCATGCAGTCTATATCTTTACCTAAGTTGCTGATGAAATTGTTAAAGTGGCTGACCACCACAAATAGTGTCTCTGGAAGCTTCCCTGTAGGTTTATAAGGAGTCACACTCTTTGGTTACAGTTTAGTGCTAACACGCTTAATTTCTTATAACTACCCTGCATATCTCCACCTTTCCACACAGATTTCCTGAAAGAGCTTGTCAAACCTCCTTTGCTGGTTCCACTGACCAAGTTATTCTGAGTAATAAATGAGTTCATTTTTAGTGTGTCCTTAGTAACTAGGACCATATTCTGCACATAGTTTGTGATTGAGAAATATTTGTTTAATGACTGACTGGATGACTGAGAAACTAGGGCCACACTGTGACCTGTGACCTCTGGAGCCTTAGGCACTGAAAAGAGTGTAGAGTTGCTGGACTTTCTTAAACTCACTTTTCAGTTTGGTATTGTCTTATGTTGAATTGCTTTCAGATAGTGGGGAAGAGAACCACAATCTTTTCCTGTTTTCCCAGTCTTTTAATTAGTTGATACACTTCTCTTCCTAGTTCATTAATTTAGCCATAAGAGACATCTTGAACTCTTCCTATTAGATTACTCCATATTTTTTATTTTTGCATATTTTCTAAATCTGTTGTGAGAAATCCCCATTTAATTGAGCTGTTCAAGAAATCAGAGCAGTCCAAACTAGGCTATTTAGTTGTATATTCAGTTACTCTTAAGTAAAAAACTCTGGGTAAAGAGCCAATGTTAAAAATCGTTACTGTGGAAAGTAAGAACACTTTGGGAAAATAAAAACTTACGTTTGCTGAGATGAACTATCGTGTGGAGTTGTAAGAAAATTTCTGACAAATACTTGGGGCATAGTGTTTTATTTAGTTAGCGTAATGATTGCTTTTGCTGTCTTCTAGTGGTGTTTTTGATAACACATTTGGTTCCTTGTTGAACAGTGGGTTTTCACATGGTTCAGTAATATTAATAGCTCTGGGATACTGTACTTTTTGTATTGGAGTTTATAATAAGTCATTTAAAAACTGAAATTCCAGCAGGGCAAATGCTACTGTTTCAAGTGTTTAATGCCCTCAGGGTCTCTAAACGTTTCCCAACTTGCATCCCATCTATATATACTCACCTATCTAAGTGCGTCCATATGTATGCATACGCATATTTAAATGTACATATTACTGTCATATGTGTGCATATACACGTACACATGTTTGTACGTATGAGTATAATACATATGTATGTATATACATATACTTTACTATGCTAAGATATTATGAACATTATAACACATAAACAAAAATATAAATTTTAAGATGATGATACTAAAAATAAATAGAAGTCAAAGTATTTTCTCTTACACCTCAAGGGCTCATTTGTTATCCTTTGAAATGTGTAATCCCTGTTTGAAGACCACTGCTTTACCACTGTGACTGGTTAGAGTTCATAACTGTTTGGAAACAGAATTTCTAAAGGGCCTGCAGGATCTTGTGAGGGAAGCCCAAGGCAAACTTCACTCTTAATGGGCCCTGTATTTATTGTATTTATTCTTTTTTTTCTGAGCTGACTTTGGCCCATTTTCTTACAGAATTGCTTGTGGTTTACTTGTTTTAAGGTTCCTTCCTTCCTCCCTCTCTCTCTCCCTCCCTCCCTCCCTCCCTTCCTTCCTTCCCTCCCTCCCTCCCTTCCTTCCTTCCCTTCCTTCCTCCCCTCCCTCCCTCCCTCCCTCTTGTAGTCCCAGCTAGAGCTACAGTGAAGTGGCATCATCATAGCTCACTGCAATGTGGTTTCATTTTTTTGAGGGGACAATGATGGTAATGGTTATACTTTTCTCCTTGGAAAGCTTCTAGTTGAACTTAGCTATTTAAGAAGCATCATACTATCACACTCAACCATCACTAGTCCCAGGATCAGGGTAGAAGGACATGACTAATCATTTGCCCATCCAGCAACTTCTAAAAGGTAGGAACAATGTTACAAATGCAGATTAACAGTGTAGTTTTGTCTGTATGTGATTGGCCAGACAGAACACGGTGCACAGCCACCTCTGGTTCAAATAAGGCCTGGCTTCCCAGCCCTTGGTGGAGCATGTGGGCTGGGAATGGATGAGGAGAGTCAATTGCAAGCCCTGCTTGTCTCTCCTGCAGCTTCCAGCTTAACTAGAGGCACCGACTCCCACCTACCCTCCTTTGCAGTTTTAATCTCTAGCACTTGCCAGTGCTGATAAGATATTGTATCATGTTTACCTTCTGTCTCACTTCAGTAGAACATGAGGGCATCATAGAGCCAAGGACATATCTGGTTTACTCTACTGTGTTCCTTGCAGTTAGGTGGTTTTTGCCACATGATAGGCTCTCAGCAAACAAATATTTATTAAAGAAATGATTTGGAGCTGTGGATTTGAACATGAAAGAACTTTTTCTATCTTGGCTTCTGTTGAACTAAATAGTGTCGCCTAAAAGTTCTGATTGTTTCCATTGTATATGATCTGTCTGAATAACCATTGTACCTCATTTTTTATCTTTTCTGAGTTATTTGACCTGTGATTGAGCTCTGATAGGGAATTGGTAAAAAGCGGAAGTCGTTTCTGAAGGGGGTTTTAACAGTTTTCCATCTGGTACATCAAGACCTTTATAGCTCCATTCAAAGGGGTGTGGTTCCGGGGAGTCTGGGCACCCTTGGGTGTTCTCCTTTCATGAGAGATTGTGGTTTACATCTTTCCCAGGGTTCAAAGTCTGGTTCCCATTGATGACTATTTGAAGCCTAGGAGGCTGCAGTTCACTTAAAAGCCCTGGTTTGGGCTTATTAATAAAGATTACTGAAAAATGATTTCTGAATTGTGCAACTCTGTAGTCCTTTATCTCTCAATCCATTAGGAATGATAATTTCTACAGGGAGTAATGATTTTTTAAAACTCCCTTAGTAGTATATAGTACATCTTTCGTTGATTTAGTACTTTAAATTCGAGGTTTGCAAAGTACATTAGAATAGTATTTGTGCCTTTAAATATAGTAGGTGTTCAGTAGCCATAGTCTGAATTTTAGATGGTAAAATACTTTAATATCCTGACATAATACTAATTGCTTTATTACATGAAATCAGGAGGATATCATTCTAACTTCTATTTGTTGACATTTGTGTATTAAGGCATGCTATTTTGAGAGCTGCAGGCAAAGCTGGGAGAGTCTAGAAATGTCCAATTTATTGAATGATTTTGTTTGAGGATCATTCTAAGTCATTTGCTTGGAATAATGGATCAGTTTTCCCATTTAAAAAGTTTCAAATGATAAGAATGAGTAAAGGAGACTAATGTTTTTGACTTATGAACCGGATAAAGAATTGGGGAGAGCTGCCCCAAAGGCAAATTTGAAAAGTTATTATACTTGAACTTTCATTTATGTTCTCTCAGAGATACTTAACAAGAACCTTTAAGCCTGGTAGGAGTTTTCCCTTTTACAGATGCAAAAACTAAGGTTTAATGAGAGAAAGTGGTTTTCTGAATCCTAGTTCTTATATTTTAAACCTAGGTTTCTTGTCTCCAGCCGCAGTGCCCCTTCCTTGGTTCTGCAGCTGCCTTGTAAGGTATGGTAGGTCTCAACAAATCTTTATACAAGAAATGAATGAAAAGAGAGGAAGGAGGGAGGGAGGGAGTAAAGAAGGTACGTACATATGAGAATGGTGGAATTACCCCACTCACTCTCCCTGAAAGGGGGGAAGTGTGGGGGCTGAGGATTGGGGTAATGAGTTTATTGTTCTAGTCTGAAAAATGCCCTGGTCTATCAGCCAGAGGATCGTCTATTATTAACTAGAAATTTTGTAATTTGCAGTGAGGTAGCAGTTCTACTGATTGAATCAGGTTATACATTCTTTGTTGGGAAGCGAGTGGGTTCTTCTGTGATCATGCAGAGAACATTTTTTTAGCCCCTGAATCTTTGTCAAGATTAAAAGAAGTATAAGAGGAAAACAATTTTTGTTTTGCGTTTATACTTTGCTAGATTTGCATAATCTTTGTTTAAGCCAGTTGAATGTGAATCCCTAAATAAATTTCAGGCATTTAAATATTTAAAAGGATTCATCCACAGTGCTTTACTCACCCAAAGAATAAGTGCTTACAACAAAGAAAATAACACCCTTGCAGATGTAGCCCATATAGACTTTGTTCACCTTGTCATTGAATTATAAAACATTAATAGCGAAGCTAGAATTTGAGCATTCACTGAAATGCTTAGCTGGCTCTGTTCCAAAATATTGTTTCCCTGGTAGAGAAAGCAGGACAATTTGTTTAAAACTGGCAGTTCGCCAGTCAGGATAGCTCTGACGCAATCATTGCAGTAACTACTTTGCTCCGACTGCTAATTTTAGGACAGTTAAATCTGGGTGATGTCTGATGGCTGCTGTCGCTGTGCGTCTGGTTATGTGGAGCTTTCTAAATTCATCCTCTTAGCTTGGCACCGTAACTGAGTTCTTTCTGAAATAAGCTGTAGAGCAGAGGGATGTTGAGTCGGCACAGGATATGTGCATAGAATCAGGAGCAAGGCCCTAGGAGAGTTTCAGGAGATATGCTCTGATCTTACTATTTTGTCATTCCAATAGCAAATACTTATCACATCTGTACTTCCCTTGCTGTAGCACCCTGGGAGGTGTTGAGGAGGGAGGAGAGAAGTGTACCTCAAGGCACCTCCCTTCATGGAGCAGGGTACTGGCAATAAACACTTGTTTTCCTGGTCATTCCTGCAAGCATTAATGTGTTTAAAAGTGAACTTTTACTTTTTCCTTTTCTGGATAAGGATAAGGATAACTAAGGAGAAAAATGGTAATTTATTTAAAAAAAAACCTACTTTGAGCATTGTATAGAAGAGCAAAATAGAATTCCCTGCTATTGCAAGAAGACAGAGGTGGGGTGAAGGGTTATTTGGTGGCCTTGTCTAACTTACTCAGCTTCTTGAGGCAGTTAAGTATGATCCAATTTTAAAATGAGGATATGGGGCCACACCATCTTGAGGTCTTTTTAAACTCTGGCATTCTAAGATTTCCACGTTAATGCGGGCACCCAAGGGTATGAGACCCCTGATGGCAGGGACCTTGTCCTTCTTTCCTATCTATCCTCCAGCCCCAGTTCAGTGTTGGGTACAGTCAGAAAGTTAACTGACTTGTAGAATTTTAGGCCTCAAAGGGGCCTTTGAGTGCTTCTCTAATCAGACTTCCTCATGTTACCAATTCGGAATTACCAGAGAATGGTTTAGCCACTCACCAGACCTATTGCATGGGTACCTTATTAGGTGATGAACCAATTACCCATTCCATGGTAAGTGTTCTGGCAGAGCTGGTGTCAGATATATTAGGAAAAGATTCCCGTGTAAATGAGGGCATAGGAGAGATGGCAGTACAACTTCTTTCAGACGAAAGACTCTGGTTAGCTGAGAGTAAAGTGGGTTTACATAGTTGGGAAAACATTCGAGGAAGGTAGAACTTAAGCTCTGGAAAATGGTTAGTGTTTGAATTTTTGCTGAGGGCCTCTTGTAAGTGGGGACACTCCAGGCTCTGTCTGGGACCAGCACATACGTACAAAACACTCTCAGTTTTCATTTATCATGGTAGTGTCTCTGTTAACTTGGTCTGCTTACAATCAAACTCATCTCTTTGCCTCGTTTAGGTTTTACAACTCCAGAAGTGGATTTTATTAACAAAAGCAACATCAAAGAGAAGTGATGGACAGTATTTTCAAAGTGGTGATTATTAACTTGTCTATCATGCAAGATAGTCGTTCTGATTTTTTTTTTTACTGTAATTTACTAAAGGTTATAGAGTATGTCATAAACCTAAAAGAAAAATTATTTTAGATACATTAGCAATATAATTGATGTTTTGGTATAAAACTACTGAATCTGTTTCAGTTGTCCAGAGAGTATACACACAGTATTATATTTGAAACTCAAGATCATGTGTTTTGTTTCAAGAATTTATAACTTGATAATTGATTTACCAAAGTAATTTGTTTGAAAATTATTCTGAGCGATAAAAGTTTTAAATCAGGGCAGCGTTAGGCACGATGGCTGTGCACAATAGGAGTGTGCCTCACCTGAGTGTCTCGGGCACCTGTGTTTTTCTCTGGGATGTGTGTTCAGGTGCTACTGATGGCTCTGTTGCATTAGTTCACTTCCATTTTTATGTCCCACGAAGTAACAGAAAGGGCTGGGTAAGATTTGCATTCTCCCTTAAACTTCAAAACAATAAATCTGAATGTAATCACCATATGCTTTCCTCTAATGTTTTACTATGCAAATTTGCAAACCTACAGAAAAGTTAAAAATATTGTGTAGTATAGTGGACATCGCTGTATCTACCACCTAGATTCTACAGTTGTTACATATGACCCTATTTGCTTTATAGGTAGCTATCCGTCTTTTACCCATCCACTAATCCATCTTATTTTTTTGATGCATTTCAAAGTAAGTTGCACACATTAGTACACTTTACTATTAAACACTTCAGCATGCATGTTGTAAATAAGTTCAAAACTTTTACATTTTTTCTGAGGGAAAAGGTATAGAGTGGAATGCACAAGTTTTAAATGTATCATTCTGTGAGTTTTGACAAGTGCATACACCCATGTAACCCCACACCTCTATTTGGATCTGAACCGATCCTGCCACTCAAGAAAGTTCTCTCATGCCCCTGCCCAGTTTACCCCTCTACCTTCTCCACCCCCCACCTTCATCTCTGTCTCAGGCAATCATTCCTTTTTTTTTTTTTTTTAACCCTAGATAAGTTTTGCCTGTTCTTGAACTTCATATACATGGTATCATGCAATATGCAGTCTTTTGTGTAAAGCTTCTTTCACTCAGCATAATTATTTTTTTACTTTGTCATAGACTTTAAAATATATTGCCACACCGCTTGCTTTACCTTCATCTTGATCACATGCCCTTTTCAAAGGTCATATCCATTTGTCAAGTAATTTTAGGAGCAATTTCTTTTAGATGCTTGTGTATTTATCTTAAGTCACATCTCAACTTCCCCTTCCCCTACAGGGTTGCTATTTTCATATTGGATTTGGCCATTTTCCCACTGGGTCTCTTCTTAGATCCCACCCATATATTCTGAAAATCAGCTGCTGCTTTTGTTAGTTTGCTAACACTTGCTGTGGGGCTGGCTCAGGCTGGCTCATGGCATTGGGCTGAGTTACTTTGCTTCTGAAGAGATGGATACTGATGCATTACTTGTTTATTGGTATATGCTACTAGGAAAACTTCAGGTGAAAGAAAATACATTCGTTTATCTTTGTAAAACTGAGGAATTATTTCTAGCTCAAATGCAACAATTAGTAAAACTAAAATTTCCTGAATTCAGTTTCATGCTGCTATATGGAGAAGACTGATCAATTAAACCTAAAAAACCAGATTTTAAAATCACTTGTGCTAAAGATACTGGCTAGCAAAATAAAAACCTAGTTGACTTAAAAATAAAATTCTAGTTAATTAACTGCCTGTTTTGCTATTTCCTCTGTTACTGAAGTTCTAAGTTGCTAAACCTCCCCAGCCATAAATAAAAATAATAAAAAGTTTTCTTGGTCAGGCACGGCGGTTCATACCTGTAATCTTAGCACTCTGGGAGGCCGAAGCTGGAGGATTGCTTGAGCTTAGGAGTTTGAGACCAGCCTGAGCAAGAGCAAGACCCTGTCTCTACTAAAAATGGAAAACAAAATTAGCTGGTTTTCATGGTGCAAGCCTGTAGTCCCAGCTACTTGGGAGGCTGAGGCAGGAGGATCGCTTGAGCCCAGGAGTTTGAGGTTGCTGTGAGCTATGATGACACCACTGCACTTTCCCTGGGGTGGTGGAGTCAGACTTTGTCTAAAAAAAAAAAAGTTTTCTTCAGCTGTTCTGGGTTAATAACTGTTTTGCATATACAGCATACAGCGTGCTGTCACTACAGGAAGATTTTTTTTTTTAGGACCACATTGGTTAGGGTAGCTCTACCTGCTCTAAAAGCTACTCCAAAATGCAGTGTTAGGCAAGAGAGAAGCTGATGACTTTCTTGTGGGACAGCCTGTGGTCTGGGCAGGTGGGCTGCTCTCCTCCACCTGATACCCATGGACCCAGCTGCCTTCCATCTTGTTTCTCTACTTGAGGGCGTTGGCCTCACCACACCACACTACATTGACTAGTCTGCGCTCAGGCTTGCTGAAAAGGGAAGGGGCACCCAGGAGGTGGGTTGTCTAAAGTGCCAGCCCGGAAGGATTTATATCACTTTGCTCTCATTCTTCTGGAGATTTTGTGACCTGACCTAACTTCAGGGAATGCTGGGCCATTGATGGATTTCCATTTTAGTCCTGTGAGTTAGCGTTGCCAGTTGTTTGGTTTTGCTTTGCCCAGTGGGTTTTATGGTGCTTTGCTTCATGCTGGATATTAGAACTCTGTGTTTGGGGCTTCCCTGGAACCTGCCTCTCTACTGCAGAATAAACGTCCTTGTGATCTTGGGCCCCTCGTTGTGGGCTGCCCAAGATATTTTGAGTAGATCACAGACGTGCTGAGACTGAGGGGCCTTTTCCATGGCTGTGGGGCTCGTAGCTGCTTCCTCTTGAAAAGACTAAGTTTCTGCACCTATAAATGGAGAAAGTTCCATCTGCCTCATTGTATTACAGAGAAGATTTGTTGAGAAAAGTTTCTTATAGCGGGCACTCGGATGTGTTCATTCATTCGTCAGATACTTACTGGATGCTCTTTTGTACCAGGCACGGTTCTAGGGACTCACGCAATGGCGGTGAGTAATGCAGATAGGGCGTTGCCCTCGTGGTGCTTTCCCTATGGAAATACAGTAGATTTTCTAATAATATTTCTCAAAGTAGTTTTTGGTTTTGTTTTTTGTACCATTGAAGGCAGTTTAGGTCTGGGTGGAGGAAGGGAGGCTAAAGTCTAATAATAATGAGATTGCAGACAGATTCTGTAACTTTGAAAGAAATGTTACTGGGGACATGGATCAGGGGATGTGATAAAAGACCTAGTCGCTGTTTAAAATTCAGACTCATAATAGAAGGCTTAAGAGACAATTGATGAATGGAATAATGGTCATCATTTATTTAGGAGCCAGAGGGTTTCTTGGGAACAAAAACTTTTCGAATGACTGCAGGCCCCTCTGGCTTTCCTGCCATTCAGAGCAAGTTCCATTGGAGTCCAGGCACCATCTCCTGCTCTGAGAAGAGCTGGGATGGGGTCGGGAGCAAATAGTAAGGATGCAGTTGTGCGTGAGATTGCGCCCCTGTAATGAGCTCACATTATGGTGCTTTAGCCTGGAAGGACCTTGAGCAGACTGTTGGCTAGCAGCCTGAAAGGCTCTCTTGAAGCGCCAGTTCTGATCCACTGTAGGCTTTGGAGACCATGTGGAGTAAATTCTGAGTCTGTGTCCAGGCTAAAGGAGAGCAACTGCCATGTTAACACACCACGGTGTCAGGGTGTGGAGATGGAGTGTGGCCTCTATTCCTGGCCCCTTGAGTTTTGTGTTCTCTAGAGTTATCCTGTGAGTTTCCAAGGGTGTGTCTAGTACTTTTGGCAACACCGGACATAAGTATTCCTTCCAGAGGGTCACCTCATAACATCCACAGTGTACAATGAACATGAGCTTATTTCTCACAGAATGCTTGGGAGAACAGATTTATGGTCATTTGCTCTAAATTAAGGGATTGTATCCAGCTTTGGGCTGAAATATTCTTTTCTCTTAGAGGTCGGAGTGTTCATGTTCCTGAAGATCTACAAAAGAAGGAAAACTTAGTGATAGGGTTGCATTTGTCATTTTCCACTATGAAATTAGAAGGGGGAGAAAAAACTCCTAGTTGAAATAAATGACACGTAAAGTTTTTTATAGGATGGAAAGACTGAATGGTTTTTATATTAACAGGAACATTATGGCATTTTGATAATCTGAAAGTTATGTTCTTTTCCTTTCCATTGCTGCTGTCTGCTCAGGGTATATTATAGATAGATTATGCTGATTTTGCTAATTTTTGCCAATAATTTAAGCATGGGAGGATTCAAGGAACCTCCTGAGCAATAAGAACACAGCTGAACATTTCTTGAGCCTTCCGTTTGATTTGGGGGCAGTAGCTGCGGCTAAGCAGCTGCAGATGGTGTGTTTTCAACTCATGCTGTGGCAGTTCGGGAATTTTTTACATCTTTTTGTTTGTAGTGAACAAAAGAGCAGTGTGGGACTTAATCAGCTAGATCAAGTGTATATAAATTCTGAGGATGGTGTTTCTACTTTATCTTAACTGAAATATTAAACTTTTGTATAAGTGAGGAAAACTGGCCTGGTGATTTATGGTGTCTGATTAAATCACATTAACATGCCTCTAGAATGTGTGTGCTTTGACTTCCCATTAATGGGTAAACATTTATGTAGGCCTTTACCCTTATAATTCACTATTCCATCAGCCAAAACCCTTTATCTTTTTCTGCTTACGTTGTTACATGAAGTATCTGGCAGCCCCTGCATGGAGCGTGGGCCTGTGTTTTGCATGGCACCAAGGGTAGTTAAGTGGTCAGATAGTTTAACTGAAAGAAGAAAGAGAGCGCTTCTATAAGATGGTGAAGGTTTCTCAGAGTTCATGTCTTCATGGGAAGAGTGGGAGGAGATGCCAAAGAAATTGCAAATATACTAATAATCCTCAGAGAAGTGGTTTTTACACAGCGCCCTCCCACTAAGTGTTCTGTTATTGTTGGACTCAGAATAAAGACCTGCTGGGCTGTACCTCTAATCCTGTGGGCGATTCTTACATTTTTGTGTTCAAAACCATCTTGGCTTCCTGTTGCTCAGATACTGGGTGTGTTCTGTGGGTTTAAAAAGCACATAGCACCTGAAAGATCATATTTTATGCTCCCTAAATTGATATGAACTAATTTGACCTACATCAAAACATTTTTTGGCATTATATCCTTTTTGTTCTTGAATTATAACTTAAGTGGAAGTTAAGTTTCTAAAAACTAGATCCTTCTAATGTTGTCTTTATGGTAGTATCTGTATTTTGTTCACGTCTTCTTTTAATTCTTACAGTATTCTTCTGAGTGTTGAGATTCCTAGTAATCTCCAGAATTGTTGGAAGGCAGTTCCATGTTGGACACCTGTGGAGGATATGTAGAGCATGGTTAACACCTGGAGATGGTCTTCTCGATTCCATAATAAAAGTGAGTGGTTTGCTAGAGACCACCTGTAACTTTCCTTTTTCTTCTCTTTGGGCCTTCTGTAGCATTACCATCAGGATGCTTTTTTAAAATTAGGTATAAAGGCTCTTGTAAAAATATTAATATTTTCAATAATACCTTTTGGGGTAGAGACATTTTGAAATCCACTGCTTACCTTTCCACCCATTCTGGAGGAAAAGCTGATGCATATGCTAAAGGTCAGAGAGCCTTAGTGGCCCTCAGGGCTTTGGGGCTATTGTTAGTGCAGATAGATTTCTCTCTTTAGCCCATTTTATTATAGAAATGTAAGTTAAAGCTGCTCCCTGTTGTACTACCCTTGTTCTACTTCATGTACCATCAGGCCCCAGCCCTGGCTTCTGATGCGTTCCCACTCAGAGGCAGATGTTGGCAGGGTGCCTCCTCCCCACGCTGAGGAAGATGAACTGTAAGCTCCTCTAAAGGTCCGGTGTTGGGCCCAGATGCCAGGGTGTGTTGCCGTTGATGTTCTGTGTGTGAGGGGGTGTGCTTGTTTGCTTGTTTACTTGTTTTTAAGACTTGGAAACAGATAGTGGAAAGCATATAAATATTTTGCTGTTTATCAGTATCTCTCAGAATTATGTATTTTACTTAAAAAAAAAAACAAAAAACAAAAGAACACAGAAATAAGTGAGTCTTTGTTTACTTCCATATATCTTCCGTAGCACTGAGATTTTGCTCCTTACATTAGCCCCAGAAGCGTGGTGTCCAGCACCGCGGTGGCCAGGCCCTTGCCGCACCCTGCACTGACAGGGGAGTTCCTCCATGTGAGTTCGGGTCTCATCCAGCGTCTTGTTCCCATCCATGTCACCCAGCACAGTGTGTCTCTGTGGCAGAGGACTGAAGGACCTTGAGTTTCTTTCATTTCCAATCCCTCACAGATTGGTACTTCTGAGTAGTAAGTATTAAAGAAACAAATATATATTACAAAATTAGAAAGCTCCAATTTTTATTATTAGATTCAACAGACATCAAATTCCATTTCTTTAGATATAGTGACAGTAAACATTACATAGGAAGAAAAGAAAAGCATTTAAATAATTGTATTTGTTCCCTGAAAGTATGCGTATCAGAGATTTATAAAGTGAGTCACAGTTACTCTGATAACTTTTTGTTGTTCTGCAGTTGTAACCAAATAGAAGTTATGAGTAAGAGATCAATTCTCCATATTAAATTCTAATAACAAATTTTGAACAAATACCATGTATATCAGTATTTAATGTGATAGGTGATCTTCCTTCTTGCTTGGTAATTTATCTACGTAGGGTTGAACTGATAACACTGTTTCAGGGGATAATAGGTATCTAAATAACTTCTCTGTTTTGCTTTAATAATATTCAGTCTTACAGAAGTATGTTGATGGAAATGGAAGAAGTGATTTTAAAGCAATTTCAGCAAGTTCAATATGTTCACTTTAAACTTTTATCCAAAAAGTAAGCTAATGACACTGTATTTCAGAATTTATCTTTGATCTGTCATTGGTGATTAGGTCCAACTGTTCATTCTGTAAAGTAATAGTTAATTTGTCTTTGAACAACATGGATTCTGGAGTTTGTACACTTTTGTATTACAGTTGACAACTATAAAGTCACAGTGGTAATACTGTCCTAATGATCATAATTAGTCATGTGACTCACCATACAAGTTTAACAACATCAAAACCGGTCTATGGGTAGTTTGATGTGGTTGATTATCCTGAGTTACTTTTTAGAGAAATAAAAAAAAATTATGGAACACAAACTGTTAGAAAAGGGGTTACTTTTTAACAGATGCCTCTTTTATAAAGGAAGGGGGTTTGGGGTTAGTGTTAGGTTTGTGTTTGACTTTATGATGGCAGGCCTATTGAGAGTAAGTAGCCAGTGGATTGGGAACTCTTTGAAAGATTTATTTTGGGGTGGTGAACTTAAAATGGAATAATGGAATCTCATAGTCCCTCTCCCTGGGTGAGCCTGCCTAGCACTTGGCCTCTGATCTGCTTTCCTTTGGGGCAGTGGTCTCCAACCTTTTTGGCACCAGGGATTGGTTTCATGGAAGACAGTTTTTCCACGTGTGCCAGGGCGGGTTGCAGGGGAGCAATGGGGAGTGGCTATAAATACAGATGAAGCTTTGCTAGCTCACCTGCCACTCACCTCCTGCTGTGTGCTCCCCCATTCCCAAGTTTCATGGAAGACAATTTTCCCATAGACAGGGGTGGAGTGGGTGTGTGTGGGCTGGGTGCAGGGAGGGTGGCAGAGCTCTTTGGCTAGTCCCTAACAGGCCATGGACCAGTGGATTGGGGACCGTAGCTTTGGGGTATATTTCTGGCCTCTGTGCCTCTGCCTCCCTACTGTTCATGGACCACCTCGCGTGTGTAGTATGTGCAGAGAGATATGGGTGTACAGCAGCAGAAAAACCTTTATTGAGTCGCCTAATAACACCAAAATGCTAAAATGATTTTCTATTTTAAATGAGAGAGGGCCACATAAGTGGTTGAGCTTGTGCTAAAAGGATAGAGGAAGAGATAGCATTGAAAAGAGGGCACAAGCCTGTGAATTCCAACCTATTAATTTGTTTTCTGTTGACTCTGTTTTTCAGAGTCATCACTGCCTTTGCAGGTGATCTGTCCTCTGCAGCAGTCCCCCATTGGATATTTGTTCCTTTGCGTGTGGCTATACCTAAAAGATTTCTCTGTCCATTCCCTTCAAGAGGGGACAGATGGGGAATGGGTACAGAAGGGAACATCAGCAGGTAACCCTACACGTGTGCCTGCAGATTTTGAACAAAGCAGCCCTTCCATGGCACTGGGTGAAAAATTAATAGAGGAAGAGAGAAGAAGGGACAGTTTTCTTTAATGCTCTATACTCCGAGCATAGCTTTCCATGTTTTCTAGGTTACACCCGGTGCAACTTTTAGTAAAGTAGAAGGTTAATAATTGTATGAGGATTTAGGGTATAGAATTTACCCCAATGAAATAATCACAAGTGTTCAAAAAGATTTATGTATAAGGATGCTTAATGTGATATTAGTTGTAATATGAAAAAGTGGAAAAATATTGGCAGTAAGATATTAAATGATGATACTCCATAGGATCAAATAATTTAAATCAATTAAATATCTTGTTTTATAAGGCAATTTAATGACATGGGAAAATGTTCACAGAATATTAAGTGAAAAAATTTTCTTGCTAAGCAGTAAATATGCATATTAATACATAATGGAACAAGGATACATTAAAAAATTTCCAATGGTTGTTAGTTGTGGTTGTGTTATGTGTAATTATCGTTTTCTTTTTACATTTGTTTCCAGTTTTTCTAAAATGAACATATTAATTTGATAACAGGAAAAATACGCTATTTAAATATTTTACCTCATGAATTACTGAGTTATATGTATGTTAAAAATGATTAGTCTGTGTCAATGTACTTTCCTGGTTCAGTATAGTTAGGATTTATTTTCTTTTGTTATATAATCTTCCTTGTTTTATTCTTTTAAATATATTTAACAGACATTTTCAAGGCAAGTAATTAGCAAATGTTATTAGACATAGATGTCTGATAAATATATTTTTGGTACATGTTTTTCTTTTTACCATAAAAGCATCTATGATAAAAGTTTACTCTCATGTAGGCAGATCTCCTTTGAAAATTATCTTCTGATCTTGTATGTTAGAGTTTATTACATTTTTTAACCTCTTTACTACCTCCTTTCATTTAAACTTGCAACATAGGAAGAAATACATATATATGTATAATTTAAAGGCATTGAAATTTAATTTCAGAATATTTATATTTTACTATTAATAATGTAATTTATTGGTAAGGCACTGAATGACTTTTATATGCGTCCATTATTTTATTTAATCCTCACAGGTACCCTTCCTCAACAACAGGGACATCTTTCTGAGTTGCTGTAAGAATTAAGTTAGAGATTTTGGCATTTACTTTAAAAATTACTGTTAAAGCTCTGTGCTTATCTTTGAAAGCAGAGATACCTTGACCCAGATAACTTCCATGTCTTTTTAGCAGTATAATTGCAAGCCTTTTGATACTATGCTTTTTGACATTTACATTAAAAATAAAAATTAGCTAATTTGTAAGTTATAAGGTCTCAAAAAAAATAGTTCATTCCTCTTTCACGCCTGTTAATGCTTCTATTAAAATTCTGAAATGGCTTATTAAATTAAATGCAGTGTCAAAGGCTAATTGTCTCTCTGTGAATTAGTCTACATGACTTATGAAAGCGTGATTTAAGAATTATGTTTGAATAGCAACTCTGAAGTCAATTTTTAGTATCTATCACATTGTAATGATAGTAGATGAAAAGTATTAATAGATTATGAAGTCCATTCTCTTGCTGTTACAAAAGATGCCTATAAAATATATTCATTGTTAATGCACTTGAAATTACTCGAACTTATTAGCATCATATGTCTCAGTCACAGATAAGTGGTTAGAATAGCATCGTCTGATGGATCAGAAAGCAGCAACTTTATCTGACTTTGAGGACAGGCAGTGCATATATGATGTGTGTAAGAAATAGTATATTGTTGGAGAATCGGAAATCCTGTATTTTTTTTCATTTTTATTATAATTATAAAAATTATATTTCACAAATCAGTAAAATTTTAGTGGAATAAATGTGAAGTTTGGAGTAATTTTTATTCAGCATATCTTTTGAGTACCTACCATGGTTTGGGTGCTGTGGTAACCCAAGGTTTGAATCTGAGCTCTGTACCACCTTAGGCAAGTTCAGCCTCAATTTCTACATCTCTCAATGGGGATTAAAATACCTATTGTGAAAGATTGTTGTGAGATTCTGATCATGCTTATAAAAGTGCTTCACATAGTACCTGGCACATAGTAGGTGCTTAATAATCTGTAATTACGTTTCTCATGTGCATTATTGAGCATCTGGTTTGTGCTGCATGACTTATATGCCCACACTAGAGCACAGTGAGAGGGGATGGTTGGAAAGGAAACGAATGCAACTGCCTATGAAAGCTGAGTGAATTTTAATGAGTGAACAGTTTTTGAAAGTCAAAATTAATAATTGTATTCAAGGATTAATATTCTTCTCATTAGTGAGAGTCAAAACACAAAGTTGATTTGAAGAAGGTTGGCTTAGATTCTTGGAGGGGAGGCTCCCTCATACTTGACAACCTGCTGGAATCCTTTGAAATTCTTAAACTGTGATAAGCAAGAATCTGGGTGTGTTGTATCCTTCCACTTTGATATAATTAATGCAATCACGTTGATTTGTGTGAAAAGTGCTATTCAACAGGTGCTGAAAGAATAGCCTGTAGGTGACAGCTGTGGTTTGAGTATGTACGATGTCCATTCCTGTCAAACTCCCTGCTCACTTTGCTTTTGTATTTCAAAAGGTCTGTTTCTGTGGGATACCCTTTTACTTAGTGTTCAGAAATAGGTCACTTGAACCTCTCTGGTAGTCTCCATTAGGGCCTAGAAGAAGATAGGATCTTGGTAAAGACTTGTGGTATAGTCGTGAGGCTGAGCAAGGCCTGAGGGTACCATGTGGATCCAGATGTCACCTGTGTTGGTGGATCTCAGGGTCTGGAGTGAGAAGTGGGTCCCCATGACCTCCTTACTGCTATCCCAGCACCCACCAGCATTTCCATCCCTCAGGTCCCTGCTGTTGCTGCCACACACATGTCCTCAGCCCATATCCCTTGTCATCTGACCTGCCCTTTCTACTTTGTGGGTCCCGACCTTGCCAATCCTGTGGCTTGCCTACAGACCCCTTCCTCTGTGACTTTCCATTCCTTTTGACAATGACGAACACCCCCCGTTTAAACACCTCTGTCTCTCTCTCCTTGGCTTCTGTGGCACAACTCACTCCACTTCTCTTCTCACCCCTGGTCATTTCTCATCTGCCTTTGCTGACTTCTCTGCCTCTGACTATCTTTTAAATGTTGGGGTTCCAGTGGTCTTCACCATCCAGGTGATCAATCATACCTTCCTAAATGGATTCTTTCATTACCTCTGTGATGACTTCACCTGTCTGACCCTTTCCAATTGCATGCTAGTCATCTTCCTTGGATAGTCTTGATACATTTCACAGTAAATGAGTCCATTTTGGATCTATTATCTTCCCCCACAAATCTCTTCGTTTTAGTACTGTGCTGTCACTGTCAATCTAATATACCCAGTTAGACAAAGCTTGGTGTCCTCCTTAACTCACATATGTCCAGTTGGTCACCAGCATCTGCCAGTTCTGCATCAGAAATGACTCTTGAATCTCTTTTTCATCTCCCCTGCTCCCACCTTACTTTGGGACATATCATTCTTCTTTGAACTTTGAAATAGCTTTCTACTTTCTAGCCTGTGTGTCCAATATGGTAGCCAACAACTGCATGCAGCCATTTAAATTTAAATTAATTAAAATTAAATAAAAATATTCAGTTTCTCATTCACACTTGCCATGTTTTTAAGTGCTCAGTGGCCACATGTGACTGCCACATCTGGCAGCGCAGATGGAACATTTTCATCACTGCAGAAGGTGCTGTAGATACAACTATCTACTAGCTAATCTCTCTGCGTCCAGTTGCTTACTCTGTCCATTTCAACCTTCATATTTCCGCCAGCATTTTCTACATGGGAACAGTGTTCCAGTTATGCTGCGCCCCTGCTTAAAATCTTCTGAAGGTGGTTGAATAAAATCTTCACCTGTCAGCATGGCCCAGAGGTCCTCAGAACCTCCCTCCTCCCCCTCGGCTCTCTCTGGTCTCCAGGCTGGGAGGCTCCTGCCCCTTGCCCTCTGTCTAGGTGAGCTGTGTCGCTTCTGTCCCTGAGCACAAGCTCTTCTCTGTTCGTAAGGCCCTCCTCCTCCTCTCCAGACTTACCTGTGCTTTGTTATTTCTGGTAGTGACATTTCCTCCTCGCCTTGCAGCTTTTGTTTGCTAGGCTGCCTTCTCCATTGGAGGTAGGTTCTCAAGGGCCTGGTCTTCAGAGGTTTTTGTCTTTGCACCCTCTGAAATAATTTGTAAAAACTACGTACTCTTTCACATGATTTTAAGGTGACATCCCACATTCTCTTCTCTTGAATTTAAAGAATTTTTGTTAATAGGAAGTAGGAAATATTAAGCATCTTATAAGGTGAAAATACAATGAAATTGACTTAGAATACATCTTTCACAGTATAATTTGAGAGAATTGATTTTATTTACATGGTTGAAAAATATACTTATAAAAAATACAGGTGAAAGTGTTATCTCTGAGGTTTCTGTAATTGGCTTGAACATTTTAGCATGGGGGGGGGGATTTTAGGTATATTTAAGAGAATCTATGTCATTAACCTGTATTTCTTTGGTTTTTCTGAATCCAGAACATCCCAAATAGGCCAAGTTTCACCTATAGCAGAAATACGTTTAAGAGACATAAAAGTTGGAAACCATGTGGATTCAAGGGGGCATGATTAATCATTAAAGAAGATAATCTGATAATAAGTTTTGAATTATTTGTTTGGTGCCCCAGAAGTTTTTAAACTTTGGAATAACGCACCATAGTAAGATTTCAGGGAGAGAGGAACGGTTGGAAAGACAGGAATGTCCATCCATTTCTGGAAGAGTTTCAAAGGGAAGGTGAGGATCTGGAAGTTGATTCCTTAAACTGTCCTTCAACTAGTAGCTCTTCTTGAACTGTGCACAGAGGCTCCCAGGGAGTCTTCAGGTCCTCACAGTTAGGTGCTCATTTGGACGACTGCAGCTCTAGGACAGAGTGATCTTCAGCCTGTCTGTGTCCCGGCACCCGGCCTGGCGCTGGCTGGAAAGGCCTGCCTCCCTGTTTTAACTGGGCACAGCCTTCCCAGCTGGTCCCCTGCTCTCCCCTAGAAGTGCCATTGGGGCTGCTGTTGATGCCTGCTGTTGCCTGTCAGTTTGTGTGAGTTACCTCTGGCTTCAGGAAGCGGGGACTGACATTATACCTTTTGGAGGAGTGAAAATATTTTTGTCATGACAAACAATAACTGTGTTTATAGAGGCCTGCATGATTTTATCAAGCATTGTATAATCCATTTTGTAGGATGGTGACAATGTGGCTGTGCTGGCTGCCTGGCTGTTGATTATGTGCCCTGAGGCTTCCACAAGAGTCTTCATGGAGTGACTGCCACCTCCTGCTCTGGACCTGAGTGCTGGAGGGGTGAGGGGTGCTTGGGGTTAGCCTCCTGCTCACTTCAGAAGTAGGGCACGTGGTGACCATTGGCTAGTTCACAAATAGACCACATTGTGCCATCCAGCAGGCGCGCTCTTTAATTTAGGTTATCGTCTCTTTCAGGAAATTGTATAAACAGAAACGCTTGGGCAAAAAACAAAACAAAAAAGCCTGTTTCAGGCAACAGCAGTTTCTTAGTCACCCCAGCAACCTGATTCTCTCGTCCCTTCACACTCAACTCCCACTTTACAGGGGGTAAGGCTTTGCCCAGATGGGACACTCTGGCCCTTGGAAGCTTGAAGTAACCAAATAGAAATACTTGATTAAAATATAAAGGGAGTGTTGATTTTGGCTGTAACTTATTGGGGAGGGTAACTGGGGAAAAAAGTTGATTTAATAATTCTTGTTTTCAGAATGTGTTTTCTAATTCTGCTTACTACAGCACAGCACAGAAATGCACAGAAATGATTTTCTTGTTAACTCAGTCACCAACACTGCCCCTTACTTTGAAAACGCAAAGTGGCTGGCATGCTTATAGCTCCTCCTGGAGCTGAGCTTAAAGTTCTCAAGCATCCCTAGAAAGCACTCTTATAACGCCCCAGGTCTTGCCATCATGGCCAGTTCAGGGCTAAGGGTACCACTCGGTAAAGGGGGTAAACTCCAGCATGGATTAGTGCCCCACGGTTCTGGCAGGAGCCCCACATACATGCAAGCAAAGCCCAAGTGTTGCTCTCTGCTCCCTAGTGCATTAGTTGCTAAATTTTTCATCCGGTAAGTCTGAGAGTAACACACTTTCAGGAAGGTGCTTCTTATCTTGGACAGGAGATGCCTAGGTAGATACATGATTAATGAATGGTGTGTTGACTACTTTTGAGCATATACTTCCACAGAGCAGACTAAGATTGTGTTGTAGCGGTCCTCCAGCCTTGCAATGTTGTAATTGTAGTTATTTTAGTGTGAGACTCAGGTTTTGCTAAGAAGCTGTTGGCATAAATTTGTTTTACACAGCTCTGCCCAGTGTTGCAGCAGGGGACCCAGAAGAGTGTTGGATCCTCTCTGATCTCGGGGAGTTCTGCCCCAGTGTGCAGCCACTCACTAAAGCTCCAAGGCCGTCACAGCTGGTGAGCCCCACAGGGTGGGCACACAGGGGCACATACTCACAGTATGGACTTTTGGGCTTCCCCCGGAATTGGTGACACATTTTGATCTAATAGTGTACAGAAGACGATACAGCTTCCTGCAAGAGGTAAAAATTTGCCCTTGGCCACAGTTCTTACTGGCAGAGCTTTGCTGATGAGCCATCAGCATTTTGCTGCCCTGGATCCCCTGCCAAGTGGTGCACTTAGGGTGAGGGAATACAGGTGTTGGGAACAAGCCTTCGGATTAGGCTCCACTGTCAGACTCATTAAGCTGTTACTTGCCTAGGCAGAACGGACGGTATCTGCAGAAGCCGCTGTGTTCCAGCAGCCACTGTGTTATTTATTCATTCTGAGTGTTTAATCTGAATCCAGAACCCCCACCCTCATTCTGGCATATGACAAGGTTTAAAGCATGTAGCTAGGTGCTGTTCACCTAGTGCATGCTCATTATTTGCTAAGGGAAGTAATGCTATTGAATCTAATGGATTTTGGTCATCAAGGAAATTGCTCCATAAAGCAACTGCTGAATTACATTTAAATGTACAGGCTAAAAATTCCAGCATTTAGAAGTCTTTGGGTTTTTTTTTTTTGTTTTTTTTGTTTTTTTTTTGGTGAGAGCGGTCTGTCACATAGGTAACAGGCTTGTTTCGCTAGAGTTGAGCTGCACCTGGGTGTTTGTCTTATTCATTGTAGTCTGGCTCATCAATCTCCACATACTATGATCTGAATATTTTTGTTGCCCCAAAATTCATATGTTGAAGAAGTCTTCACCCTCAAGGTGATGGTATTAGTAGGTGGGACCTTTGGGAGGTGATTAGGTCATGAGGGCTGAGCCTTCATGAATTGGATAAATGTCCCTGTAAAAGAGGCCTAGGAGAAGAGGAGACTCCTTCCACCATGTGAGGGAACAGCAAGAAGCTGCCATTTTGTGAACCAGGGGAATGGACTCTCACCACACACTGAATGTGCGGATGTCTTTATCTTGAACTCTCAGCCCACCAGAACTGTGATGAGATTCTGTTGTTTATAAGCTACCCAGTTTATGGTATTTTGTTGTAGCAGCTTGAACAGACTAAGACACTGTATGTTACATCTGTATATTTCTAATGCCTGATGGATGACTGAAAGGACAACAGGTGTTTTTGAGTTGGCTACAAGCCGTCTTTCAAAGGAATATTGACTAAACAGAGCAAGCCTGTGTTTGGGAGCCAGATAATGAAAATTAAGAGATCATAGCCAGGCTGAGAATGAAGGCACGATTATTGGCAAGCCTTGTTAGTTTTCGATGCAGTCTGTAGCTCACATGCAGGTGTGCCTTACTTTAAGAAATATGAGCTCTAAAGGTCTTAATGCATAGAACACATTTTAATAGTGAGGTGTTTTGTTGCATTGTGAAAGTGTTCTTTCAGATGCCGCAGACTCAGCCTGTCTTAAAGGAATTCCCCTTTGGGGTTCTGATTCTGCCTCTGAAATTGCTGAAGCCTCCACTATCATTACAAGGCCAAGGTCAGCCTCCCTTGCCTGGTGCATGACAGTGGAGTCTTCTGACTGCCAGATTAAATCTTGTTACTTCTTCAGATGGAAGTTCAGGTCCCTGATTCCCACTATAGAGGCTGTAGTCACCTGACCTCTGCCATTCCACTGTCCTCACCTTGTGCCTTTTCCTCCAGACCTCTGGATTGTTTTTTCCTGGGGGCTGCTGCCCGGCCTACATGCTCTTCCAGCCCCTTCCACTCTACACTTGCTTGGCCAGCTCTGCTCACACTTCACTGGTTCTGGACTCAGCCCCATCCCCGGGGAGGGCACCCACATCTTCTCACCAGGCACTTATTAATATAACACCTCACTCTGCCTGCCTGTTGAATTACCCCTTCCCTGCCAGGCTGCATGCTTTGTGGGATCAGGGACCAAGTGACTGTCTTATTTACCATTTAGAGCCTCGATTTCCGGTACATTTCCATACATAATAGGCAGCATATTTTTGTGGAATGAATGTTTATTTCTTTTAAATTGCAAGCATTTCTAATACATTTCAATGGCCAACTTTCAGATAAACCAATACTGGTGTAAACTCGGGTATTCTAATTGTGGGGCGGGGGGGTCTTGATGCCACATTTTAATTTTGGCTACATTCACAGACTCCATGTTAGGTAGAAGTATTGATGATGCTGTTACCCATTCACAGATGTTGGGGTCTCTAGGATGCTCAATAAGTAGCACCCTCTTTTCCTGCCCTAGCTTTGCCAATGTTAAAAACTATAAAGAAAGTGAAAGTAGAGGCCCAAATAATCATTTATTATTGATAGAGGCAAAATTGGAGGGCAGAGTTTCTTGTGAAAAGCAAACGGTCCTGCTAACAGAGTCTCAGGATTAGGCTATTTAACTACATGAGGGCCTGGGCCTGGAGCAGAAGGTGGCCAGAAAGGAGCCATTTTCTAATCAGCTAAGTCATGCCACCTTCTCAGGAGTGAAAGGATCCCAGAGTTAACTCCTTGAGCCCCTCATGGGTAGAAATGGTCAAGAAGCACTTCTCACTAACAGTAGGCTTCTTAAAAACTCTTCTCTTTAGTGATTGTTTAATATTGATAATGATAAGCTGTTGCTTCTACAAAAAGGTAATCATGTGGAAATTTAATAGATGATTTATTGAATTCAAGTAGTGAAACACCTTACTCTTCCTGTAAATGAACATTGATATTTTAGAATATATTTATTGAAATATTTCTTGTTTAATCTTTTTTTGTCAAGTTTATTTTCTTTAACCAATTCTAAGTGTTTTATCATAGCATGAATAAATTCAGTGACCAAAGAATTATGTTCTTGTTTGTGATTTGGGGCCCAATTCTGGTATGCTTTGAGCTCTCATTTAGAGTTAATTTCAGCAGTAGTTCTATGCTTAGAATTCATTTCACATACAGGAAACACGTAGGACAGTTTTCTTACAGCCATGTGAGTGTCGCAAGACTCTTCCAGAGCAGTGCTCTGTTTGATGCTATTTCACGAGGGAAAATGGGTTTGAGAGAGTGAGCAGTGAGCTCAGGATATGCACAGGATATGTATTGAGGGTAAACCTGAAGCGGGCATCAGTAGAACCACTTCAAGACTAGCCCCTTGACTTGCTGGAATCCTGGTTGGTTTTAAGGTAGAGCTTTCTTTGTCTTCTCCCTTTCTTTTGTGTCTAGGCACCACCCTCACCCCCATCCCTAGCTTAAAACCTGCTGTTAACCTTTCTTCACAAAGGTAGCATTCCAGAGGCATCATTAGTGAATCTGAACAGTTTTGGAATCAGCAGGGGAAGTCACTCACTTCTTTCCAGTGAACTCTGTGGACAATCGAACTTTAAGGTAATCGTCAGCCATTGCGGAAAACAGTATTTTCATTTATTTTTCTTTGGTTAAGATTCGATTTCCTAGTGTTTTGGGACCCATTAGATCATCTGTACGAGAATTTGAATGATTCTATCTGTTCTTAATGAAACCAGATTTTTATTACTTTGAAATTTTTAAAGGAATAAAAGCTCAAATTTCAAATATCCCTTACAGTTAGGTTTTCCCTTTTTAAAAAAAAAAAAAAAAGAGCATCGGAAGAAAATGGTCATTCACAGTGCACGTTTTACCTAAACATATTCTGCTCTCCCCCTCTGCCTACTCTTTGAAAGTTTAGACAGTTTATTTGAAAGTCAGGACTCCTCAAACCTGTATTCTGGGGGGAGCACAAAAGATGACTTTGCAGACCCAGAGCAGAGTTTGAGATGGTGGAATGAGATGAGTGTGCTGGGGGAATGTGTCCAGTCCCTGGGCCTTCTCTCCTTTGTGAGGAAGGTGACAGCTGAAAGGAGTCAGAACCCTCCAGTGGCAGCAGTGACAGTCCAGCACAAAGGGAGGTGTGCTTCCTGCCCTTTGCTAGATCTTCACTTGTAGTTAGGGACCCAGACTTTTTACATTTTTCTCTTTTGTGGATTAATTTATATGTAGCCAGTTTATTAGAGTAAAGCCTTCTTTGTTGCCCTGAGGCTTTGTGCCAATAATCAGAAGAGCTGGGGGTGGTGGTGGTGGTGGTGCTAAGTATTCTTTGTATGAAAGAGAGGGGTAGGGACCAGGTAGATGCTGAGTTCCAGACCTCACTAGCCGGTGGACCAGTGACTTCCACCTAGCGGGAGCACTTACACGAAATGAAGGGGCAGATGAAAAGTTGTAACAAGGTAATGCCTGGGAAGGGCAGTGTAAGTACTCGCCAGGAACTAGCTAGCCACTGTTATGGAGCTGCTTCTGTTCCTCAGAATGAGCACCTTTGCTAGGGTTTCCGTGGAGTCTTCTTAAACCTGGCTGCCCATCAGAATCACTGGTGGCATTTGAAGAAAATACGGATGCCTGGGCCCCACCGCAGAGATTCTGGTTTAATTGGAATGGGTGCAGCCTGGGTGTGGGAGTTACAGAAGTCCTTCAGGTGATGCTAATATGCAGCCTCAGCCGAGAACCGCAGGCCTGTCCGAGACCTGAGGCGCTCACCCTCACTGTGTTTCAAGATCACCTGCAGGCAGGTCTAGGTGCCCTGCTCTCCTCTCTTTTCACTACTATGGTTTATTGACACATTCCTCCTGCTTTTAGGGGCTTGAATGTACAAAAAAGTTAAATGGTGTTAGATTATTTCAGGAGAGGTTCTAATCAGATCTAAGAACAAACATATTAAATTCAGGAGACGAGGGCTATTTAGAGTTGTTGGACTGGGAAAACTTCAGTGGGAAGAGTGGAGCTATTGCTTTTCCTAAAACATTAAAGGGAATAGTGAGGACAAGGCTGGGCCAAGGAGCATTGAACTTGGCTCCCTTAAGCACTGGACCCAGGGTGTTTCTCCCAGGAAGAGAGTGAGGATGGAACCTGTAGAAATAAGTAACATGGGCACAGCTGCTCCAGACAGAGTGATGGCAACGCATGATCAGGAGCATAAAATGAGGTTAAAGCAAGAATCCTTGCCCCGGCTCCGCTTAGTGTTAGCTAATGCCTCTCCTTTGTGCTCATCTTTGACACCAGCTCCTCTGACTCAACTTTTCTAGGTGTTTTTAGCTCTCCTCAGCACCAGCTGTTGATCTTTATTCACTCTCGTTCTCCCCACAGCCTGTTCCTGGCCCTCGGCAGCTCTGTTGCCCTCTCCTTTTCCCCTCTGGTGGTAACGCTCTCCTTTTGTTCTTGTTTTACATTCACTTTTATGTTATCAGTTACGAGGAGGAGTAGGAGTCATGCTCTGCAAGTCTGTTCTAGTTGGAACTGGGCAGATGGAATGAGGTCATCAAAAGATTGGAGGGGAGAGGCGAGTACGTGGCCAGGGTGAGGTTTTGAGAAGTAATTGGGGTCTGAGGTCAGGCTTGTGGGAGGCAGGAGGCCAGAGATTACCAGAGGGTCAGAGGTTGTACCCCTTGCTTAGGCGGGCAGGAGTCGGTTGAGGTGGGCTGACTGAGGAGCCTGAACTTGCCCTTGTGGCTTCGAGGAGCCCTTGTTAGGGTTGGCATTGACCATTCAGACAAGCTGGACTGTGCCTACTCAAACAAGGTGCCTGTGATGTGTCCACAGAGAATAGAGGTCCCGTAGGGGAGGGTGGTCTGTTTGCTGAAAGGTGGCTTTTCTAAAGACCTATTCCCTCTCTGTGAATATTGCTTATTTGACATGATTTTAAAAAATGGGATATTTTTATGTTGTTTAGTGTGTTGCTGAGAATTTGTATCTTTTCTTTTATTTTTGACAGCTTGTTGGAAAATCCTTGCCGCTCTATTAACTTCCAAGATGCCTGGCAACATTTTATAGATAAACAGTTTCTCTCTAATCATTTTAATGGAACTGTCACAAATCATTTTAGGAAAAGCACCCTATAGATGGTAAATCTAAGATTGATTTCAGAATTCCATATTCTGCAGAGCTACATTTCTTAAAATGTAATCTCTAGGTCAGGTCTTGAAAGGAACACCCCTAATTAATATCCTGCTTATAATCAGGAATATGTGGAAAAATGGAGTTTGTGTTAGCACAGAAGCTGAGAGCACACAGCCTGTACCTGCGCTGCGGGTTACTTATCCCAGGCCAGCGTCTCTGGCCACAGAAAAGACTCAGGAAAACATAACCCATCTTTATTACTCCCATTAGTTTGTTAAACAGGCATTTGACCAGATAACTCATTTTAACATTTTAAAGACATCTCTATGGGAGAGTAGAATATTTGACTTAGGACTTTTAGAGAAAAATATAACCTCATTTTTCTTAAATGCGTTGTTTTTGTGTTTGTTGTAAATGTGATATAAGGTGTAATAATTTATGCAGCCCCTGAACAGACATGTCTTCAGAGTCATTTTGCAGCTGCTGTCTGTGTTCCTTAAGTAATTGGGGTTTACCTAGGTGTGTCCAGCCAGGGAAAAATTTGGATTTACCTGGGTGTGTCTAGTGGCTGAGCTGCTGTTAAAACTGAGTCTCCTGAGGTCAGGAATTACAGGGAACTGATTCTCTTCATTACTTGCAACTAATTTCCCTGTCTTGTATTTTTCTACTTGTACAGCAGAAGAGTGTGAAATACAGGATTTAAGAAGAGAAAGGCATTTTTACTTTTTTTCTTCATTTTTCTTTTTCTGTGAACATACAGAGAGGATAAATTGAAGCTGGAAATATCAGTGCTCATTTTTATTTTATATTAAGAAATTAACCTTATTGTTGGTTTTCTAAGGTTCTTGAAGGCAGCATCCCCAACCTTTTTGGCACCAGGGACTGTTTTCATGGAAGACAATTTTTCCATAGACCGGGAAGGTTGAGGATGGTTTTGAGATGATTCAAGTGCATTACATTTGTTGTGCACTTTATTTCTGTTATTACATCGTAGTATATAAAGAAATAATTACACAACTCACCGTAGGTCGGGGACCCCTGCTTTTAAGGCAAGGTTGGAAAGGTTCTGAAAAAGATTTTCTTTTTCTTTTTTTAGTTCTAGAAAATTTATCAGTTTAACAAAGTTTTGGTTAACAATAAACATTTCTTTCTCTGATTCAGAAAACTTATCTTCTCATGCCTGAGGGCCAGGAGTGTATAGATGATATGATAAATCAGCTTTTATTTTATTTTTACGTATAACCAGAGTTATTTAGATTTAAGACCAGCAGATTTAATTTATAATAGAATACTTTTATTTTTAGGTATGAACATTTTAGGTGGCTACAATTGTATCCCAAATTAAGAACCTTTGAAAACCAAGTGGCAGGTGGTCCCATTCAGCTATAGCAGTTTAGATGTGTTTACCTTTGGAGATGGAGTGAAAGTAATTGTATCTGGCAGATAGCAGAGCAAAATTGTCTTGGCTGCTAATTATTCAGTGACTTCTATCTATGCAGCTTCCCATTTTAATTCTGACAGTAAGTGTCTGCAAATGTCTGTGCTAAATATTCCTTTTGCTCTCAGACAGCCTCCAAGTAAGTGTGTTTGTAAGAACTGATGATTTTATATTCTTTTCCTCCCTTTTCACTGCTAGTTTATTTTCAGTGGTAAATTAGAACAGATAATTCAGTCATCTTTTCCTTCTTTTCCTCATTCTGGTTATCCCTTTCTGTCAGTGACTAGTGGGGAAAAAGGGATACAAGGGCTCGTTCACACTACAAGCACCCATGGGAGTGGCCCTTCATGACAGGTGGCACTTAGAGGCTTAGACTATTGCCATTTCAACTTTTATTTTTTTAAGTGAGGTTCTTAGCATGTTCTAGTAAATTAAAAATTAAAACATGAGAAATGACTTTAGTTCCTCTTAGGAGAAGCTGGATTGCGAAGTGGAATATTATCTGTTCACTGACTGCTTGGTCAGGAGTTTATTGGCTCAAGAGCCTGAGGTACATTTTCCCCTCTCCTTGTCTTAAGATACCACATTTTTCTGACTTTCTGTTGTCCACCCCAGGGCAGACCCAGGGAGGAGCTGGGCCCGCCTGGTGCAGAGCAAGTGCAGCAGCAGGCTGCATGGTGCTCATCAGTAGGAAACCTTACAGGATTGATTCCGATCCCCTGCTGACCAGTGTGGAAAATTTCAGTACTTCTGTGTGTATGCATATGTTTTTAGCTTTTTCAGCTGAATTAGTTTCCAGTTTGGTCAAGGAAGTAGAGAATCCCATGTGAAATATTTTTTTAATAGGCACGGTTACTAAATTTTGTTCTACTAAGTCTTTCCATTCAAACACTTTTGTCTATTTTCTCATAGTTCCCGTTTGGGCTGATGCCTTCAGATAGGGTGCTGGACGTCAGGGAGGCAAAGACAGACGGTGAGCACTCTGCAGTTCTCCCCTGTGCTGTCTGCATTCCAGAAGACAGACTCACGCTTTGAAATAAAACAGGTTCTGATTTACCAGTCTTTCCTTTTACCAGAACTTTAATTTGATTACGATGTAATACCTTTTGTTTGTTGTAAACTATATGGAGGAAACTTACACAGGGCAGTCCTTCCTGTTTGTATTATCTGTATTTTAAGTTGATGAGGTTTCAGTTCTCTCTCATAGGGTTACTTCTCTATCCAGTTTCCTTTGTCTAGTGCATGGTAATGAATTCACTGTTCGATATTGTGACTTTTTGCCATTACTTGGAAGACCTCATACTCTTTCACTGCGGGACTATTTTTTTCTTTTTTGTGGTGCTGTAGCTACTAGGGGAAGCCAGCAGTGGAACTGAGTTGTGTGTGGCAGCTTGCGAGGGCAAGGCCCAATGCCACGTGCTCTCTAAGCCAGGTTCCCCTTCAGGAAGTAGACAGGGCCCAGAGAAGTGGAAGAGCTGCTGGGGTCTGATTTAGCATCTAACATCAAGTGCACTATGATTTTTCTCTACACCTTCCTCTTTCCAGAAAACAATGTGTGTGAACTCAAACTCGCTTCTTTTTTCCAGCAATCTTGTTGATGCTATCAGTGAGTTAAGTTTCTAATTTTGCCGTCAACTTTATTAAGCTTTGGTTTAATTTGTTTACTTTTGCAGGCTAAAGTTGTGTACAACAATAAATTGAGCCTTATTGAATCTCACTGCTCAATTGGTGACATGTACCTTGTAGAGAAATCAAGAGTTGTCATTATAGGTTTTCTTGAGATAAACTTTTCTTTTCTTTTTTTTTTTTTTTTTGAGACAGAGTCTCACTCTGTTGCCCTGGCTAGAGTGAGTGCCGTGGCGTCAGCCTAGCCCACAGCAACCTCAAACTCCTGGGCTCAACTGATCCTACTGCCTCAGCCTCTTGAGTAGGTGGGACTACAGGCATGAGACACTGTGCCCGGCTGATTTTTTTTTTTTTCCTTTATATTTTTAGTTGTCCAGATAATTTCTTTCTATTTTTTTTTTTTAGTAGAAACGGGGTCTCGCTCTTGCTCAGGGTGGTCTCGAACTCCTGACCTTGAGCGATCCGCCCGCCTCGGCCTCCCAGAGTGCTAGGATTATAGGGGTGAGCCACCGCGCCTGGCCTTGAGATAAACTCTTGAGAGGTTTTGATTAGCCTGCCTGGTAGGGCCCTGGAGGGGGAGGTGAGAAAGTGTGGGGATGGGAAGATGAGGACCACCTGTCCAGTGGCTTGCACCCATGTCTGGGGATCTTGCTTCCCTGGCGGGGAAGAGGGTAGAAGGGATGGAATTCCAGGCCAAGGGCTGGGTTTGCGTTGTGGGATTGCAGGTACACTCAGCTGGGCTCTGGAGGCCTTCAGAGGAAGCCTTTGCTTGAGATAGAGAGATGAATTTCCCATTCTGCTGTGAGCCTTCATCCTAGGGTAGGTGATTTTTGAACTGTGCCGCAGGAAGTGTCCATTTAGCTGTGCAAGTATTGTTTCAGGAATTAGAAACTATTTTTCCTTTTCTGAAATGCATATACTTTACCGTAGATAATGAGAATTTTTTTTCTTTTTTACAGTACTTACACCTGAAATGTGCTACTTTTCTAAACAAGAGCAAATACATGAATTTGCTTATCAGTTTTCTTCTGGAATCAGTAAAATAGATTTATCCTAAGATTTGTGTAGTAAAGTTGTTGAGAATGGAGGGAAGATCCAAGTGAAAAGCACCAAAGTCTGGAATCCAGTAGAAAATAGATCTTTGCCCATTTAAGTGTCTGAGTTATTTGTAAGGTATGCCAAGGGTATTTTTAGAATTCAATATCTTATCCTTAGGTTTCCAATTATTTTGATTCCCCAACAGACTCTAAAGGGTACAAGAGAAGTGAGACTGGAAAAAAAAATTTTTCTGCAAAGATAAGCCCAACTGAATCTCACTATGGTAATTAATTGGCAGAAAATCAATAATTCAGCGAGAAGTCTCTCAGCCAGTGGTGGCAAATGACAATGCAGTGAATGTTAGCGGATTTGGGAGAATGCACAAGTATCAGCTAATTGGGTGAATTTACATACTGTGTTACTGTAGTGTTAGACAAGACTAGTCATTTGGGAAATTTATAGGAGATTAATGGAGATCCAAATGTTTAAATAGTTTAATCATTTGACCCTAAAGAGAAACCTCCATGAATATGTATTTGGCTTAATGAATTAAATTGGAACCGCTTTTTGCATTGTCATCTGATGATTAGGAAATTTTAGCTTACCTGCTTTATTTCTCAAATTCTTTTTCATAAATCCACCCCCATGTTTCCCTGTAGGAGTTGCCACCTAAAGGTTTCTTTCACATAGTGGTTCTCAAATGTTTTAGTCCTAGGTCTTTTGTTACACTCTTGGAAATTATTGAGGACTCCCAAGAGCTTTTGTTCATATGGGTTCTATCAATATTTATATTAACAAAAAATCAAGAGATTTTAAAAATCATAATTAAATTTAAAATAATATACCTACTATATGTTAAATAATACTTTCATGAAAAATAACTATTTTCCAAAACAAAACTTGAAAAGTATGCTTTATTATTTTTTGCAAATATCTTTAATATCTGGCTTATTAGAAGACAGCTGGCTTCTCATCTTTACATCTGCATTCAGTCTGTTGTGATATGTTACTTTGGTTGCTATCCAACCAAAGAAAATCCAGCCTCACACAGATTGTGGCTGAAGAGGGAAGGGTGTTTTAATTTTCTTTCAGATAATCGTGGCCCTTCTTTGATGGTATACTAGACAGAGTGGTAGCATCTTAAAGGTTGGTTGAGATGTAGATCCAGAAACCATATCTATGAACTTTTAAAACTGTGTTCCATGTATTATTTTGAATATCCTGCACTGGCCAGTTGGAAAATCTCCCAAATGTCAATACATTTCACTCTGCAATATCAAAAAATCATGTCACCAATCAGATGAGTCTTAAGTAGAGAAGTTGTCAAGATCACAGTTGGTATTACAAGTTCTCAGAAAGTCTTGATTATTGCATAAAAGCTATTATCTTGTTGTTTTCCTTGAAAACAAGCTCACCTGTTTTGTTCCTTTTCCTTAAAAATGCCTTGTCTGAATAACCAATGTTTTTATACCCCCTGTTTCAAGTGAAAGGTGCTGTTCCCTGAATGAAAGAGGCTCACTCACCTCCTAGGTCCATCCCACAGGTGCTGTCCTTTGTGACAACCATGAGTATGCTTCCGGAGGGCTTCCACTTTCATCACACAGAGTGATAAAAAGTGCATGCTCAAAGGTCAGGATTTAATGAAATTAATTTTTACTTCTCCATCAAGGGCAGAAAACAAGATGGCTGCTTATTTAACTGCAGTTGTGTGGTAAGATGACAACTAGTACAGTTGGGGGTTACTTCTTTCCTTTGTGCTAAGGTACCAGCATTTTTACATACTGTTGCTTACTGTTGATGCAGCAAAAAAAAGCAAATAACATCTAGAATTGTAGTTTGACATCACAGATCCAGTTGAAACGCCTCGGGGACCCCAGGGGCCCATGGTTCACACTTTTCGAGAACCATTGCTTTAAGACATGGGAAAGGTACTAAATGAAACTGAAACTAGACTTGATTTGTATTAATTTAGTATTACAGAAATGGGTCAGATGCCTAATGTGTATATGATAGACATGTGGGGGCATGTATGATGGATGTGTAAGAGGGTTACTGGAGGGTGGAACTTCACTGGGGATGTCAGTTCCTGTACCATGAACATGGATTTAGTGCCTGGTACATTACTTAGTAAATATATGTAGTATATTGAATAATTAGGTTGAGCATAATGGATGCATAAATTCAGTGTTTTTTAAAAAATCAAATTGATTTTGTTAGTGAATACAGATTAAGGTAATTTTTTCTTATTATAAAAGTGATAAAGTTGTGAAATATAGCTACACAGCCTATCCCATTCCACCTTCCTATGATACCATCATCATCTTTTTTCCTAGCCCTTGGATGTCTGTTTCCTATTACCATCAGGGTCCATGACACCAGCTGTGTAGACACACTCCAAAAATAATAGCTTCAACCTTTACCATTATTAGTTTAAAAAGCTGACCAATGTTTTTTCCCCCATTGGGAATGTGCCCAGTATGAAGGGACAGCACCAGTTTGGTTATGTAATTGATTATGCTTTTCAAGACAACTGCCATCATTCATTCCTTCCCATTTTCCCAGTGTTTTTGCATTGTGACTAGTAGTTAGGTTGTTTGTTTTCTATATATGAAGAATCAAAAGTGTGTTCTTTTTGAGTGGCTCAAGAAGAGAAAGCTTTCATGCCTAGAAGAGTACCTCATTATTTCTATTGTCGCTTTTCTTTTGTCCTTCCTTAAAAGAAATTTACCTCGGAGCAGGGAGGGAAATATTAAAAAAAAAAAAAAAGAAATTTATCCTGGTGATAGGATTAATTTATACTTTTATGGGTTTGAGGCTTTTTTAAGCTTTTTATTTTATAAATTTAAGTCATTCGGGGTAGCTGATTACTTGTGAGTTGCTATTTTGACCTATTCAATTTTTCTCTTCAGTTTTCTGATTCTGTGTGATTATATGAGGGTCTCTTCCTGTGGACTTGGAGCACTCAGGTTGGAGTAGGTCTTTGGAGCCTGTTGAGATGAGGCCAGGTGCCCTTCAAATTGCTCTTTCTGTTAGGAATCCCTGGTCATACAGGCACTGCGGTGATGATGGACTTGCCCAGATAAAATGACAGCTTCTGATAAAATATTAATAAGTACATTATTGGACATCTGCTCCTAAAGATGTGGATGAGTGAAACCCAGACATTTTATTTGTGAATACCTTTTTAATTGAGTTTTCTGTGACACGGAGAGGACCCATGTGATCATTGAGAAAATATCAGAGTACAGTGGGCAGAACTGTAGCAAAATCCCTGCCCAGACCCTGTCACCATACAGAGCAAACAGAGCTGGGAGTAGGAACTGAGTCTTGTGTTTTGCTTTCATGTGGGATTTTTCTGGGTTAGCTGATGAAGCCAAGCTAAATATTATCTTCTTTTGGTGTTAGCCTTTTGTTTTGAAATATTCCAACTCTGTTCCCTACATAGTTTTCTTTTTATTGCTGTTGTTATTTTTACAGATTAGAGGTACCACCTTTTCTAGTCTTGCTCATCACAGTTTTCCTACTTCAAGCTGTGAAGTATTTAATTCAGTTCAGCAGGCATTTCTGGAGTGTTCACAAGTCGGTAGGTGTATTATTACCAAAACTGCATCTTTACGTTCCACCATTGCTGTAATATATATCAGCCCTTTGATTTGCATGTTCAGGATCAGCACTTGTAGCAGCCTCTCCACTCTGCTCGTCTTCTTGGTAGGTTTGTAAGATTAAGGGAACCTTGTGGAGAATGAGTCTTCCAGGGTTGACCTTCTTCCTCCTCTGTTCTCTTTGTGTTGTTTCATTGTTGTGCTTCTTTACTTTTTTATCTGTGCACACAGCTTCAGGTATAAGCTGTTGACTCCTTTTTTAGAATGAGAAGTAGTTTCAGAGATGAGAAAAATAGGAAGGGAGAAAAGGAGAAGAGAATATTAGAGAAGAAATTTATTTTTTGATCAAATTCTTAACCTTTGGTTGTGATCTCTTTCTCCCCCCTCCTGTACTTATACAAAAACGGCACCTCTTCATCTGTGCATACATAATAACTCTGTATTGTTCTGTGGTGATACTATGCCCATTTCTGTAGATGAGGTTGTAAATATCTTCTTTTACTGGGGGTCAGCTAGAAAATAAGCATAAGCCACTAGAAAAGTATAATCTAGTGAGTATATTTGTAGAACCGTCATCTATGGCTCTAATATATTGGTGCTGAGAAAATTGATAGATAATTGTGTTTCCTTGAATACAGTGGATTAACTGGGTGGGTTAAGATTATTCCCTTTTATTACATTTCAAGTGGTTTCATTGTATTCCTCCAAATTGTACATCAGTTGCAGAAATTAGCTTTGCATTTTCTGTTTTCAGATATATAAAATCAAGATCTGTACTCCAGTTAAGTAGAGACATAATAGTTTAAATCTGAACAAAGTAAAGTAATGGGGCTTAAATGAAATATCACCGTACTGCTTAGTAAACATTTGATACAAATCAGCTGGAATACTTTCCTTTCTCTCCCATGCATGACACCATAGTTATTACATAATTTTCTACTGGCAGATTTATTTTTTCCCTTCTAGAAGTTCTCAAGCCTATTATAGACAAATCTAAACAAATTTATTTTTCCTTCCTCATTTTTCTTCTGTTCAGTTTACCAAACTCTTAACAGATTTTCATCTGGCATTTTGTATAAGTAGTAGTTTAAGTATGATTTAAGAAGTTCATCTGATAATGGGTTCTATCCCTTTATAGGTAACAAGGGAAAATTCCACTTTGCCCTCTGAAGACTCAGTGAAAATCACTGACGAGGCAGATTAATGGAGGAAAAGGCTTGACAATTTATTTGATCATGGTTTCCGTGACACGGGAGCCTACAGAATAAAGTCCCAAATATACAGGAGAAACTGTCCATTTTGACGCTTAGGTTCAACAAAGTATGGACAGCTGTGTAGAAATATGGGACAAAAAGGGTATGATCCAGTGTCAATACACTGAATGGGGAAGCCCAGCAAGGTCTGTCTGTCTAGATTCTTCTTGGCCTCTCTGAGCATACATCCCTTCCACTGGGTATGGGGCAGGACCTTCTCTGGAATGGGGGTCTTATGACTACAATCAAACAATTTCAGAGAATTTCTTTATGGTCAGTTTTTACACAAAAAGCTGGGAGGGAGTGGAGAAGTTAGAGTAATATTTTTAGGTTTTATGGTTGACTTTGGGGAAGAGGGCCTCTGGTTTCTATGACCCACTTTGGGGAAGAGGGATTTTAGTTTCTATGGCTAACCTCAGGGGAGAATGAGTGGCCAGAGGCAGGAGGGCAGGAGAAGGTCAGAGAGTCTTTTGCTTCTAAGGCCTTTATTTTGGAGTATTACTTTCTGAGCCCCAATACCTTTCAGTGTCAGAAAACAGAGATCATTATTAGCAAAGATTAGCAGGAGGCATTTTTACCTTTTAGGGATACATTAGTTATTTATGCGAATTTAAACTTCCTTAGTTTCTTATGGTTACTATTAGTACCTGTCCTTAAAATAGAGAATATTCTTGGATTTCACAAATAAGTTTTATTCCCTCCTTTTTTCATTGATGTAATGATTACTATTTCAGGTTTATAATAGAGAATTTCCCAGTTTTAAAATGCTTATAGCATTGTAACATCAAGTTAAAACCTTGGTAGACCTATATAGAGAATGTAGGACACTATTCTCATCATGGGTAGTCCTGGGGGTTGGATCAGTGTTCAACTCTTAAAATAACAAGTATAAACCACTACGTTACTCAGTGATATTTTCTTATTTTTAATGTTTTGCTTGTCTACAAGCAGATTGATAAAGCAAAGTAGCAAATGATGGAAAAGCATGTATTAGCTATGCATGCCAAGTTTTACATCATCCCCCCCCCGCCCCCGTGGTGATGCATATTACTTCCTAACATACATCTTCCTGCTAATAAAATTGTTCCTGGTTCCCATACTAAAATGATACCATTATTTATAATGCTTTACAAATTGGGTGGAAGAGGCAGATGTTCCCAAGTAACATCATGACTTTTTGCTGCTCCACCCTCTACCTAGGCAAGTTGGAAGAACCACTGTTTGGGTGTGAGAACAAGAGAAGCAGGACAAGGAGCTGAAAAAATAGATTGGAGAGATTGGCAGTGGCCTGGTTGCCTTGGCTGACAGTTTGGACTTTGTGGTCATTGTGGAGTATTTAAAGCTTTTTAATAATAGCTTTAATTTAGCAGGGATGTGTTGGATCCCAAGTAGGCTTCCTCATTTATCTTGTTTATGGGAGATACTGAAAGAGCCAGAGAATTTCCTGTACCAAGTTAAGGCCATCCCAATAGTCACAGTTATTTAGTTACTTACTTGTAAAAATTCAGGAAAGAATTAATGTAATAAATTTCTAGAAAAAGGATAAAGACATTGAATTAATTATGGCAGCAGCAGCAAATGTTTTTCGAATGCAGGAAGCTTTCCTGCTTGTGATTATTCATTTTGCCAACTAAATTTTTATGATCATCTAATATTTCTTTAATAATATTAATAGTTCCAGTTCCGTAGGTCTTTATATGTTATGCCAATATAGTGTGAAGTGTTTTACCATGGGAACGAAAGCTCAAGCTTAAAAGATGACGGTCGTGAGAACTGTCCTGAACAAGAAAAGAACCATCTGGCATTTGCTAGCTTTCCCTCGGCCTCCCAGCATGTGACTGGTCCCCAGTAGCATCCTTGTTTTACAAGTTTTTTCAGCTCCTCTGTAAGGCTTGTCACAACCATGGGACCACTACTTTGCACTGCGTCATAAACTCTTGCAGCCCCAGGAGCAGAGTTAGGATCAAAATTCAGATGGCAGCACATACTTTCAGCCACATGGACATCGTGCCAGTGAGTCTACCAGATTTCCTTTGGATTTTATTATTCTGCATTGGAGGTAGCCATGGTAAGAGTGGAGGAACATCATCGTGACCCGCTCTGGGGATCTGCAACATGACTCCCGTGGTGCCAGTCAACAAGCCATTCACGGGCTGCTCCACAAAGATCTCTGGGGCCATGACTAGGTCCTGGTCTACCTGATTCTCATCTTCAGGGAAAGGGCACCCTCCCACTTCCATGGGAGACTTCTATGGGAGAAGAACTGTCCATAGGAGAAGGAGCTACGCGATCCTTCTAGAGGATACATCCTGTCATCTGAAGATGTGGTACACTGAATGTAGTCCTGTGACGGAAGTCCATTCACTGCAGGCACATGTTCATCCAGGTGGAGATGCAAGTCTCCATTCTGAGAAGCTGGACTCTTCAGTGAATTTAGCCTACGCCTGGCATGCAGTCTCAGACTGAGGATCGTGAAACTCTTTCCAAACACCATTCAGTATGGGACTCAGACTGCAAGAGTGAACCAAGGCCTTGACTCTCACCTCCATTTTCATGCACGTCTCCTCAGAGTTTGTAGGCCAAAGAGGCCGAGGTGTGGGACTGTAGTGATGACCGGAGGGAAGTGGACCATGTTGGCCTCTGAGCTGTCACGTGTTTAAACACTGTTGGTGCTGAGGAGCAGGAGAAGATGTCCTCACCAGCAGAGCTCCCAGAGGGCGCGCTGGCCTTGTCTTTGGCTTCTGTTTCACAGAAAGCCTCCTTTTTAACGTACCCATCAGGCTTTCACTTTGATCTGGTTTGCTACTTTTTTCATCTTCACTGTTGATATCACAGCTGGCCATATCTTTGGCATAGCAGCTACCAAATAAGGAATCATCTTTTCCAGAGTTGCTGACTAGTGATTGTGGTTGTACTACCACGAAACCAGTTTCTTCTTTACTTTTTTATGCAAGTTAAAAGATTTCCGGAAGGTTTTAAGACTCATTTTGTTCATTATGACTAGTCACCCAATCCAAGGGGATCAACCTCTCTCTGGAATGTTATCCCCAAACATCCGGAGAGGCTGTGATGCTGCATCTATGTATTTTTCCGGCTTCGTTTAACCTTCGGAGCCATTTTCCGGGGGCTCTGCTCAGCTTCCTCGCCCAGCGCCATCGCGACTACCGCATGACTTGTCCTCCCCTCTCCTCTCCGGCAACTCCTCCTTCCTCTTCCTTCTCCCTCTTCCTCCTCCTCCAGGAGGGCCTCAGCCCGGTGCCTCATCAAGAGTGGAGATTGGATGTCGAGGAGCAGAGCCGGCTGCCCTGCGTCCACTCCTGGGCAGCGGTGCAGGCAGGATGGCAGGGCACACGAAGCCTGGGGGCTGCACCTTTGCCAACTACTTATTTCCTTTTTTGCCTAAGGCTTCTGCCCATTAACTCACAGCTGAAGGTAGCAGACACACCTATAAAGAAATGACATCAGACATTGACAGAAAAATGTTACAACAAAAGGTACAAGTAACGTCCAATGGGAGCAGTAGAGAGGAAGAGACACTTTCTGTCTAGGAAGTTTTTAACAATTTTTTCCCCTGGAAATGTCTGAGAAAGTTTTATGGAAGGGTAAAGGGCTTTGAGGCTGTGAAGGATGCTGGGTATTTTGGGTAATGGGAACATCTTGATAAAAGGGACAGAGGCAGAAAACATTAGGGCATGTTTATTTGGGAAAGGTCATTTAATGCATTTTCTGTCAGGTAGAGAAGTAGAATTAGAAAGGTACTTGGGCCATATTATGGAAATATTTGAAGGCTATTTTGAGATTTAAGTTATACATGGCATAGTTTTGAATAGATACATCTGTCTGGACTGTTGATTATGAATAGCAGAAATGCAACTTAGAGTAACTTAAGCAGAAAAAGAAAGGTATTGCACAAGTAACTGGGATGTCTCGGGGTGGATGCTTCAGGCATTGTCAGATCCGTGGGCTCAATCTGTCTTAGGGCCTCTCTCTCTCTCCTGGCCCTTCCTTCCCTGCTTTGACCTTTGCACATTAGCCCTCCGACTGGATGGTGGCCAGCAGCCACAGCCCACACCCGCTTAGCATCTTTGGCAGAATTGAACTTCCTAAGATCTTGATGCCACCCTAGAGAAGACTGTAGATGACTTTGCCTTGGTCTGTGCACATCCCTGAACTAGTCCTTGAGCTAAGGAAATGATATGCCCTGAGCGGCCCAGGGGAGGAGGACCATGTCAAGGGCAGGATGGCTCCTTACACAAACCAGAAGCGGGTGTTGGGAAGGGACGTGGGGCAGACAGAAGCTGCAGCTGCCATGGTGTGTAGCAGCACAGGAGGGAAGGTGAGAGGAGAATGGAGCTGTCAGCCCAGGTAGGGAACATGGGTGGAGGAGGAAGTCTGTTAGGAAGAATGGTGGACTCTGTCTTCTGCATGTTGAATTAGAGGTGCTGTGTGTCATTCATGTGGCAGTTGGCTGTTTGGGAACAAAAAGAGAGGGGTAAGGCTGCCATTGTAGCAAAGTAAGTGATGATAGAGATAGGCGTGAAAGAGGTAAGCTCACTGAGGAGGATCAGATACTGGGTGGGATTACATGAGATTGCTGTTTTTCTTATATCAAAGATAGCAGAACATTTGTGGTTTCATGTAGTTCAACCAATTCTGTGGGATTCCCTTATGGAAATGGCTGTGTTCTTTCTCTCAGCAGGCTCTTGCTTACCCTGAGGTAAATGCCGTGTACTGTGCTATCTCCTGTGTTCTTGTTCTCCAGAGGCCTTTAGCCTCTAGGGAGAACCAGTCACCACCCCCACCTTCCTGTTTCCCTCCTTTTCACTGATTTCTCCCTCCCTGACTCCTTCCTCCTTCCTTCTTCTCTTTTGGAAAATATTTACTGTATGCTTTCTAACTAAGTACAGAGCAAGGCGCTTAGTGCTGGGTATGTGGTCATGAACCAGACCTGGCTGGAGTCTAGAATAGACACAAAAGCAGAGTGTTGTAGGGCTTATAGGAAGCTCTGAGGTGTAGTGGTGCGGGGCTGCAAAGCAAATACAGCAACAAACAAAAACAAAATACAGCCTTTCTTTGGTGCTGGCTTTCTCTAAATACTAGCAAACTCATCCTGATAATCGGTGGAGAAACAGAACTTGCTGGAATATTTTTATTCATCTCAGTGGAAAGAAAATGTTTGACTTCACTTTCTCAGAACCTTCTTTTGCTGGGAAAACAGCTGAGGAACCTGCTGGTAAGAACAAAGGGCCAGACCTGTGCATCTACAAATCTGGTTTTCACACAGAGCTTCCTGTTGAAGTGTGAGGAACCTCCTCTCAGCCAGGAAGCAGGGAGCAGGGAGAGCCTTCCTCCCTCCCACTCTGCATCCTACCTCCCAGCCCCAGGTTCTGTGGCCTGAGAAGACTTTGCTCTGCTGAAAGCTCATTTGTTTTTTCTCTCTAAAGCCAAAACAAGGTAAAATGCAATAGCCAGTTGCCTCACATAAACCACCTGCTTGGTAGGAAATGAAGCAAAATTCTGGAGTCCCTGTTGCTGCGTACAGAATTTGTGCTTTCCTTTCCTGTCAGTAAACAAAAGCAGTCAGTTAAAAGAGTAGAGCATTAATTGTTTACAGGATGTTTGCTGTATCAAAGGAAGGAAAAGTGCCTTTTTCGGAGTGCGTTCATTGTGTTGGAGAGATTACGACGTAATTTAAAGTGTCTCTCTTAAAGAAGAGACATTAAACAAAATATTTAGTCACAAAACACAGAGCTGTTTAATCAGGATTTTTAAAGTCTTATTTTGTAAAGTTGAGGGTTTCATAATGTATCAGCATGAAAAATTTAGGGAACAGAAAACTTCCTTAGAGGAAAAAAATGGATCCGAAATTTTAAAAAACAGTGAAGCTTCAAAGGATTTGAGTTTTTTTAATTGTAGAAGATCATGCTTTTTTTTTTTTTTTTGCAAGAAATATTTATCATTTATAGTGCAGTAATATCTCTTAGAGAGGCTTCCCGAGGTTGGTTTTTAGTACAGAAATACCTCCAAGATTTGCGGGTTCAGTTCCAGACCACTGCAATAAAACGAATATCTCAATAAAGCCAATCACACAGATTTTTTAGTTTCCTAGTGCATATTAAAGTTATGTTTACATTATACTGTAGTCTAAATGTGCAATGGCATTATGTCTGAAAAACGTGCAAACCTTCATTAAGAAATACCTTATTGCTAAAAATTGCTAGTAATCATCTGAGCCTACATTGAGCCATAATCTTTTTGCTGGTGGGAAGTGTTTTTCCTTTGTGTTGATGACAGTTGACTGATGATGGTGGTGGTAGCTGAAGGTTAAGGTGGCTGTGACAATTTCTTAAAATAAGACAACAATGAAGTTTGCTAAGTCGATTGACTCTTCCTTTCACAAAAGATTTCTCTGTAGTATGTGATGCTGTTTGATAAGCATTTGACCCACAGTAAAACTTCTTTCAAAATTAGAGTCAGTCCTCTGAAACCCTGCCACTGCTTTATCAACTAAGTTTATGTAATATTCTAAATCCTTTGTTATAATTTCAGCAATGTTCAGAGCATCTTCACCAGGAATAGAGTTTCTCAAGAAGCTACTCCCTTTGCTTGCTAATCTATAAGATGTAACTCCTCATCTGTTCAGGTTTTATCATGAGATTGCAGCAATTCAGTCACATCTTCAGGCTTCGCTGCTAATTCCAGTTCTCTTGCTATTTCCACCACACCTGCAGTTACTTCCGCCATTGAAGTCTTGAACCCCTCAAAGTCATCCATGAGGGTCGGAGTCAACTTCTTTCAAACTCCTGTTCATTTTAGTATTTTGACCTCCTCCCATGAATCCTGCATGTTCTCAATGGCATCTAGAATGGTGAATCCTTTTCAAAAGGTTTCAATTGACTGCCTGGATCCATGAGAGAAATTCCTGTCTATGAAAGCTATAGCCTTGTGACATGTATTTCTTAAATAATAAGACTTGAAAGTCAAAAATACTCCTTGATCCATGGGCTGCAAAGTGGATGTGGTGTTAGTAGGCGTGAAAACAACAGTAATCTTCTTGTATGTCTCCATCAGAGCTCTGAGGTGACCAGGTGCATTGTCAATGAACAGTAACATTTTGAAAGGTATCTTCTTATCTGACCAGTAGGTCTTAACAGTGGGCTTAAAATAGTTAGTAAAACATGCTATAACCAGATGTGCTGTCATCCAGGCTTTGTTGTTCTATTGATAGAGCACAGGCAGAGTAGATTTAGAGTAATTCTTAAGGGCCCTAGAACTTTTGGAATGGTAAATGAGCATCGGCTTCAACTTTAAGTCACCAGCTGCATTAACCTTTAACAAGAGAGTCAGCTTGTCCTTTGAAGATTTGAAGCCAGGCTTTGACTTTTTCTCCCTAGCTATGAAAATGGCATCTTTTTCCAATAGAAAACTGTTTTATCTATGTTGTGAATCTGTTGTTTAGTTCATCAGTGATCTTAGTTAGATTTAGTGGATAACTTCCTGCAGCTTCTATGTCAGCATTTTTTAATACTCCTTGTACTTTTATGTTATGGAGATGGCTTCTTTCCTTAAACCTCACAAACCAATCTCTGCTAGCTTCAAACGTTTCTTCTGCAGCTTCCTCATCTCTCTCAGCCTTCATAGAATTGAAGAAAGTTAGGGCCTTGCTCTCAATTAGGCTTTGACTTTAGGGAATGTTGTGTCTGGGTTGATCTTCTATCCAGACCACTGAAACTTTCTCCAGATCAGCAATAAGGCTGTTTTACTTTGTATTCATGTGTTCACTGGAGTAGCACTTTTAATCTCCTTCAAGAACTTTTCCTTTGCATTTACAACTTGGATAACTGGTACAAGAGGCCTAGCTTTCAGCCTGTCTCGGCTATCGACATGCCTTTCTAAAGCTTAGTCATTTCTAGCTTTTCATTTCAAGTGAACGACATGCAACTCTTCCTTTGGCTTGAACACTTACAGGTCCTTGTAGGGTTTAATTGGCCCTAATTTTCAGTATTGTTGTCTCAGGCAATAAGGAGGTCTGAGAAGGGAAAGAGATGGGGAAAGGGCTGGTTGGTGGAGCAGTCAGAACACAACATTTATTGATTAAGTTGGCCATCTTATATGGGCGTGGTTCATGGTACCACAAAATAATAGTTACATCAAAGATCACTGAACACAGGTGACTGTAACAGATATAATGAAAAGGTCTACAATATTATGAGAATTTCTAAAAAGTGACACAAAGACAGAAAGCACATGCTGTTGGAAAAATGGCCCTGATAGACTGACTTGATGCAGGGTGGCCACGAACCTTCAATTTGTTTAAAAAAAAAACACGCACACACACAATATTCGCAAAGCTCAATAAAGCGACGTAGAATAAAGTAAGGCATGCCTTATATCTCGTACTGTGTCTGGGTTCCCCAGTGTACGTCCTCCGTGGCAGAGACTGTTGCATGCATACATGTACCTTCTGTTCCCAGCACAGTAGCTGATAACTAGGAGGTTATCAGTAAACATTTGCTGAGTGGACGGCTTGGTGGAGGCATGGGTGGATGAATGCTTAGTTGGGTTTAATAAACCAGTGAAGATTCAAACTATGATATAGATGCCCAATAATGTGTTTTTTCTAATTAATGCTAGGAATTTTTTAAAATAAATACTTTGGGGTTTTTTTGTTTTTATTGTGGTAAAATATGCAGTTCACTGGCGTTAAGTAGACTCATATTGTTGTGCTATCATCACCACCATCCATCTCCAGAACCCTTCATCTTGCAAAATGAAACTGTATGTATTAAACTGTAACCCCATTTCCCCTCTCCTGAATCTCTGGCAACCACCATGGTACTTTCTGACTCTACAAATTTGACTACTCTATGCACTTCATGTAAGTGGTATCATACAATATTTGTCCCTTTTGTGACTGGCTTATTTCACTTAGCATGATGTCTTCAGCACTCATCCATATTGTAGCATGTGTCAGAAATTCCTTCACTTTTAAGGCTGAATAATATGCTATTGCATATATTTACCACATTTTGTTTGCATTTGTTCATCATTGGTCACTTGGGTTGTTTCCACCTTTTCAGTCTGTTGAATAGTGCTGTTATGAACATAGGTGTACAAATATCTCTTTGATATCCTGCTTTCAATTGTTTTGAGTATAAACCCAGAAGTAGAATTGTTAGATTATATGCTAATGCTGTGTTTAATTTTTTGGGGGGAACCCAACATACTATGCTTTATATTTTTAAGCTCAGAATTGGCTATATTAGCTGCAAAAGTTGTGAGTATTTTTCTCCCTGCCCTTACCCTTGCACGAAATCTTAAATTCAGCCACAATTGAAGGAATGTTGGTAACTTTTCGTCAGCTGTTTTAGTGCTTCATAAAAACAGAGACAGATTGCAAAAGGTAGTTGTTGTAGCCATCTTGGTAGGTGACCTTATTGTTTATCAGCTTTCAAAGTGAAAGTGTTGCTGTTAGTACTGTGCTGGGATAACAAGTAAAGACTGGGGCTGTCTTGGGGTGCCCTGCTTATTGGGGTATGTTTTGTCTTCCCCCCCAAAAAAACTAGGGAATGTTTTATTTTTAAGACAAAACAAATAGCATTAATACACATCCAAATGCCAGTTGTAAGAGTTAACTGGGTTTTGTAAGAAAGAAAATTGCACTCAGGTGTCTGCTAAAGACTGGAACTGTTGTAGAATGACCACTGCTTGAGGTGACATGGGTACAACATGTACTTGCTTAAGAAGTCGTTCTGTGTTTGCATATGCATGGGAATGCAATGCAAGAATGTAGCAATGCAAGGCAAAATGGCAGGTGGTCAAAGTTCTAAGACCCTTTTCCCCCACTTTAATGTGCTCTTGTTTTGCTTTTGAGAATTAAAGTAATCAGCAAGTCATCTTACAAAGGACTTTAATACCAAAGAAAACTTCAAGATCACTACTAAAGTTATTCAGGGAGGTCAGGGGGAGAAAAATAGTTCGTGTTCCCAGAAACCAGGTTTCACACAATGGAGGGCACTAGATCTAGTTACCAGTGCTTTCATTAGAAAAAAAGACACCTTAATAGAGGCTGGTCATCTTCATGATGTGTGGGAACTCTTGTTCATTGACCTCTCTGTCTCGATCAGCAGCGTCAGTCATTTCCTGCAGCTCCTCATCAGTTCTCACCCAACTCCTTGGCCATGTGGTTCAGGTTTTTGAACAATATCTTCCCAGTTTCATCATCGTCAAAGAGCTTGAATGCTTTCAGGATTTCTTCTTTGGTATCTTTCTCAGACATTTTCTGAGTCATCATAGTAAAAAAGTCACTAAAATTCATTTTTCCTGTCCCTTCCTTATCAATTTCACTTAACTATCTTGATTTCTTCTCTCCTGTGCTCAAAGCCCAGGGCTCTCATTGCCCGTTAAGTTCCTTAACATGCATAGTCCCAGTTCCATCAGCATCCAAGAGATCAAAAGCTTCTAGGATTTCCTGTGTCTGCTCTTCAATAAGCTCAGGCTTAGGACTCATCCATTTTGCAGGGCACTTGATGTCATGTTAGCCTTCTAAAAGTTGGAGGCCATGACTGAGGGACTCTGCTGCCTGTTGTTACGGCAACTGTCTTGTCTTTTGTAGGAAGCAGAGTGCTGGATCTTGTAGGATTCAGAGAGCCACATTATCTTAATAAACCTATGTTCATATAGTTTTGTCCAACTTGTGTATTCTACATTGTTGCATTTTGAGTCCATGCAATGTCAAGTATGAGTGTGGGCCCCAGGGCACTTCGCTCTAGTTTAGTTTAGAAATTCATGTTTACTGTTTTAAAAAATGGCCATCGAAAACAGCATGATCATAGGAGTTAGGCTGACTTGAGTTCAAATCCTGTACTTGCTGATTCACCTGGAGCGAGTAACCAAGCTCTTAAGCACCAGTTTCCTCATTCGGGGAGGCGGAAAAGGCTGATTTTTTTTTTTTTTCTTTTTAAAGTGGTTGTGAGTTTGGAAGTAACATATATATATTTAGTAGTGTATCTAGTACATAGTGCTGCATACCTAATATTCACCATTGCTGTTATCATTAAAAGCAGATGCAGTTTAACAGAATTTAGTACCAAAATAGGTACCTGGAGCAGCAGTTCTCTAAACTTTTGGTCTTTGGGTCCCCTTGACACTCTTAAAATTATTGAGATTCCAAAGAGCTTTTGATTACAGTAGCATATTTTATGAAAATAACTGTTTTCCAAAACAAAAAAATTAGCAGAATGGCATTGTTTTATACGTTTGCAAATTAAAGTCTGGCTTAAGAGAAGACAGCTGGGTTCTCTCACCTGCTTCTGCATTCAGTCTTTTGCCCTATTGCGTGTTCCTCAACCTTTGGAAAACTCCATTGTGCATTGGTGAGAGGAGGAGAGTGGAAAAGGTAAATAATGCCTTGGTATCATTGTGAAAATGGTTTTGACCTCGCGGACTCCAGGATAGGTCTTGGGGACTCAGACCACATTTTGAAAACTGCTGACCAAGAGTTTTTCTGGGAGTCTGAACAGGATCTCATTCTTCTTTTGTAGGTTCTTGCCCAGGCTGTGAGTGAGCAGGAGCCCGCTGTTCTTCCCCCCTCAGGTAAGCCTGCTAGCAAGGCTGGGACAGTACACTCATCCTCACTCCAGACAGTCATTTTGATTTTTAAATTGAGTTTATGTGGCCTATTCATGTTTTTTTTGAAGATTATTTCCCTTGGCTGATAGATTGAATGTTTTGATATTTTCACTCCTCCACAGCAAACATGCATGAGCATTAACTTAAGAAAGCTCATTTGAACTTGGAATTGCCTAGTTTGGGGGCTTCAGAAGAAGCCACTAACAAGTTCCTGTGAAGTCCCTTAAGGCGTTTAAAAGGGTATGCTGGCTGGGCTCAGAGGCTCACACCTGTAATCCCACTATTCAGGGGGTCAAGGCAGGAGGATTGCTTGAGCCCAGGAGTTCGAGGCCAGCCTGGGCAAGATAGTGAGACCCCATCTCCTAAAATATATATATATATATATATATATATGTGTGTGTGTGTGTGTGTGTGTGTGTGTGTGTGTGTGTGTAAAATGGTTTGTACATATCTACATGGAGTGTCTGTTAGATTAGAGGGACAAGACATGAGTGTATTGGTGACAAAGGGCTGCCCAAAGGCTGCTCCTGGTGTAGGATGTGCCCTGGATATACACTGAGAGGGGCTGTTGTGAGAAGGTTGACAGAGGGACCAGATGGGGCGAGAGGACTGTCACCTAAAGTTTCCTCAGCCATAAAATAAAGGCCAGAGCTGCTTTTTTACTTGTGTTTGTTTGCAAATATTGCATTTTCTGTAACAGCAGGAAAGAAGATGGGTCTGTGGAGGAGCCCTGTCAGAAGTAACTACCCCCAGCACATTTTTCATAGGGTCTTGAATTGTCAGACATGGATTCCCATCTTTCTCTCTCAGTCTCTGTCTGTACAGCGTGTGCACACGCGCACGCACACACTCACACCCGTGGTTTTCAAGTTACATACATCCTGACCTTTTACCTGTAAGGACTTAAGTGTGTATTTCCTAAGACTAGAGCTTTTTGCTTAGGTAACAATAGTTCAGTTATCAAGTTCAGATCATTTAATACTGATTTATTACTTAAACCTGATCTGTTATTTGTATTCCAAGTTTGTCATTTGACCCCCAAGTGTCCTTTAGAGTGTCATTCCCCCTCCAGACAGGATCTGGTCTAGGGCTAAGCCCTGCATTTAGCTACTGTGCATCCTGATCATCTTTATTTCCACAGCCTTTGTCTTTTGTGTATGTTGGTGCATTTCGAAGTCTGTGGCCAGGGAGCTTGCCTTTAAAAAGCAAGTATTTGATTTGAGGATAAGCATTTAAACAGTAGGCAAAATACCACTGGAGTAGAAGTGGATATCCACCATGTTTCCTTATTGCAAATTATGAATACGCAAGTACACATATGTTAAATGGTGACATTGTAAAGGTCCTTGCAGGAGAGAGAAGAGGGGATCTGAGGAAACAATAGTGGAAAAAGACTGCCTGAGAAGACTGTGTTCCCTCTTAATGTGCATCTAAACACTTGGCTGAAGTGCTAATGAAAACAGTCGAGCCTGAGTAAATTCTGATGTGGAAATAAAACTAGAGGGAGATAATTAACATCTTCAGCACCGGAAACAGGAGGTGTTACCTAGGTTTGTTTTAAGGAAAGACCCTTCCTTGGTACAGCTGTCCTGGTCCCTCCTAGTTTTTTGGTTTCCTTTAAGGAATGAGTTCGTTCTGTTACTAGCCTGCTGACCAGCTGAGGGACACCTCATGCCACCTGGACACAGCTGATGACCCCCTCCCTGGTCTTTACTGTGCTTTTGAATACCATGGGAAAATAGCTGCTCCCTGGACTTGACACCTCCTGGATTTTCCCTGGTCACGATTGTATAGAGGCACACCTAAGAGGACATGGTCTCCAGATTAGTTTCCTTGTGAGTGATTTTGATGAGTGAAGTTCTGAGAATATTATGATATGCTACAGTATAAACTTTTGTGATAACATGCTCACAATTTGAGGTATACTACATTTTGTCAAAAATTATATCCTTTAGCTTTTAAATTTGTAAGTATATTCAGTTCAGACAACACAGAAATGTATAATCTAGAACATACATTCCTCCTGTAGTCACGCCCCTCAAAGGCAATCTCTGTTGACACAGTTCTTTTAAATCTACATGTATACTTTTTAAAAAATGAAATAATTCAGTATGTACTATTTTAACCACAGTTATGTTGTACATTTGCTTATTTTCACTTACCAATATATCGTAGGCATCTTTTCCTTGTCAACATTTAGGTAGTTCTTACTTACTCCTTTTTTTTTTCAATATCATATGGGTTGTCATTGTGCAGATGTACTATAATTTATTTAATCCCTGTTGAAGGACAGGTAGGTGCCTGTCAGTGTAAATGTCTATATTTACACTTACACAATCACTTCCTTAAGTTGAATTCCTGGGAACGGAATTCCTGGATGAAAGAGTATGCCCAATTAGAATTTGGACGGATGTTGCTCGGTTGCCCTTCAGAAAGATTGTGTCGCAAAGTCACTCTGTCAGTGATTTATGAGTAAATAAGCCCAGAGTCTTTGCCAATAGTGAGTAATCTCACTATTTTCATTTCGCGATTTTCACGTTAAAAAGTACTTCATTGTTTTAATTTTTATGTTCTTCTGAAAAATTACTACTGAGGTTAGGCATCTTTACAAGCTTGTTGGTCACTTGTATTTCTTTGGCTCATTTATCTTTTGGATTATTTCATGTACTGATTTTTCTTTATTTGGGATATGACTTCTTTGTCACATGTAACAAGTATTTTTGCCAATTCTTCGTTTGACTTCGTTATCTTTTGCAATAGAGTAGTTTCAATTCATATTAATATTTTACCAAATATGTCAGTCTTTGCCTAAGTTTAGCTTTTTTTTTTTTTTAGGTAGTTTCTGGCCTGATTCTCCTGCTAAGAAAATTTCCCCATTTCATGATTATAAAAATTATATTCCATATTTTAGTTTTAAATTTGCATATGATACTTTTTTCCCTTTAATTTTGCATATGGAATGAGGTCAAGGTATATGTCTTTTCCCATCTGTTAGGCCAGGTATTCTCTAGGTATTCTCTTACTTTTTAATTTCATTTTATTTATACGTTTACTGTTTCAGTTGCTTATGATGTGCATCCATATGAAATCTTTAGAGCACAGAGTGGAGTAAGCTGTGCTTCCTTGACTAAGCTGCTCTGTACCAGGTAGTCTTTTTCCTAAGTTGAAAGTCCATTTTAACATGGGTTACAATTGTGCTCCAATTAAAGGGGAAATAGGAGGTCCATACAATATATTTGTTGATTAAAAAGCATGAGTGAAGTTCAGTTGCTTTGGTTCTTTTATTTCGACTTTTGTAACAGCCTTTATTCTCCCATAAATTTATGTATAAGGAGTACATTGTTTAAAGTGTACAATTTTTGTAATAGTGTTAGAACCGAGGAGATGATATACTGATTTAATTGCTGACTTGTTGCATAATCCTTTATAGATGATTTTACCTTTCAATGCCCTCATTTTCCCATTGGTGAAGATAGGACCTACTCATTTAAGCATTTTAAAGGCTTAGAAACGTGTTTATCAGAGGATTAAGAGGCTTGTTCTGTGGGAGAAATTGAATTACTATCATTAGGAGTGACTAAGAAAAATTGGGCTGAGCTCCAAATTCTTGTTATAAAGATGAATAGAATTTTCCAAGATAACTGGTACTATAGTGTTACAGTTGTCCGCATTTCAGCTCTCAGATTTCTAGTAAGAATTTTTAATTCCTTAGGCGTTTTCTTATCAGAAAGGTGCTATTTGGTGCCTGAAATATCTTGTTCCTCCTCTCTGCTTTAGCATTATCTTCAACCTTCTACCTTTTTGGAATGAAAATAAATATTGGCCGGATGGTGCTAAGCTTTCCTTCAATCCTGTCCTTTTCCCTTTAATGATCAATTTCATAAGACCAGTAGAGTTCTGGGACTCTAATGGACTTTTTAGAGGCGCCATAATTTATCTTCACCTTTTTTTAAAACGTTCTCAACCTCAGTTTCTCATTGTCCTCCCAGGTTTCTGAAGAAACGTCACAGTTTGTTGATGTCTGTGGAGGGAACAGCAGTGGGCTGGATGTTGTTTGCCTGCTTAGAGCAGATGTGTGCCATTTCTTGCTGGAATCAGGATGTTGAGAATAAGCCGACTGTTCTGGTGTTTGCTCCTTCACTCGGTGTTTGGCCATTGGGACGTGCATTCACCTGTATATAAAACATTTGGATGATCTCACATCTGCAAAAGTCCATTTCTTGCTGCTTATACTCATGGAATCTCAGGATGGGTTAACACAAATACTTTCCAGATTATGTTTCAAAACATTTCATTGCATACTGCATTATCAGCCAGACTTAGAAAGGTGTAGCCACCTCAAGCAGATGGTCCTAAAATCTTAAGACCTGAGGGGAAGGAGACCGTGAGCTCTCCTCTTCCATGCACACTTGACAGTGATATAGTTCAGTAAATATTTATCAGATAATTTCTGTAAGTGGAGCACTGTTAGGTGCTGGGGGGAGGGGGAATGATGAAAAGGCAGCTCTTCCCCTTCGAGAGCTAATAACAGAGTGGGAGAGAAACAAATATACACAAATAGCTCTGTTAAAACATTCATTGCTATAATCATGGAATACTAGGGGAATGCTAGTCAACTGAGATGACCATGGATCTGTGTGTCCTCCAGGGTGCCTGGCATGTTGAACGCACATAATACACAGGTTTGAATGGATACATGAAAACATTTAGACGTGTAAATTTTGGTGTACTCCATTCAAAGTCAAAAAGATGCGTAGAAAGTGATGATGTGGTAGATTTGGTTATGGCTTCATGGGGTATAAGGATTTGACGAGGTCGTTGAGGGCCCAGGACAGCCTGAGTAGAAATCCAGCTCATGGGCCACCCTCTGTGTACCTGGGGCAGCCCTACTGTTCCTTAGGCTCCTTCTCCCATGGCCTGGAGCCCTGTCTCTTTTTACTGTATAGCACCTTGAACCCATTACATGAACAGAGTAGGATTTGGCCTTTAATTTGATAGGTCCATGAGAGTGGAAAAACACAGACTGTTTTTCCTCTGTTCTCGCAGCGCAACAATCAACACAGAAGACTTTTGTGATCTGATGATGTGTGGGAGTTTCCCCCCCACACCAAGCAAGCAATCAGTTCTGCAGCAGACACCAGCTTGGGTGTCCTCTAATTCAATTCTGACACCATCTACCTTGGGATCTGGTTAGGTCCCACGGGTTGAGAGCTCGGTCCCTAAGACTGTCCACCTCCTCCAACCCCCCACTTCAGATGCCAGTCTCAAGATCCAGGTTGTTTTCCCTGTGCTTCTGATCAACTGGCTATAAATTATTCCCACAGTCCCCTCCTTGGGCTTGAGTAATTGGCTAGAGTGGCTCACAAAGCTCAGGGAAACAAGTTTAGTAGTTTCTTACAAAGGATATAAATGAAGAGGTTCATAGTGCAAGGTATGTGGGAAGGGGTGCGGAGCTTGCATGCCCTCCCAGGCATGCCACCCTCCAGGAACCTCCATGTGCTCAGCTCTCCAGAAAGTTCCTGAACTGTCCTTTTTGGTTTTTATGAGGGCTTCATTACATAGGCATGATTGATTAAATCACTGGCCTTTGGTGATCAACTTAACCTTCATCCCTTCTCCCCTCCCCAGAGTTTGGGGGTGGGCTGAAAGTCCCAATTCTCTAATCACGCCTTGGTCTTTTCTGGTGACCAGCCCTCATCCTGAAGCTACGTAGGGGCTGCCTGCCAGGCATCAGTCAACTCATTAGCATAAAAAAAGGTGTCAGTGGAGATTTTAAGGATATTAGGAGTTGTATAGCACGAGATGGGGTTGAAGACCAAATATATATTTTAGAGTATCACAGTTCAGTACTCTGGTTTCTCATGGACTGAATCATGCTGAAAAGAAACTGCTTTATACTTGGAATTTCTTTTCTTCATTGGCAAGGTAAAGTATATTATACTTAATAACTGGTAATTGCTTTCTTTCCCTTCTCTTTTTCCAATTTCCATTCTTACCATTAGGTTCTAGCTAGTTGAATAAATGACAGTGTACCTTATCTCTGTTATATTACAAATTAAGTTTTCCCAAAATGTAACCCTGATCAACTTGATCACACAAAGAGGCACTTCATGATTGAATGTGGCAAGTATCTGTACTTGCTCTCATTAGAAATATATTTGTAGGCCATTTCCTCTTCTAATTATTACAGCCTTATTTTCTTTTTACTGTGTGTCAGATAATATTTTAGTACTTTACCTGTCTCATTTAATCTTTCAATAGTGCTTTAAAGTAGGTATTATTATTTCCATTGAAAAAAATAAGGACACTGCCCATCAATTCATGAGCAGATGAACAAAATGTGGCATATGTATACTATATAGTATTGCTCTGCCATAAAAAGGGATGAATTAACATCTTTTGCAACCATTTGGATGGAACTGGAGACCATTATCCTAAGTGAAGTATCTCAAGAATGGAAAAACAAACACTACAGTACTCACTATTAAATTGGAACTAACCGATGAGCACATATGTATGTGCACAGAGTAAAACTCAGGGGAAATCAAGTGGAGGTGTGGTGGGGGGAGGAGGGAAGGGACAAAAACCTACCTAAAAGGTACAACGAACACTATTTGGGTAATGGGCATGCTTACAGCCGTTGACACAAACATTGCAGAAGCACTCCATGTAACCGGAAACATCTGTACCCCCTTAATATTTTGACAAAAAATAAATAGATAAAATGTTATGTATGAGCATTGAAAAAAAAAAAATAAGGACACCAAGGCCCAGGGAGGCTCAGTGATTTGCTCAGGGTCACATAGGTAATTTGTTATGAAGCACGAGAGGTCAGACTCCCGGCCCTCACTCTGTGGCAATGACGTCAGCAGAAGGCCAAGTCATCCTTCAGTCTTATTTTATAGATATTTCAGGATCTTATTTTCTGCAGTCAGTTGTGAGAAGAACCTAAAAGAAGAATTTGTACAATTATACTGATATCATCAGTATATTCGTATATTGGTCATGCAGAAAGATAAGCATACGCTAATATTGTATAAAACCAAATAAAATCCTCCTAAAACTTCAGTGTTCTCATACTTAAAGGAATGGTTGATCCATTTCATGGCCTGAATATCAGCTTCTCAACACACACTGGCCCCCAAGTGCTGTGAGTGCTGATCCTTTCCTGGTTTGCTGAATCTCCAACTTAAGTGGCGATCAAATGGTTAAAATGATAATTCTGCATGATCTCTGAAAGGAGTGTGGGACTACTAGAAAGTCAGTATATTAGTGCTTATCACTACAGATGTTTAAAATGCAGTGTCAAATTTTGTGCAAGTCTTCTGCGGAGTCATTATTTGGAAAGCATTTATAGTACCATATTATAAAGACAATTCTGTATATTCCCTTAGTGAAAAGCTGCTAATACCATTCATAGTTCATGAATCTGAAATCCAGCAGAGCTTCTTCACAAAACACATTGTAATTTTGTAAGTTAAGTATCAATATGGTTTGTTTTCTTTCCCGTGTTTGTTTTTATTAAACGTTTCTCTTTGGAGGAAGTATCAGTGATTTTATAAAGGAAACATTCAATGAGAAACAACGGATAGTGTTAAGGTTTTGATTTTTTCTTAAAGTAACTGTTTTTCCTTTGATGAGAGCAATGTGTCTGATAGAGACTGAGGAGCCGTCCCTTTTTGAGAGTTATTCCAAACTCAGACACTCCTTCTGCTTCATACATTTCTGTGGTCTAGGAAGGTGTAGCACCCTGACTCATTTCGTGCTCTGTGCACCTTGAGATGGTAGAAATAAAGGCCACAGCAGTCACTCATTTAAAAAGTTTGTTTATTTAGAGGGAGGAAGGAGTATAGAATCTGTAAGTACAGTAAAATGTGATAAATTTTTATATTGAATTTCCTACTACAAATGGGAACAAGTTTCTAAGCTCAGATTCTTCTTTCTTATACTCAATGTGGTAATAATAATAGCTTGAATTTATTGAGTACTTTCTGTCCTAAGTCTTGTTGTAAGCACTTTGCAGGTGTTGTTTCCTTTAGTACGAAGCCACTCCTAGTACTGTCTTCCCTACTGTGCAGATGCTTTAAGGGGTTTGTCCAGTTGCACAGAAAGTGGCAGAGCTGGAACTTGGGTCTGAAGAAGTAGATTCTCGTGCCAGGCTCTTAGCCATGAGCGTGTGTTGGCTCCCATGTATTTGCAGAAAAAACATTCTGGCAAATGGGCTTTATGGAAACAATGTGATTTAGTGAAAAAGAGCCCCAAAGAACCTCAGTTTCATAGTTGGACAACAGCATGGTTTGCCACAGACATCTGATTATTAACTTAATGTAACCTTGGGCAGTTTATCTAAAGTTTTTAATCAAAATTCACTGAGGCAATGCTTGTTATAACTGATCTAGCTGTTTTATTTATTTTCTTTTACTTGAAAAATTGACTAAACTCTGTTGGCAAAATGCTTATTTATTACTTCTCCCATCTTGGCCTTGTCCTGTCCCCACAATAAAAATCCAGGATAAGAATCTCTTTTTTTTAATAAATACATTGAGAATAGGAGAAGTGAATGCTAAATTAAAATCAGGGATTAAGGAGTGTTAAAATTTAGCTTTTAACTTTTCACTTTCTTACGATCTTATCTGTTTCTTGTAGCTGCCAGTTGTGACTTGGTCTCTAGAAGGGTAGTGTTCCTGGCCTCTTGCTGGCCCATTGTTTGCAGGCTTAGTTCCTGGTGCTAACCGCCTCCCTACTAGTTTTTGTTGCCTGCCTCCCTGGCCTGGACAGTTGACCTGGCTTGGTCTAAAAGCTGTTGTTTTAAGCAGTGGTTCTAAGCCTTAGCTGCCCACTCAAGCAACTTCTAAAAATACCAATGCTTGATATTTAAAAACAGAATTAAAAACTGAATTGCTGACATTTATATTTTTCTAAAGTTCCCAGAGTGATTCTGACATGCAGTGAAGATTGAGAACCCTACTTTAGTGTAAGGGAAACTTGAAAGATGTATTCAATAATTGTAACGTAATCATCACCTTCATGTCTGTTTAATCGGGGGTGGGGTGGGGTGGGAAGGGGTCTCTTAAAAGTGACAGTGAATACCATGGAAATGTGTGGCTCAGTCCTCTGCCATCTTCCTCTTCCCCCTCCCTCCCCCTTCTATTTTCCTGTGTAGGCTATAAGGGCTAAATTGTTTTGCTGTGTTCAAAGTAAGGAAGGAGGAATCCAGGTAGGGAGGTGACCACAGGAGCTTAGGTGCAGACTGGGAATACATTCTGGCCTTCTTTTCCATTCCTTTGTCTATTGTTTAGTAGTTTAGTATGTAGGGATTATTCCTTGGTATGATCTGCTTGCTGAACCATACTATTTTTAGGCACTACACCACACAATAGGTTTATAAAAAGGCTATTGAACCTTTTGAGGCTGCTGTATTCTGTCTGACAAGGGCTGAGTTACAAGTAGGCTCTCCTGCCTCACGGTTCAGGCATGTAGGATTTTTATTGTTTCTTCTTTAGAAAGTGTCTGAATAGCTTAAAAATACAGTGGTTTGGCAGTCTGACAGGTGATGCCAGATGTCTACACAGCTCTCCTTCCATGCCCTGGTTCTCCAGACACAACTTCACAGGTGTTTGTTAGGTTGCTAATTCTTATTTCTTCTCCTTTTCCTTTTAAAATGTGCTAAAATATGCACAGTTAGTGGTGCTGAGGGAAAAAAGTGAACATGTGAAGCATTTTCTTGTCTCTGCTCTCTGTCTAATGATGTGTTTTGTTCTGCTGAGGGGATCCCCTTGTCCAGGTCTGATTTTCAAGTGGATTAAACAGAGAAAGCCAGTACTAAATGCTTGTTATTTTACGTATGTTTTTAAAATGGCAAGCAGATCTTGCTGGTTTCTAATCCATTCTCAGAAATATGCATCAGTACATTAGGATGAAGAAGTATTAGGTTACTAGCACTTGCAATGGAAAAACAAATCTCTCATTATGAAATAATATGATGCCTTTAATGTGTCCACATAATAGATTGGTTTTATTTATGATTCTTTTCTTCCTTTATTGTGTCTCCCTCCATTAAAATGCTATAGTAGGCAGTGTATTAGGATTACTGCATAGCTTTGACTTTTTAAAGCATGTTTTTTTTATGCAGATCATTCCCAAACTAATTTTCATCCAGGCAATTAGCCAAGTAAACATTTTTCTTTAGCAGTGCTTAACGAGGGATAGACTCTAAGTTATCTTTGACAACTTTCATGATTAATACTGAAGGTATTTAACTCCTTTCTGTGGTGCTACAACTGTGTGAGTCTCCTTGGCATTGGAAATGTGCTGTTGAGATCTTTGCTACTCTGTAAGGGCAGCCTAGGCAGTCTTGTAAAGGGGAGCATTTTGGTTTTGCTAAGTGCGTTTGGGCCACTTCCCCCATTTCTCCTCATCCGAACTTCTCCAAAGTCCTCTTGGAGTCCTCCAAAACTCCTTGGAGATTTGTTGGTTATTTGGGCAACTAATCCACACTAATGCCATATTTCTTCTCTCAGGTTCTCTCACAGAAGCTTGTACAGTGGGATGCTTCAGGTGGCTGGCTTTGTCGCCTCCCCTTCACTTCTAGCCCTGGAAAGTGTTTAGTAATTCCAAATGTGGGTATCAAGAGTCACCTGAGGGCTTTGCTGAACATATCCATTCCCAGGCTGACTCCACACGCTGCCCTGTGTGCCCCTCTCTCCCGCCCCTGGATTTTGATTCAGTAGGTATAAGGTGGGGGCTAGAAAGTGGAATTTCTATCAAGATCATTCTGATGTAACTGTCTGTGTAGACCGGTGAATGATTGGGATAGTCAGAGCCTGGCAACGATAAGTAACTTACCCAGGGTCTCATTGGATGACCTGCTAGTCAAAGGTTTCCTTTTTTTTTTTTTTCTAACTATAGATACCACAGAAAAGACCGACGAGTTAATTGAGCTATTTATCCTGGACATGGGCAAATGGCTGTTTTGTTCATTAGTTTTCCATTTCCTGTTGCGGAACGGGGTTGGGGGGTGTTTCCCTGTGACAGAGAGGGACATAGGATGAACATAGGATCTGTGTATTCATCCATCCAGCTCCAAACTACAAGGTAATGAGTATATTGAAAGAATTACTGTGAATTGTATTATTTTGCCATTGTCTTGGCCTCACGTTTGTATCTAATGAGTGTGCTGGTTAGCTGTGCATCTGATGGGTTTATGAGCAAGTTTTGTTACCCAAAGCAGGTACATATCAGGGGCCAGTCAGAATTTGGTACAAACATGTCCAAAATGTAGTCCTTAGTCTGATCACATAGTGACAGATACTTATGTGCAAATCCATTTAAAATAATCAAAAGCTGACTTCTGAAAATGGGTCTGAAACCTTGCTTTCTTTTACCAGGGTACATACTGATAGAGTTGGGAAGAGAATCAGGAAGGATGTTGTAGTCATTTGTATCATCAGAAAGATCCAAAAATTCATATGATTTGACTGACTTTATCTTTAATCAGTTGCCATAGAGATTACAGTATACTCCTAGGGAACTGGTAAACAGTGGGACTGTTGAAACCAAATGATTCTTTACATTATACATGTGAACAAATGTGTAGGAGTCCTAATATGTTTGTTTGGAACATGGTAGGTTCTTAATATTTGAATGACAGCTTAATGCTTTAAAAAGGGCTCCTTTTATGTCTATTAAAATTCTAGCTCAGAGTACTGCTGTGTTTTTGTTTACTTTTTTTTCCTCTTCATAAAACTATGGACTTTAAAATCCAGTATCTTTGGTAGGATAATTTATATTTCTTTATTATCCAAGTTTTATATCTTGGTATTTTTCTAGAAGTGGTACTTCTCGTGATTCTCTTCCCCTGTGAGAAATTAAATCCACACAGAAGCTTCCATTTCTGGCTGATGTTATAACAGAACTTGTTACTGCAAGGCTCAGAGCCTCGGGGCTGCTGTGTTCCTGGTCTGGCCATTTAGCATCCTGAAGGTTGAGACCTCTGGCTGTGCCTGGGCCTGCCTCCCCCCTCAGTGCTGCTGCTCCTGCCTTGCACATGCAGGAGAAGCAGGTGAGCCCTGGAGGTCCTCCCTGCTGGCCAGGGTGACCATAGGCAGCACCTTCCTTCCTAGGAGGACTAAACGATCATTGGGAAACCTTCCTTTATCTGAAGAATGATGCCCTTTTAAAGGAAGCTATAATAAGGACTCAACTTGAGGAGCAGATGATCTGAAAAAGATGACTCTGAATTAAAAAAAGACCAATGGGGCATATGAGCAACAGGGCATAGCAACTTCTTTCAAATGATAGTATTTGGCTAAATAAATGCAAACAACTGGGTTACTGATTTCTTACTAACTTGTGGGTGTAGTGCTGACAGCTGGGGAAGGAGTTCAGGCATGTGGTTTGGGGTAGGAGATGGTAAGCTGTTCTGTCCTAATAGTATGACGGACAGGAAAATGGGATTGCTGGCTGCCACGCTACCACCAGCACCACAGAGGGAACTTTTTTTTTTTTTTTTTTTTTTTTAACACAAGCTAAGTTTCTTTGCTGTCAATAAAAGACTGGCTAAGGGGCTATTTCTGTTTTGAGTTAATTCTTTTGTGGGCCTTGAAAGTCCGATAGTTCTGTGTATAATAAAGATAACAGATTAGGCAGGGATCAAACTTGAAGAACGAATTGGGAGGAACCAACAGGAAGGAAATTTGTTTCCATACTGATTGATTGATGTGTAGGTATTACTGTCCCTGAATCACAGAATTTTATTTTCCGGATGGATAGTCAACTTATATATACATTGAATTAGCCTTTACTGCAAGTATCATAGCTCACTCTAACAATAGAGCAATTTACTGATTTAAAGTAATATACACATCTCCATTTACTGATAAATTGAGGGATATTTATAACCAAGGGCTTCTTTGCTTTATGGGGGTAACCCCATTAAAAGTAATATGTATTCCATATACAATATTTGGATAGAAAGAAGGAAATAAAATCCCCCTAAATGCCAGCACCCAATGATAAAAACAAAATTTTGGAGAATTCATCATTTTTCTACAATAGACATGTCTGTATGTTCTTATAGTATATAGTTGTCAATATACTATATATGCATTTTGGTGTGCCTTTTTTTTTAAAGCATTTTAACATTGCACATCTCATTTCATGGTTTTTATAAACAGTATTTTTCTTTTAGTACATTTAATGTATTTATTTTACAGAAGCTGGCACAATTCTTTTTACGAACACAAACCTGGGCAAAGAGGGTTTGCCCTTACTGCCCGTGCAGTTTCCAGGTTTGGTGCCTGTGGCTGCAGACCCTAAAGCACACAGTACATGCTGGATCTAGCTGGAGCTGATTGAGTTTATATTATTATTTGTCCATATTGGAAACATCCCTTCTGTTTGAAGATGTGGAAGAAAAAGGTGATTAAATAGGATGTGGGTACCCTGTGATTGAGCTCTGCATAGTGAAAATATTTACTCAGGCTGGCAGATTTCTAGGATAATCCTTGCTATTTCATGGACTGGCAGGAGGAAGGAAGCTGAGCTCTGGCTCCCTGCTGGGCTCAGAGTGCTGATGTCTGGGGTTGCATGGGTAAATTCAGATATTCTTTTATTTTACATAATTGAGATCACCCACCCACCAGTGGCATGAGGACTCTAGAGTGTGAAATTAACACATCAGGTGAATTTTATATCATGGTAGCCTTGGGCTGGATTTTGCAAGTTAAATTTTTGCCTCAGCCCTGCAAAAGCAGTATTAATTTAGTACTGGTGAAACCAAACTGTTTCCATGACATTTCTACCCTGAGAGGTGAGAGGATAGTTTTATACTGAGATAGTGAGTCTTGCTGAGTAAATTGTTATCTGTTTGGTAAAAACTACTGTTGACCAAAAGTGATTATCCTCATAAAACTTAATCCGCACAGTGTAGAAATTTAAAGAAAACATGCATAAGTATGAAGGTTCAGGATGGTGCATCAGCTACCAGAAACGCCAGCTAACTCTTCCTAAAGACTTTTATGAGTGATATTCGTTATCTGGCATTCAGAAAAAAAATGATTTTTTTTCAATGCACTGAGAATGAATCTGTCTCTCAGACTTATCTAGTCTACATTACCCAAATTTACTAACCAGAGTATGTAATTAGAATGCCTGCTTAGTAAGTTGTAAAAACAAATATGCCCATCATGGGACCCTGAGTGCAGACCTCTTAGTCACGCATTCTCTCCCTGAAGGTAGGCGGAGGTCTGAAGGTCGATTGGCACATTTGACAAATCTTACAGGCCTCGAAGCTTCTTGCTCTTTAAAAGTTTAAATCTCAGTGAGTGATCTTTTCTCCTTATTTCCAAGCTTTCTGGGGAGATTTCACTGCATGGGATAGAAGCCCCTGGCAACTGGCTTTCCAGGTAGGGTTCTGTTTGAACAATGCAGTTAAGATTTGTCACTTTTTCCAGTAAGGCTGTTTGTTTTGGCTTACTCTCTCTACCAACATTGCTTTGTTGATGTGGAGTAATGATTTATATAAAAATACTATGCCTAAATGTTTTAAATTTATGACTTATCTATCAACTGATCACGTAACAGTCAGTGTCATACTGGTACACAGTGTTTGGCCTATTGGCACTCTTTAGTACTTGCTGGCAATATTTTATTTAGATGACAATTTTTTGTATCTTCACTGTGCTGGTTATCTTGTTAGGCAGGGTGAGAGAATACAGCATTGAATGGATTTCTTTAATTTCTAGATTCTCAGTCTAGTGGGATAGACAAGCATGTAAATAAGTAATGGTAATGTTGGGGGTCATGTCTGCCAGAACACAGAAGAGGACAAAAGCTACGGCTTCCCAGAGGCAGTGAGAATACATGGAAGGCATGGTAGCTAGAGAGGAAATACTCTTTTGGAATATTTGGGATGTTCATAGTGCCTGCAGTTGGGACTAACAAGGGTGGGGGAGGAAACTCAATGGTGGGGAATGGAAAGACTGGGCAAAGTCATTGGTTGGTAGGGCCTGTTATGTGTTGGTGTTAGGAGGGTAAATGACAGGCATAGAAAGAAACGTACAAGGAGATTTTTGTAGACCCTTGACTACAATTAAATGCCCATCCCTGCTGTATGTGGCTTCTACTTTGAATATCTACCTGAATCTTTGAGCCCTTTATCTTATGTCTAATAGGGATACTGATGACTACATCATGGTGTTTCTTAGGTAGAAGAGAATGCGTTAAATGGAGCTCTAGCCTGTTTATGTGTGTTAAATCCTCCCATTTGTCCTACACACCTGCTGAATTGTGTGGTAGAAATGAGACCAGCTCCATAAACATTTTCACTATCCCCTACCATGGATTGGACAGGCACCATGCAGCATTAGCCATTCATTTCCTTCTAGTTTAGTATTTTACTGAGCTGCCCTCATAAGTTTTTGCTAATCCTCATTTGCTCATGGAACACAGGAGAAAATTCACCTTTGTTGGGTGTGGGATTTCTTCTGCATGGCTTCTCTCTCCATTCTTGACTGCCTTCCCAGAGCTTTAATAAGCACTGGCCTATCTCTCTCTTGGCCCAACTGATTGCATCTGTCCTATAGTCATTGAGATTTTGATATCTGAGTCTAAACAGTTGAGTGAAATGAAATGAGCTTTCAGAGAAGTGTTTAACTTTTTCTGGGTAAAAATTATCTTATCTGTTTTTTTGCAGACTGAGGTCTGACCCCGGTGCTCACTATCTCGGAGCTATTCAATTTTTTTTTTTTAAGTGTTTGTATAAGGGAGGATAAGATGCCTTGTTTTACAGAGCAAAGGTTCAAAGATTCTCAAGTGCAATTGAAACCTGCTGCTGAAGACACATAATTTCTTTTGCCTTTATCTTGTTTCTGTCTCTGTTAGCTTTTCCCAGACAACACACTTACCTGTCTGGTTTCTCCATATCTGAATGGAGTTTATGTGCCATTCATTGATAGCTGCCTTCTAAATTGCAGGGATTCCATTTCCATCAGTGTCTATGAAGCATTAAGGCACATTTGCAGAATTTATCACCTGGTATGTTAAACTGCACTGTGGCCATACGTCGTCACTAAAGGGAGGGAAGAAATTTGGGGTTCAATCTTTCTTTTAGAAATGTAATCGAGATTAGTTAATTTTGTTATCTTTAACTTAAGCAACAGCAGCAGCAACAATAAAAAACCTGGCATGCCCACAGATTCAGTAAATGCTGGGGAAATTGGAGGGGTTAGGGCTGCCAGCAGAACTCAGTTGAGTTTAGTTCGTTCCTCTAAGTTTTGTAACAGGCAGAGATGTAAGCTTTTATCACAGTGTACACATGAAACTTCTTTAAACAGCTCAGTAGATTCTGAGTTCCTGCTGCAGATATTTCAGACTGTGTACACTCATGTTATCTTTGGTTATAATGTCATCTTTAAGGAATCCTGTGTTAGCTGTTCAGTGTCTCTCACCAAGTTGAGGTGATCCTTGAACTGTTGACAATCTTCTGGGTTAACTTTGGCTTGTCATTACTTCAGAATGTTATTCAAGGACATTATTGAATGTCAAGGTTGCTAGGAAAGCAACATATTAATACCCTTGTGAGCTTAATACCTTTGTGATGGATAGATTTTTTTCTGTAATGGAGAATTCATAGAATGGTTTTGTTTAAAAATTTTTTGTGTGCTTTCTGGGACTTAGAATGGAGAATCCTCTATCTCCCGCTGTTATGTCCTTTCATCCTTTCCTTTATTTGGAATTTCCAGAGACTGAGTAGGCGACTTCATTCTTTTTTTGAATCTGCTGATTTTTCTGTGAAGCTGATGTCATGGTCTAGACCTTTACCCTTACATATGCTAATTATTAGATTACATTCGGCCTGAGGAGGCTTTATTAGAGGGGTTGAAAAAGGTGGCTTATTATATATCAGCTGTCTGCTTTGTCTTGGACTTTGTAATACTTTGGTGAGAGCCTGTATATGGTGCAGCAGTTTTAGGCTGTTCATTCTGTGGCCTTTGGTTAGTTTGTCTTCAGGAGTTCTGAGTGGGCTTTGGGGAAACTGACTCCTCATTCAGGCTGGAGGTGTTAAAGATCAGAGTGGGGTTTTGTTGCTTCAGGTTGGCTTTAGGGAGGCAAAGGGTAGCGTTATGATTAGAATTACCTTCAGAATTGGCTCCATAAGTACCTGCTTTCCCACTGTGGCATCAGATCACTATGGAGGTGAATTGTTGAGTTTGAAACACTTTTATGTTTAATTTTGGGTATGAGAGTAGCAACTGAATATGAATATGTTTGGTGGTTTCATTTGTTCAAAGATGTATCACGTTTTTTCTCAGTACTGCTGAGATTAGTGATGTGATTTAGAGTCTAGAAGTTTTTCAGATGTTTGTGTTGTAACTGATTTTAAAGTAAAAACCTCTGCCAAAATTGAATAATTAATGTACAGAAATATGTAAACTCAATTTTTGGTTTAACTTATTTGCTTTTTTCCCCCCATGGACAGGTATTTTAAGGAAGCAAGCCAAATATTTAATAGAGAGAAAGGGACATTTAATTTTTGCTACCCAAATGTATGATGGGCAGATTCTTTCACTTAGAAATTCACTGTTGGAAGTTATTTCCTTATTGTTATTTTAATAAAAATAATTGAATCTTTTTTAGTCTGTCAGATAAAATTAAACCAAGAAACTCCATGGAATGCCTGAGAACAACACCCGACTCGCCAGCACAACAGCTGCAAGGCCAGGGTGCACACTAAACAAGGCTGATGCAGATCCATTTCTAGAAAGAAAACATCAGCACGTGTGCGGTAGTGTCAAGATATGTGTGCATTACATAAATATCGCGCGCCAGTTAAAATAAGTAATTGCTTTATTCTTTATGACACCAGTGTGCCTGCAAAAGCAAACTGAAAAGAAATCTAAATAGTACTCTGAGAAAGAATAAAGGGAACTATTTTTAGGGTAGCATTGTGGAAAGACTTTTCCTGTTGAAGGCTTTGGTATTTGAGAGGCTGGATAAAGTTTGTTAAAAATAGGACTTTAAACGTAAATATTTTATTTCATAATCTCTTCTTATAGCACACTTAACCATGTCTTTTCCTGTGTATTGTGGACATCTCTGTCCTGCTGTTGACGTTTCAGACAGTCCAGCCACTGATGTGCTATATCTGACTTACAGATTGTTCCCTCCTTGTCCTTCTCTTCTGGTTTCCTCTGATGACTGTGTTTAATTCTACTGCTTGTTAACATTCATCCCTCAGAAGGACAGGCAGGAGAGCAAGATAGAAATTTAAAATCTAATGTATCTATTTTGATTCTTAATAGTTATTCTGGTGGAAAAATCTTCTTGGAGTTGAAATTGTGAAACTAATGTTGTGGAAAGATTGGTATGTTAATCTTGCCTCCTGCAGTAGATTATAAACTTCCTGAAGTCAGGGCTCATGCCTTAGGCATTTTTCATCACCTATCTTGGGGACTTGGCAACTGGGAAACGCTTAATCAATGCTTGAATTAATCAACGCTTGAATGAGTTACTAGAATTTTGATTTCGTTGATGCCTTTTCTCTGTTCGTTATCAGAAAATGTTTATTGGTCACTTACTGATGGCTCTAGCTCTGTAACGAATATAAATCTGTGTTTGTACTCTTGGAATTTATTTTCCGATAATGGAGATAAGAAATATTCACAAACTGTAGAAAAATTCTATGTTTAAAATGAGTTTTATAGTAGAAGAGGACTTAGATATATATTTTATAAGGGGAGGAAAACATTAAATAGATGCTCAGAGGAGGAAGAGTATAAATAGAGCAGACAGTCAAGCAACTCCTCTGTCTAAATCCTGGGTTGGCTCCTTCCCCTCTGTCAGTCTGGCCACTTCCCACAGTAGCTGGGGCAGGAGACAAGGCATTGCACCGTAGTGTCAGTTTGAGTGGTACTAGGTTCTGGTTCAAAGCAGTGAGTGCAATAGAGGAACAATGAAACAAGAACAGTGCATTGGGAATGAGGAGATGAGCCTGACCACAAGTGAAAATACAGGAATCTGCTGTTCACTCCGTGGGTCCTCTCTCTTCCCCTCATACCGCGTTTGCTATGATAATCCATGCATTTATATATTCTTTCATTCAAAAAATATTGATTAATTACTAAATCTGTCTTAGGCACATCACCGATTATGTAAGTCAGTTGAAACCACCAATCTCGTGGTTTCAACTTTATGCCCAAAAGGGTCAGGAAGAACACATGATGCTATGTAAATACAGTACATAAGCCTATTGTTAATATTCATAAAAGCTGACATTTAATCACTGCTTAATCTTTGTTAGGCACTGACTAAAGTCTAAATACTTTATATAAGTCTAACACTTTCTAACTTACTTAAAAACCTATCGTTTTCATGGTAAAGTTAAAATTCCTTGGCTTGGTTTGTAAGGCTCAACTCTTTAGCTAAACAACTCTCTCTGGCTTTAGCTTTGTAGCTTTTACTGTTCACTAGAAGTGGAATCATTTGCTCTAGCACAGTCCTCCAGGCCTCCTCCGTTGGCTACGGGCAGTGTCTTCTCTCCGAAGTGAGAGTGAAACGTCTTCCCAGGCCCCTTCTCACCTCTGTCACTGGAGCCTCTGTCCTTCCTTGAGATTCTCACCACTCCTGTTGGGAGTTCTACCTGTCAGTTTGGTCATGTTGCTTTTCATGTTTATTTACTTTTCAAATACAACCCATTCTCAATTAGTTATTTATTTACGTGTGTATGTATGTATATATGTATGTATGTATGAATGAATGACAGAGTATCACTCTCTTGCCTAGGCCAGATTGCCATGGCATCAGCCTATCTCACAGCAACCTCAAACTCCTGGGCTCAAGTGATCCTACTGCCTCAGCCTCCCGAGTAGCTGGGACTACAGGCATGTGCCACCATGCCCGGCTAATTTTTTCTATATATATATTTTTAGTTGTCCGGCTAACTTCTTTGTATTTTTTTTTTTTTTTTTTTTTTTAGTAGAGACAGGGTCTCGGTCTTGCTCAGGCTGGTCTCGAACTCCTGAGCTCAAACGATCCACCCACCTCAGCCTCCCAGAGTGCTAGGATTACAGGCATGAGCCACCACACCTGGCCTCTCAATTAGTTATTAATGAGTTTTTTTTATCAGTGTCCTCCAGTAAGCATGGAGCAGTAAGCCTGCTGACACCCAGTGTTCCTTAGATTCCTTGGACGTTGAAGTTGCGAGGAACCTTATATTAGGTAGCGTTTCCAGTCTACCCACCCCCCCCCCCCCCCGCCTGCTTTTTTTTTTTTTCCCTCTGAGACAGAGTCTTGCTCTGTCACCTGGGTAGAGTACAGTGGTATCATCAAAGCTCCCTGCACCCTGAAAGTCCTGGGCTCAAGTGATCTTCCTCCCTCAGCCTCCCAAGTACCTGGGACTAGAGGCACACACCACCACGCCCAGCTAATTTTTTCTATTTTTAGTAGAAATGGGGTCTTGCTCTTGCTCAGGCCAGTCTTGAACTCCTGACCTTAAGTGATCCTCCTGCCTTGGCCTCCCAGAGTGCTAGGATTACAGGCATGAGCCACCACACCTGGCCACCCCTTTTTTCGATAGATGGAGAAAGAATTGGTTCTGGGTCACATAATAAAACAGAACTTATTCTAGGGAATAAGAAGGGAATAAACTAATGTTTTCTGGTTTTGTTGTCGTTTTTTTTTTTTTTTTTTTTGAAGTGCCTAGTAGATCCCAAATATCCATTATATCATCTCAGTAAATCTTGTCACCAATCCTACCATATCCTTTATTACTTCTCTGCAGATGAGGAAGCCAACTTATAAATGTATGGTAATTTGTCCAAGGCCACCTAGCTAATAAACGGAGGGAGGAGAATTCTCATTCAGGCGGTTTTTCTCCAAGGCCCTTGCTATTTTCACTTGTAGTCAGTCTTTCCTCATTCATAATCCACTGTTTTTTTTTTTTTTTTTCATTGTTTCTCAGTTGCACTGGCTGCTTTAAAACAGTACCTAGTGAGTCCATTTAGCAATACCTCTCCATGTTGCCCTTCTTCCTTTTTTCTGCTTAAAATATTCTTGGGTATTTTAATAGTCTTGAGCATTTTAATTAATAATTTCAGAAGAGGTTTTTAGCGTTTCTGTTTTAGCCTATGCACCTGTTGGGTTTTCTTGCTTTATCACCTCCCCCTGTGAAGACGAGTTGCCAGCCTTGGTTCTGTTGTCTGCACTATGAAGACAGTAGTGGTGTTGGATACTTTTGAATGAGATTGATGCTGCTGCTCCTGCTATAGTAATTTTGATTGTAGCAACAACAGCCACAATTATTAATGTTCTGAAGGACAGAATCAGCTGTTATTCCAAATGTTCTTCTGATTTGTATAATGCTGTTTATCTGCTTTTCTGGTTGAAAATATTGCTGCTGTCAGGATTATTTCTTGAATAAATGAAGGTGGCTGCACAGACTCTCGTAGTTGGCAATGCTATTTGCTTAAGTTAAAGCTATCCTTGTATTGAAATTTTTATATAGATGGGTTAAAATACAAAAAAAGACATAGTAATTAAGTCTGGTTTGTGGTGGGTGGCTGCATAAGAACGTTCATATTTAAAATACTGAGAAATGTAAATATTTGACTTGATATAATGCAATCATACATCCTTCACTGGATCGTGATTATTTAAACCTTCTGTTGAGCTCTTAGACAGATGGTCTTTTGAGTAATGAACACTCTCCTTTGAATACAGCAAGATGCCATTTGGTAAATTGATGAAGTGGCATTATTAATAAATATTTCATGCAACAAGAAAAAAAGTCCAAAGTAGGAGTGGGTAGTTGCAGTTTAGAAAAATTCTGAATTCCATTTTATGGAGAGTTAAGAGTATAATCCCTTTTCAGTCATGTGAACAGCTATTCTCCGTTTCTGCACAGGAATGAAAAAGAAATTCCCTGTCACGGTTATCGCCATCACACTGTATTTATTAAGAATCTCTGCCTGTGTGTGACTGGGCTTCAGAATGATTTAGAGTCTCCCTCCCTGCCAGTTACTATAATCTAAGGCAACAGTGATATGGTAAGCTAGGGACATAAAGAAACAAAATGAATTAAGAAGAAAAATAATATTGCCCGTTGTTTTTTTATGTTGAAACTTGAAATGTCAGTTGCATCAGCAGATTTTCAGTTTAAAAAAACTTAGTTTTTCCTGCCTTATTAGTGCTCCAGGCTCCTCAATCCCCCAGAATTTTAGGCAAATAGTGGTACTGTGCCTCACTTATTTGTAATTATTAGGAAAAATGTGTCCCATTTACGTAAATTTCCCACATAATGGAAGCTCCGTCAACATCAAGTAACCTATTTTAGTCATTTAGCATATATTTTTTTAACAGTTCCTTAGAGTTTTCTCATAACTACTTGCCTTCTCCCCTACCAAGTGCTTACACTCTAAAGTGGTCAGCTGGTCAGCTTTAATTCTATATACTTTTTCTACAATCATAACAATTTGGCTTTTAGATCTCTTCTTAGGGGAATAATTAGAGAAAGCCACTTAGAAGAGTAAAAAGCATGTTGAAGAGGATGGTCATGTAAGACTAGAAATATCTTATAGTCAAGCCTTAAGAGAAAGAAAGGGGATGGGGGAGAAGGTCCTGTGTCTGCGGAAGGGAGGAGGACATGAGGTCTGCCAGGTAGGCTGGAATGGAGGCAGCAGGGGAGGGCTTTGCTGGCTGTTCTTTCACCTCGGATGGGGGGAGGACCTTGCTTGAGCCGTGTGGAGGGGAGGGTGCTGGCAGTGCAGGCTCAGCACCAAGACTCCAAGATGCCAAGTCCCTTTTGGCGTGCAAACCCTGACCAGTAAAAGGAAGCTTCTCTGTCTGTTTTGTGCCTTCTATGTTGAAGCACCCCTTTGTCAGTTCTATGCAAGCCTCTGGCTGTGCATGGGGCCTTGGTCTTTCCAGAGGCTGGAGCTCTTCTTTGCGGTCCTGCACCTCATCCGCCACTCCCTTTCCTGCCTTGTCCCTGCACTGATCGTTCAGGCTCTCACTTTGTGCCTTTGCACATGCTGCTTCCCTTGCCTGGATCAGTGCCAGCCCTCTGTGCTGTGTTCTGCCCTGGCCTGATGGTTGATCTGTGCCCCGTCTGTTCAGAGGAGTTTGGATCCTGTTGGAATGTGTCATTCACACTATCCCCAGACTGTGGGAGGCCTGGCTGTGTCCCACTTTTCGGATACTCCTGCAGTGCTGGGCTGGCTACCTGCCTTCAAGTAGGTGCTTCAGTATATATTTGTTGAAAGAGTAAATGAATGAAGTATATTTAAGGAACTGTCATTGTTTGGGTTTAATGAAACAAATGTTTTGCCTTCTATGAGTCTTAATATTGTGAGAAGGTAAATACCAAACAATAAAGATATTCTGGGTTTCAAACTAATTATGAATTGAGGAAAGGGTGTATGGAGGTAGGAAGCAAATTGACATGGTGAATGAGGTTGTTTGTAGTCTGAGAATATTCCCTGGGGAGTAGGGGTGGCTCTTCAGCTGTGTTTGCTTATCATACAGAGCCTTAATCTTCTGACGCTCACTTAATAAGGCAGCCACGGAGCTACAGAATAAAGCCATACAGTTCTCGAATCTGCGGTTTATAGAGTCCACCAGAACCCTTGGGGACTAGGTATCTGTCTGCAGTATATTCATGATTACTACAGCAATATTCACACTAGTATTTATTTTTCTTTTGCTCAAGTAATTACTCTATAAAAGAGCTTGTCTGTAAAAAGTGGCTTACATAATTATTTCTATAGAAAATTGGTTTTCTGCTTGCTCTTGAGATTAGTGTATGAGAAGAATAGAAATCATACTTTGCAACAACCAATAGTGTGTCAGGCCATAGTCTGGGCTGTTGTGTATCAGGAGGTCACCTTTGCACGGCACAGATGTTAAACCAGCCACTGTGAGCAGCGTTGCTTGTGCCTTTGTCACTGCATTCACATCATCCACGCTCGGCAGGTGAGGGATCTTTACCAGATGTTGTTTATTCTGGAGAAAACTGAATACGGGGTAACTTTGGTTCATCACCTATCAATAGGAACTGTTTCATTAAACACTGTAGAGGTCTCAGAAAGTCCTGAACAACATGGGACCTGTATGATGTTGATGCTGATGTTCTTTCCTAGATTGGTAATTTCCAAAGTTTTTATTGTTTATTCACATTTCTGTGCCCCCCTCCTACCCCCCACCAAAAGTTGTCCCTGGAGCTCACTGTGAAAACCATGAAAACTGTGTTTCTGGAAACACATGTGACTAGAATGAGACCTCTGATTCTGTCCCTAGGGATTGCCTGATTGTTACACAGAGACCGTCTTGCCCAGAAAGGGCTTTTCATCTTGTGAGGGTTATAGTCCCATATCCCAGGGTCACCAAGACTTGATTTGGGAAAGACCCGTAGATACCAGTCTCCTGTCATTTATTCCAGCTGTGTGTGCTGCATATTAAAATTCTGGATTTTTTTTGGTGGTGGGGCAGGGGGCAAGTTATTTTTATTATTAATTTACAATTTTATTTATTTAGAGAAATATATATTCCCATGGTCCAAAAGCATAGGTAGTAAACAGTTTTCTCCCCACCCTCTACTCTAGCATCTACTTCCTTACAGCATCCAGTGTTACTAATTTCTTGTGTACCTTTCAGAGATGTGTTATGCATATTATAACTTATTTATATTCTATGGTTTGCTGGTGCTCTATCATGCTTTAATTTTGCCAGCTGCTCCTGCTACCTGGGATGCCTTTCCCTCTCCTCCCCACCTGGCAGATCTCCTACTCATCCTTTAGGATCTAACTTAGAGTTCATTTCTTCTGAGAAACCTTCCTGACCAGCCCCTCCCTAATGGTTGGCTATTTTGTTCTTCATGCTTTCATAGCATTATGCAGTTATCTCTTTCATAATATCTCTATCAACCTGTCTTAATTATTTGTCTGTCTCTTTACTTTACTAGACTTGTTTTCAGGAACTGAGCTTTTGTCTTCCAAAATGCCCACCGACCCACACAGTTCCTGAACCGGCACAGACATTCAGTAAATGAGTGGGACGAATGAACTGTGTTCATTAGTGTACTACTTTGTGTGATTTTTGTGGGACTGTGTTGAGTTTCCCCATGCAGAGTATGTTAGAGAATGTCTGATTACACGGAACATCTCCTCAGAGTCGAGTGCCTTGTTGTCTGGTACCACGTGTACTGTCATTCGGTGTCATTGATTACCTGGCTGGGCAAAGTCTTCCCGTTAAATCTTTTACTAGACAGAATGGGAGCTTCATAAAGTGTATTGACCCTTACTAAGGAGGAGTAGGCCATAAAAACCCTTTTGTAAAAGTAGATGAAAAATGGTAAGTCAATAGAGTGGAAATCTCAGAATAGTGGTCTTTTAGAGTTTTCTTTCCCTTCTCTCATGGAAGGCAGTGGACAACAGCAGAGGTATTTTTTAAGGTAAGGGGATATCTTTACATGCACAAGTAAGAATATGTTGTGTACCTAGCTGGCTGCTGAGAGCCTGGGAAATGTAGAATGTTCTTTTCCAGTCTTCAGATCAGCCTACTACAATTTATGTATTAAGTCATTCTAGTTTCCTTCAGTCTCAAGATTTAGACAGGACTTCAGGTGCACTAGAAGATAAAAATGGCTTTTTTTGTTTTTGTGGTCTGTGAACTACTAACAAGTTACAGTTTTTAGTATAACAACATGGTTGCTGATTGTGGGAACATCAGCGACACCAGAAATTCTGAGAAGGAAAGAAAGAAATTTCTCAGTCTGTAAATAATTTATGTTCCATTGTCTAGCAATTCTGCATCTATATCTTTAACTCTTAAAGGAAGCTAACTATTGACTTATTTAAAGGAGTAATATAGATTTTTATTTATTGATAGGGAAACAAGTCATTGATACAGTAATTGAAAAAATATTAATAGATCATTATATATAGAATTGTATAATTCCATTACTGCTAATTATAAACATTTAGATAATTGTATGTGAATTAGAATTAAAACTGGAAGGCTACATGTATCAAACTGTTAATAATACTTAAGAAAAGTTTTTCTTCTGTTTGGACTTTTGCATTTTTTAAAAACAGTTACCATGTTTTATCAGGAAAAGGCCATGAATCTTAGTTTTTTAGTAGGGAAAACAATCCAAGGACAAGAGGTTAGAAAAATGAGATTAAAATCACACCTTCTATAAGGGCGATAATATTATGTATAATTATATACTTATTTTTCTGTCTTATAGTTCTGTAAGGTAAGTGGATTACTTTTATAATGAAAAACAAAGCCAACTGTGGTTTTTCTAGGGCACTTGGACTCCAACACAGAGGCCTATTAGATATTTGATATAAGCGCTTTAATTCAAAGTTTTAAATCAGATATTAAAAACAAGTAATGGGTATAATAAATTAGAAATCAGATAGTCACCAAATAGATTGTTTATGGGCCAAGTATAAGTCCCTGTGAAAATTGCGTTTCACGTTTTCAGTGTCTAATTATAGGGAACTTTGTGCAAGAGTTTATGCTTACCGAATTACTGAGTAGTCTGTTAAAAATCATTGGGCATAAAAGTTGCTGTCACGTTTCTTGTAAATCTTTTTTAACATTCTCGCAAATAGAAATATTTTAATATGTGGTTGGCTGCTTTGGTGCTTCTGTAGTAATCTACATCTGGCTGATTTTTTTTCTTAGTAACAAAAGGTATGAAAATGAGCAAATAGTTGTGTTGCTGAGTCTGACCTGTTTACAAATGTATAAATCCTGTGAACTGCTTTAAAAAGAATTCATATGCTCAGTTCAGGGTATAGTAGGTTTCACGCCCATATACAAGGACTCTGCCTTAGAGAAAGGGTGAGGAGCCTTTCGATTGAGATAAGAACATGATAAAGTTTTAGGCACTCTGGTCCTTACTTTTCTTTTTGTGTAAGAAAGTTTCGCTGTATTGGGCCTTAGGTAACTTTTATTTGCTAGTGAAATAGGTGATCATAGGGCAGAGGTGTTCTAAGTGGACCTTTGTATTATTTTCTTCTTTTCCTCTGGTACATTTTTTAATTACTTTGTCAACCTTGTGCCAAGTATGTTAGGGCAGATACTCTTTTTGAGAGGTAAAGATCATTATTGCCATTCAAGCATTTTTATATTAGAAAGTCTTTATAGTCATTAAGTCATGTAATACATTTCCTATGTCCCAAGATTTCCCAGAATATGAAAATAGTTCAATGCCTATTTCATGTATAAGAGGATAAAAATTTAATTTTTATATTAGAAAAAATGAAGGTTTGTGTTGGAGGGGTTTACATAAATACATCATATGCTTTTGTGTATACTCATATTTATATATTTATATTTCATGTATGCCCATACTTAAAACATTTGTTGTGAAAATATTAATGGTAATTTTAGAAATTTTAATCTTTCTGAAGTATATACAGTTGACCCCAGAACAGCACAAGGGTTAGGGGGCTGCCACCTTCCTCCTACATAGTTGAAAATCCACATACAACTTTTGACTCCCCCAAAACTTGACTACTAATAGCCTACTGTTGACCATAAGCCTTCTGATAACATAAACAATTGATTACACACATATTTTGTATATTATATATATTACATACTGTATTCGTAAAGCAAACTAGAGAAAAGATAATGTTATTAGGAAAATCATAAGGAAGAGAAAATAGATTTATTAATTAAATGGAAGTAGATCATCCTAAAGGTCTTCATCCTTATGTCTTCATGTTAACTAGGCTGAGGAAGAGGAGGGGTGGGTCTTGCTATCTCAGGGGTGGCAGAGGCACAGGAGGTGGCGGTGGAAAGGGAGGCAGGAGAGAGAGCCTGGGACACTCAGTGTAACTTACTGGAAAAAAATCTGCATGTAAGTGGACCTACACAGTTCAAACCCGTGTTGTTTGAGGGTCAGCTGTATTGATTCTTTTGTAGCATGACAGAAAATCTTTTGGTAAATCATTCAAACTGTGTTTGTGTAGGATACATTCTTCTATTGCTAATGACACAGACCCAGGGTGAAATTATAGTAAGGATATTAAGGCTTTGCTCTGTCTCTTCCTTCTATTTAAATAGCAGCACAGTCCCAGGCTGTCCTTTGGAAGACAGTGACTGGTTGGTTGGTGATATACAAAGATACACTATACAGTGAGAGACCCTTGTAATACATACTGAGCCTCATGGAGAAGCGCAAATTTACAAAATTTACTTAAAATAGCTTCTGGAAGATTCTTGGAAAATGTAGCTGTTTTTCTGAGTCTGAGGGAATTAGTAGGTGGCAAAGCCTGATTTTTGTCATGTGCAACTACCAGTGTGTACAAACAAGGCAAGTTCCATTCATAGCCTTGGGCTATTTGCAGACACTTAGGGAGGAGTATATAGGAGTAAAAGAAATGTGCAGTTCCTCATGGGACGCAGCTGATCCCTGGAGGTGAAATGGGGAGACCCAGACTGTCAGAATTAAATGAGATAGTGTAAATGCAAGCACCTTGCTGGTGCCTACCCTGTAGCAGACCTGAGGTAAGGGCATTTTCTTTTTCTGTTAATCACTCTGTGGGGTTTGGCCTAAGTTCCTTTAACTTAGTCCCTTGGCCTTTTAGACAGTGGGAAGTATGGTGGTTTGGAGTCAGGTTGTTGAGGGGCCTGATTACTAGGCTGGGAAATTTGCATTTTATTCTGTGCAGAGGGAAACTGAAGATTTTTGAAGGTTTTAAAGGACTGGACGTGATCAGATGTTTATGAACGTCATTCTGGTACCTTGTCTTTAGACTGGAGTTAAATGCATTTTAGAACTTTTATCATAAAGTAATTACGCATTGTATATGAGAGTTTCTTTCAAGATGCACTTTGCATACATTAAATCAGCATGATGAGACCTACTAGAAATAATTCCCGATAGATAAAATGCCCACATCTTTAAGCATAGCATAGATGCAGCTCTGCCTATAGGCAAGAGATTATATTAGATAACCTCAGTATGTTTATTTATATTGGGTATCCTTGAAATAATTTTATTGAGGATTAATTAAATTAAATGAAATATGGCTTTTTCAGTCAGTAGAGAAATAACTGTGTATCCCAGAGAGACTTTACCAAGGTTACATAAGTAAGTGGTAGTGGTCCAATGCTATTTATATTTATCATACTGATAACTTTAAATTGTTACATCGTTACCTACAAATGCTAAGTATTCAGAGGATATTTTTATATATCAGACATAATCTGGTACAAAAAAAGGAATAAAAATATTTGTGTCTTCTCTTGGGGTTTAGATAGGTATTTTTAAAATGAGAGAGAGAGAGAGTTAAGGCTGAGCCCAAGACTTAACGTTCTTTGCCTGCCTCAGTGCCCCTTTCTAAATTACTTTTTATTTATCTATAGGATCAAGCCATTCCTTGCCTCCCAGATCATAGAAGTGTGCTCTACTTTTTATGAAGAGTGCTCCTAGAGACAGCTTGTTTGTGAGGGTGTAGTGAAAACTGGGTTTCTGAAAGTGTTAATGTGATTTTCTTTCATTATTTCTTTTTGTTAAAGTATCAATAAAAAACATCAAATGAGCAGATAAAGTTGAGGAGGGATGAAGTCCAAGTTTTAGTGAACTTACTGTACAGGAACCAAAATGCTGATTTACTTAACTCAGGGATGCAGATATTGGCAAGAAAAGAATTTAGGAATTGTTCAGTGTCATTAAACCTGGAGTATTGGGGGGAAATATCAATTATCTATCACATTTGTTAAAGAAAAACTTATTTGCACTTGGGTGTTAGAATGCAGGGCACACATAGAACCTACTGTTAAATGTTTTATGTTTTCCTTATTTTCAAATGTGCTTTTTATTACATGTATCTAGTAGGCTCTAGAGCTATTTTCTTGTTGAAAATAATAAATTATTAGTAAGTGGCAAGATACTCCTAGGAGTATCCCAGAGGTACTCCTAAGAACTTGGTGTAAGGATCAGCTTACAGTGGGTGCTCTGTGAATGTTAATGGCAAGCTACCTGATGTTTTCGTTGACTGTTGCTAATGATGATAATAATATTAATAATAATGATAATTTAAAAATCTGATCAAATTAAAAATTTTATAATCATACCCCACCAACTGGATCCACATCTTTTCCTTTCTCTCTCCCTCTCGCCTTTGCCTAATTTCTTTTTATTTTTCTCAATGCCTAGTTTCTCTCTTACATTTTTCTGTTTTTTCCCTAGTTGCTTGTCCTTTGCCCTTTCCTTTCTCTCCCCCTGTGACTTATGTAATTGCAGGAGACACCCCTAGCTGGCCTTTGTCTTCTTGTTGCCCTAGCTGATGTGAGTGCCCTCTGCCTGTGGGCCGCCTCCCTCACTGAGATGGAGTGGGCAATGGGGGACACAGGTGACAGGGAGCCCAAAGCAAAGGAAGGTGTGCCAAGAGGCCGTGATGGCAGAGGCTGGCTCAGTGAAATGCTGACTCCAGTCTGAAGGTGCCATTTCGTTGCTATCTTGCTTTCAGCATGGTGCGTTCTGTTTGAACTTTTAACTTAGAACTGAGAGCCAGACACTCTTCAACATGCCACGAAGATTTTGGTGCTGTGCGCCATGGCCTTCTCCATCCCACAGCGACAAATTAGACATAGACCTCCCATTTTTGTTTTGGCCTTCCAGTCTACACAGACGTAAGAATGAATAATGAAAACTGGTAAAATTAAGCTAAAAGGTTGACAGGTCACTGGGGCCTTCTGATGTAAGTGTGCCATGCTTCGGCTCCTGGTGGACAAAGGCAGGCCCCACAGTGCAGCCTGGGTCCCAGCCCGGTGCTGAGGCAAGAGCTAAGGCTGATTCTGTAAGATAGGGGTTGGGGAGGGGGGTGGGGGGGCGTGCAAAGTGAGAGAAGAACTGCTCTGCAGCAGTCCTTTCTGCTATTCCTGTGCAAACAGAATGAGATCCTTGCCTCTAAAACCTCCATCTTTGTTCTTATTGGTGCAGTGCTGTGCACTGAATTTCTAAGGTGATAGGCCCAGATCTACAAGAGGGAGTGCAGGATAGAAGGAAAAGATGCAGAATAGGAAATCTCTTTCTAAGTCTTCTCCCATCCTTGAAGACATCCAAATGATTTCCAGGGCTGTTTGACTTTAAGGAAACTACTTAATTTCTATTGGTCAAATGAAGATGGTAGAGTGATTTTGAATTTTCTGGTTTGACCTTTGAGTGACCCATTAGACTTCTTACATTTGGAAGTACTGGGAAGGACTCAGATTCACTTGAATACCTCAAGGCCTTACCTGAGGAGTCAGCTAGTTACCCAGAGACCCTAGCCCAAGGGTTTCATCTGGCCTTAGGTTAACTGGAGGAGTTCCGCTGGTTTACTTACAGGGATGTGTATAGTTAACCTGATGGTGGGCTGGAGATTGCAGACTGATGATGATGGTAAGAAAACAGATTTGCTGTTTGCTTGTGTCAAGCTGAGGAACAAAATACAATTTACAGGGTTTATTTGAGCCGAAGTGAAGACAGCTGCCCAGGAGACTCAGACCCACATGACTTTGGATATGTGCTCTGTTTGGCCTTTGTTACAAGCAGGTTTTTAAAGGCAAAAAAGGGGGACAGGGAGTGGGCTGATACAAAATTGTTTGTCAGGAATTCTCATTGGTTTACAGCAATAACATGGATTAGTGATAGGCCATGCGTTAAGCTATGGGGTGTGGGTTATAGTGTCAGGTGCAGCATTATTAGATTAATAGCTGCTCGTGGCAATAGCAGGCAGTTTCAGGAGACTGATGGATAGCTTAAAGGGGAGAGTAGGATCTGATTGCTGTCTCATTTTAATGTCTCTCTGGGCCTGATAATTTAAAAGGGCTCACATTCCTCAGATAAAAGTTCTTTTCTTTTCTCATTTGACAAGGAGACTCTGAGGAGAGGATTTTCATTCTGTGCTGCCATAAACAGGACATGTGACTAGTCCCTTCTCCAGCAATCAAAACAGGTTTAGGATGCATAGAAAATGAGGTAGATAAAACTTGTGTCTCTGGAATGTTCATCAGCTGGTCTGAGTAGGTAACAAAAATAGGAAAAAGAACATGATACTATATACACTTGCAGATTTAGATGCCGAGGTCAAATTTTGTCTTTCTCCTTAGTTGTGAGTCAGCCCCACCCACTGTCACGTTCTTGACGGCCTGGTGCTGTGAGCCTGGGGAAAATTTGAGCTCTCTCCTCAAAATATACCTTCAGTGGCCACAAAGGGATTGAAACAGTTTTTGTTATTTTCTCAGTTAAATGTGTATGCGTGCACGTGTGTGTATGTATATGTATATATGCACTTTGTGATAACAAAACATTAATCATAGGGGATTTTAAGATGGTACAAAATAGGAATTAGCAAAATAAAAGCTCTTAAGGCTAGCAGCATCCTCTATACTGTTTCTCCTTGGATAGTTTGAAACCAGCAAGATTAGATCTGCAATGTTACTTGATGCTATTTGAGTACCAGTGTTAAAAAGGTTTTCATGGAAAATAATGTGTGGAGGCTTTGTGGAAAGGGAGTTGGTGCTGTGCATAATGAGTGCCCTCATATAGAAAGATGCTTTGCAAGAATCAGATAGTGCAGTGACACTAGACATTCTTTCAGTATGGCTCATTCTGGAGACATGACCCCAACTGAGGGTCAGTTACTGCCCTGTGTGTTTGAGAAGGGAAGTGGGTGTTTGTAGGGTTAAGAGACCTTCGTAGTCTGTCCTATACCCCCTCTTCTTCTGCCCGACATGACTGAATCTTTCCGGTTCCTCTGGACAGACCAGAGGAGCCGATGTCAGCAGAAGATCCCCATTCCTGCCTCCCTCTGGGCCTGACCAGTGATCCGGCCCATGGTATAATAAAACTGGAGGTAATTTGAGCTTTGTGCCGCCACCCTTGAAATCACTGGGACTCTGTTGTTGTTCATATTTAACCAGTGTTAATGAGGGTTTGACCCCCGGCATTTGGTCAGTGGTGGAGTAGAGAACTCTCCTGGGAGAATGTCACAGATAACTTAAGTGACCCTTATTACAAAGAGGGTTATGCCTAGAATATTTTTGTCTTTCAGGATATCTTTCATCAGTGAATAAGTAATGGATAAGCTTAAAATATCTTACTTAGAGGTAGAAATAGTGTGTGGTTCCAGGTTTAAGGATCATGAGTGAACAATAGTACTGTTGAACACATTGCACATGGGGGCACTGTTTCTAAGCCTTACCTCCCTTACCCCATTTAATCCCGATGGCAGTCCATGTGAGGTAGGTCCTATGATTATTTCCATTTTACAGATGAGACCTTTGAGGCTTATGAAGGTCAGGTGACTTGCTAAGTCACAGGGGGTCAGTAAGTGTGGAGCCTGGTTCCGACCTCAGCATCTGACTCCACAGCCCGCCTGTGCTATTAGCCGTTATTATGCCATCACTCCTGTCAAACAGGGATGATGGACACGAAATTAAACTTTCAGGGACTCGTAAGTTAAGAAAATTAAAAATTTTTCTACATCAGGAAGTATCCCTTTTTGCTTCATGTTTTTAGTATATATTTAGTGTGGGACCTGGTTTATTGCTATTACTGTTCTTCTGAAGCAACTCTGATGTTTTGCTGTTATGCTGTTGGTTTAGTTATATACTTGTACACATATGAATGTTTCTTAATTCTATTGATCAGAATAGGAATTATTGAAGAAATAGGACATTCTATACTTACAAATTGTTAAGACACCACCAAATTAATACGTAATGTAATTACAACATGATATATAGAATAATTCTGAATTAAAACACATTCTCTGTGAGAAAACATATTCAACCTTTAGACACCCCAAATATTTGGACACAGGAGATACTGGTTTTGGATGCTTCAATCTGTGTCACCTCAGTTATTTCTTCTGTCATCTTAAGTTTTTGGGGGGATAGAGGGATTTTTATTTATTACTTTTAAAGTGAAATCGGCTGGGTGTGGTGGCTCAGGAGTTCGTGACCAGCCTGAGCAAGAGTGAGACCCCGCCTCTACTAAAAATAGAAAAAATGAGTGTGCAGTCCCAGCTACTGGGGAGGGAGGGAGGGAGTGGGGAGGGATGGGGGTAGGGGGGAAGGGGAGGAGAGGGGATCATTCATAGCAAGATTTTTTTTGAAGAACTCTTTTTTTTAACCAGTCTGTTTACAGACGTTTAGTGGTATTGTGAGCTATCTTTTAGTTCAGCTAAAAGGCTTATTTATTTTGTAGCCTGATTTCTCTCAGTTCCTGGGCTTTGCATGGCTCGTGTAATACCATGTGAAGCAGGGTGAAAGGAAAGTGGTTCCTCATGAGCAGTGGCCCAAGAGGATGGGGGTGGGGGGGGGGCAAATCAACAACTAAAGGACACGGGGAGCACTAAGGGGGCGGAGGGCATGCCTTTAACCCGCACTTGGGTGAGGCAAAGGCATAAAGTGTAACTGTAGTGTTTGTACCCTCACAATACCCTGGAATAAAAAAAAAAAAAAAAAAAAAAAAGAGGCCAGGAGAGCAGATGTGTGGGCCCCTTAAGCTAGAATATGGCCTTGAGCATCTGCGAACTCCTGGGCCTTAAATTAGATTCCCTCCAGTTTTCCTTAAAGGTGTTTTGTATGTGAATACCATCTATATACACAGGACATTGGTGAGAATATTTTGCTTCTTGGTTTCTGAGAAGAGGCTGTGTTGCCAATGGAGAGAACCATTTAGGAGGAGGCAGGAAATATTGGAGGCATAAGCTGGAGTGCTATCACCTGATTTTAGGTAACATTGACTTGTTTGCACCCTTTCCCAGCTCCTGCCTTCTCTGATCTCAGGCCTGTCCCTCTTCCTTCCTCTCCTTGACTCTGACCTAGCAGCTAAAGCTCTTCTCACAAGGTTCCTCAGCAGGCCCTCAGCAGCTCCAACCAGGCTGCCGGTGCCCTTTGCTCTGTTCACTGCCAGAATTGAGTTTCAGAGAATTCTTTCTGTTTTAGCTACAGAGCATGTCCCTAAGGAGAAAGTCACTTGAGACTCCAACATTTATAACTTTAATGGAACATTAAATTTCTTTCACGAGGAGTATGGCTTATTTATGTTTCTGTTTTAATATGCATAAAATCAGTATGCCTGATAAAAATGACTAATAGCAGTTTTTTGTTGCTTTCCAACATTTATAACGCACACATCACAAAGTAACTTGTTAAAAGAAATCGAATGATACACTACAGAATTCCTTACAATGAAGTATAATACATTTGATGTGAATGTAATGATTGACATTCAGTAGCATTTGGACACAGGCTCATGGTGCAGATCCATACTCAAGATGTGGAGTCTTTAGATGTGTAGCAATTAATATTATATTAATAAAAACACAACAGATTTTTTTTTAAAAAAAGTAAGATAAAATTTGTAACTGAAGAGTTATCTACAGAATTTTCTTTTTCATTTTGCTTAGACTAATTTCTAGACATGTGGGCTTGCAGAAAACTGCAATTTTGGTTTTATAATAAAACCATTTTGCCAATGAAGAGCATTAAAATTCAGGCTTCTGCTTGTGTCATATTTCAGACTAAAGACATTTTACAATCAAACCAGGAAAATGTGAAAATAGAGATTTATAATGGAAATGTTGATTCAATTTGAGCTGAAGCCAGACATTCATGAGGGAAAATTAGATTAAACAGTAGATGTTTAGAGAGACTTTAAATCATGACAGCTTTAAAAAAAACATATGTCGTGGATGTTTCCCAGGCTTTAGTGTACTTTCTCTGGCAGACTGGGCACCTAGCTCCTTGTTCTGTCAGCTGTTTATTAAACTCTTCCTTTTTCTTTGTACTAGTGGACACCAGACTTGCAGTGTGGAGTTTGGTGTTTGGGAAATGGATCTTATACATTACTGTAGGATCAAAACCTGATGTCAGTGGAAGTAATTTTGTCCTGTCATACCGTATTATATTTATGAGTATAAATTGCCATTTTAGATTGTGAGTATAAAGCTACCAGTTACAACTGATTTATTCCATTTGTCAAAGCCTAAGGAATACTCCATGCAACTAATTTATTTTCATACGCTGTTTAGATAGAAAGGGGAAGTGCTTGAAGATGCGAGGAACTGGGATCTGCTGGGGAGAATGGTACTGGGAGGGTTCCTTGAATGGCTGGGTGTAAATGCTGAAGTGGGAGTGTTCCCAGGGATACAGCACCACAGGGCTCTGCCTTGCTGGGACCAGCAGGACCTCGGCATGGATGTGATATCCAAGCCTAACGCAGGCATCTGGGGTCATTGGGACAAGGTGTGCTGTTTAAGCTCCCCCTTTATCTGATAGATAATTTACAAATACTTTCTCCCGGTCCATTCCATGGGTTGCCTTTTCACTTCATTCTGTGTCCTTTGATGCACAGAAGTTTTTAATGTTGATGAAGGCCACTTTATCAATTATCTTTTTTTGCCCATGCTTTTGGTGCTGTATTCAAGAAATCGTTGCCAAATATGTTATGTAGCTTTCTCCTTTTTTCTATCAGTTTTACAGTGTTAGTACTTATGCTTAGGTCTTTGATATATTTTGAGTTAATTTTTTTTTTTTTTTTTGAGACAGGGTCTTACTCTGTTGCCTGGGCTAGAGTGCAGTTGTGTCATCATAGCTCACTGTAACGAGTTAATTTTTGTATATGGTGTTAGGTAAGGGTCCAACTTCATTCTCTTGCATGTGGATATTCAGTTTTCTTAACTACCATTTGTGAGAAGACTGACCTTTCCCCCATTGAATGGTCTTGGCATTCTTGTTGAAAATCATTTGACAATATGTGTGAGGGCTTATTTCTAGGATCTCTATTCTGTTTCATTGGTCTATATGTTTGTCTTTATGCGAGTACCATACTGTTGAGATTACTATAGCTTTGTATTAAATTTTGAAATCAGAAAGTGTGAGACCCTCCGCTTTGTTGTTCTTTTCTCAAGATTGTTTTGGCTAATTGGGGTCCCCTGAGATTCCGTATGAATTTCAAGGTAAACTTTTCTATTTTCACAAAAAATATCATTGGGATTATGATAGACATTACATTGAATCTGTAGATTGCTTTGGATAGAACATGCATCTTAACAGTATTACGTTTTCTAATCCATGAACAGGATATCTTTCCACTTATTTGTGTCTAATACTTATGTGTATGTATCTTCCTTGATGGCAAGAGTACAGATTTGTATATAGCCAGGCAGACTTGCTGTTGGATTCTTGCTCTGCAGCTTAACACACAGTGTGTGACTTTAAATGAGTCTCTAAAGTGTCTATGAGCAAGGTTTCCTTGTCTTTAAGTGGAAGTTGTGTGGACGTTGTGTATTTATATCAAGGGTCTAGCAGAATGTGTGGGACGTCTTTTTCTTTGTGCCCTTCTGCCTACCTGGACATCTCTGTACGTGCACCAACTTCGTTCTCTGTGATTTAACCAACACTTTGCCTATTGTCTCTATATTTTAGACTGAACACTGGCCCTAGGACACCTACTCTGACTTAAAATCTGGTCTCCGTTTTCTCATTGAGTTTACCAGTCTCAGACTCTGACTCCAATTTCAGGCCAACGGTAGCTGCACTCCAGCTTTCTGTAGGGATTGGTACCCAGCCGAACCCTCGGCCACCTGGGATTCAGCATTTGGAGAACTGTGGCCTTAAATGAACATAGTCATAGGGCAATAGGGAAGGGGGTTCAGGAATGACTTTAAAGGGTAACCCAAGCATTAGCACTGTTTCTGAATTAATGCGTTAATCATGCCATATGCTGTGTAATGTTCTATATTTTCCAAATTAATTTCCTACTCCAAGGATCTCAAAGATGAATCAACACCAGAAACACCTGAGGAACTTGTTAAAAACAGTCTGGGGGGCCCACACCCAATCTCATGAGTCAGGATTTCTAGGAGAGTGGCTAAGGAATTTGTGTTTTTACAAACTCATCAGCTAGATCTCTGGTAACTGGCCTGGCACTGGTCCACAGGCCTTTGGGAACCCTTGACCCATGCTTCTGTCAGTCTAGGAATCTCATATTCAAAATCCAACAGTATTTCAAAATCTAGACAGCAAATGACAGAATAGAACATTGAACCCCAAAAGGCAGGTTTTTGTCTTGAACCCAATCTCGTTTTCTCTTCTAGGGACTTTAATTCCACAATCCTCTTTAGTATTTCTCCCACAATGAAAGTAGGAATCCCATTACCCTGCTATACTACTCAGAATTTTTAACGTGGACATGAAATCTGCATTTTGTTTTGTGTTTTTCTTCTGTCAGTCTGGGTATTTGTCCTGATTGGGCATTACAGCAGCAAAATCTCAGAATCTTTTTTTAAAATTCAAATTCCAGTTTCCTGGACACTTCAGTTCATTTTAACAAGTATTGCGGGATGTGCTTACTGCCCTCAAGAAACACGTAAACAATTTTGGAAGCTAAATTTATTTTTCATCCCCTCTACCCCCATTGAAAACTGCACAAAAGTGCAGGCAAGTCAGTATTTATTATGTGCCCACATGAATTGAACACATAACTGAGTTTACAGTAAGGAGTGATCAGTGTGAACTGGAGGATTCAAGATCTGACCTGGAATGGTGAGAACAACAGCACAAATAACTTAGTATTTATCAAGTCCTTACTGTGTCTCAGGCCTTATGTTTATAAGCATTTTGCAAACATGATCTATTTAACCATAAACCCCTGCTCCTCTTGCAGCCCTCTCCATCTTAATAAAGGTCAGCTTCATCCTGCCAGTTACTTAGGCCAGAATCTTGGAGTGTTATGGACTTTTCTTGTTCTCCTGCTCATCCTGTTCATCACCGCAAGCTCCCAGTTCATTCTTCCCAACGGGAAGCCATCCACTTCTCACCATCTTCACTGCTGCCTCCTGGTCTAAGCCCCCATCACCCTCTCTTGCCTGGATTATCGCAGTGGCCTTACCTTCATCCCTCTTCCAACCTTTGTTCCCTAGAGCCTTTCCTCATCACAACAGACAGGGTGGCTGTTAAAACCTAAGTCAGATCTCAGTCCTCTGCTCAGAACCATCCAGAGTGAAAGTCAGAGCTTTCCTATGGCCCATCAAACACTCCAGGATCTGAGGCTGTTGCCTTTCTAACCTGTACCTTGCTATTTTTGCATGGGCCAGGCTTGCTCCCAAACCCGTTCCCCAACCCTCATGTCTATCTATGTGGCTCACGTCCTCAGCCATCCCTTCAGGTCTTCCCTTAGCCACCCCATCCTTCTGTTAACACCCATCCCCACACCTAAACATATCCAGCCTTTCTTACCCTGTCCCATTATAGTGCATACCCTTTACAAGGTACGTATTTGTTTGTTTCTCTTTATTAAATTACTTCTTCCACCAGAATGCACATTCTGTGAGAGCAGGATTTAGTTTGTTTATTATCGTATCCTCAATCCTAGAATAGTACCTGGAATGTAGTAGGTACTCATAAGTTTCTGTCAAAAACATAAATTAAAACCTCTTTTTCAGATTCTGGGGGTTTAAGAAATTTGTTCAGGGGAACGCAGTAAATGGCTAAACCAGGATTTGAACTTAGATCTAACATCAATGTTTGTGTTCTTGATATCAGAGAGGAATTGTGATTATAGAATGGAAAGGACATTCCAGGGAGTTCCCTCCAAAAAAGAAAGTCATGGAGGCGGGAGTGGGTCCAGTGTATTTGGAGACATGGGGAGATTTTTAAGGTGATCTTAGTGTCTTGGTTGGTAAGGTGGATAGGTGGAATGGAACTCAATTTGGGTATAGCCTTTAATGCCGTATTGAGGGAACTTGAGAAGTTTTACTTTAAATTGGGGGTGATGATAATTCCTACCATATAAAGTTCTTGGAGTTCAAATACTTAAAAGTTATGTAGAAAGTGCTTGGCACGTGGAAAGTGCTTAATAATTGTTGTAATTTCGAGTATTTCTTGACAGCAAAGCAAACCTGGTCTGTTGTCACCAGAATAGAAACTTCTAGTGTTTTAGACTCATAAATGGTTTCTGGAGCATTCTCAATTTTAGATTTCATTTCTTTTCTGTAAAACTAAGGAACATAGCAAGTAAATAAATTGCCCAACATTTAGCTGTTTAATTTGGGTAGAGGATAGTTCAGTGCTTGAGAAAGGGGAAATAGGAAGATTTGAGGATCATGCAGTTAACTTTATTTTCATCTTTTAGAATGGTGTTGAAACCAGTAGCTTCCAATGCTCATGTGCATGGGAATCACCTCCTAAATCTCTAGCTTCCAGGGTCGCTGCAGGCCCTCTGAGCCAGAATTTCTGGGGCTAGAGCCCAGGAATCAAGGTATAAAAATCTCTCAGGTAATTTTGAAAATGCATAGTCAGGTTTGAGAACCACTGGTCAAAATCACCTCAAACTTGTTAACTTTTTCTTAGAAAGAATATTTACCTTTTTGCTCAGAAATCTGTTCCAAATACTCAAGAAACCTTTCTAGCTGTATTTTACCTTTATGGAAGAACTCAGTCCTATGCTTAAAGGAGAAACTCTGGCTAAAATATGCAGGGGACTGTAAATGCAAGTAAAATAAATGGTGAGGGTTCCTGCCCCCAGAGATGACGAGAGTTCTGGTTATACAGGAAAGAATACAGGAGAAACAGGTTGGTTCCCTGTCAGTGACAAGGGTCGGAGGAGTTCTGCTTTAATCATCAGTGACTGCTCATACTGAAGTCTGGGAACCGGCACTTCTCTCCCAAACTGCAGGGTTGATGGTGAAATGAGGCTTCAGGTGCTGATGACACATCACCTTGCAATAGGCAGGGCGGTGCTCAAGAGTGTAATAAGGACGTCTTATGGCTTGCTTTTGTCTTCTGTTGGCCAAAGTTGGCAACATCTTTTCTTTCCCCCTCACAAGAAATAAAGTAAAATTTGCAACTCTTTACTCCTAGCTGAGGAAAGAGAGAAGGAAATTGTGATATTTTCATTGCAGTCCTATAGTCGTGTCCTAGCTAGTCTCCAGTTTTGCAAATGTGTGGGATTTTAATCCTAGCAACTGGAATATGGATGGGAAGGTGCACAACTCTGCATATTATTTTAGCTAACATGAGGCAAGAACAACAGCCAGAAATCTTTAGTGGGGCATTCTCTTAGCCGAGCTGCTCTCTGGCACCCTTGAGCCCATGTTCATCCAGCGTACTTTGCCTTGAAGCTTTTTTTGGCCTCCTGCAAGCCAGGAGCCATGTCTTCCATCCTCTTTGCTGAGCCAGGCGCTTAGTAGGTAGATCGGTAGGTATGTTGTTTATTGATGGATGAATGATATAATGAAGGAACAAAGTACTTTGAAAGTAAACTTTCAGGGCAAACACAAGTTGTTTGGAGGGGAAAAGAGTCACAGACAATGGCTTTGAATGCATTAGATTTGCCACTTCTAATGGAAGAAGAAAGACATTTCAAGTAAGGGGAACTATATAAGCAAAAGCATAGAGGTAGGAGGGTATAGGGCAATCATGTAGGTATCTTCAGCCAAAAAACTGATACATGTATGCACCAACATTGATCGTTTTTGTTAATACCACATTCAAATAAAAAGTAAAAAGCACAGTGACCGTTAGCATTTTGGGACCCCAGTAGGAAATCAACTTTGTTCTCAACTGCTGGTGTGACCTTAGGCAACTCACTTAACTTCTAGGTTTATAAGGTGGGGGTGTGAGAATAGATTATCTCCCTTAAGATCTAATGTTATGATGTGAGTCTAAGTAGGTGATTTAACACTCAAAACACTAGACAGTGCTCTCTGCACAAGGGAAGAAAGAATGTGTGAGGCAAAACCAAAAGGTTCAGTAAAATGTGATTGTTAGTGGTGGTGTGAAGGTTTGGTGATATTTAGTGATATTGTGGCTGGGATCATGTCCAGGCTGCTCTGCCAATCAAACACTTGATATTCCCTTGGGATATTTGGGTAAGTAGCAGCAGCCAGCTGGGAACACAGTACCACTTGATTGTAAGATGGGCCTGTGCATAGTTCTCTCTGGTGATGCCAAGCTGGAGGGGCTGCTGCCTTCTTTCAAGGCCTGTGTATGAATCTACCCTCAGTCTGGTTCTAAGGTGGGTGAAGAGGAGAGATGTCTTCTACAGGAAGGAGGAGCAGCAGAATCGCTTGAAGTTAACAAATTTGTTGAAGTTAACAAATTTGGGTTCTGCTAGACAAAGTCAGTAATTTTTATTTTAGTTTTTAAAAATTTTTCTTTAGTCAGTGTTTTTATTTCTGATTTTTAAAGGCCATGGATAAATTTGAGAACCTATAAGTGACAGTAGAAAGAATGAAGCAACTCGGGTTCTAGTTCTGATTCTTCTGAGTCAGAGTCATTTGATCATAGGCTAATTACTTAGTCCACTGCCCTAAGAGTTTTTTCCTTGTTTGTTAAATGGGGAGAGCAGTCTCTCTTGTGTCTTCAGAGTTTTTCCTAGACAAAGGGTTTCAGAAATGGCTAACTGCTCAATAAATGTTATACATTAATATTAACATTTTGTAGTAAGGGTTACATTATTGGTCAGACAAGTTCTTTGGGTCTACTTGTGTTTTTTAGAAAGTTTGTGGTGATTTTTGTACACACACACACACACACACACACACACCCCTACCCTTTGCTGACTTGCTAATGTGAGATCTGTTTTCACTGCTGGATGTTCTGTTTGTCTCACAGATAGTCATTGTAAGTGAAGTTTCTACATCTCTCTTATTCATTAATTTAGAAATGAAAAGAAAGTTGTGATTTCCTATGACTGCAATTTTCATAAGGAAATGGGGTTATTAGTGTTCCTGTTATTTTAATAAAATATTATATATCTTATTAAGTGGTCATTCTTTCACTTTTTTCTTCAGGTAAAAATCTTTGATGTTAGTAACTTCTTAAAAAATAATCAAGCCAAATTAATTAGTGGCATCTGTAATTTAAAGTGGTTTATGTTTCCTTTTCATATTTAGCATTCAGTTCATACTTTAAAAATTCGAAATAAAGTATGTTTAGGAAGAGTTTCCACCTCAGTGCACTGGAATTTACTCCCTGTGGCTAGGGAATTGAAATTGTATCGCTTTGGAAACAAATGGCTTATTAAAGAAGTACATTATGGGAAAAAAATTCGTTAAAGATTAATTCTGACATGACTGTTGGATTTGAGTTCCCAGGAAACTTTGTTTTCTGGAGAACTAAACAAGCTAGCGTTACAGCTAGTCAACAGAGCGAGAACAATTATGAGTGAAATCAGGTGATTAAAAAGTAGGAAGTCCCTTCTGCATCTGTCCTCTTTTCTACTTAGTTTAGTTGACCTCAGAAGCTGCAACACAAAGTTTCCTGTTTTCTTTTAGGACAAGTTTATTGCTACAGAGGGACTTAGAATGTGGACTTAACTCAATGGATCCAGTATTTTTAACATTTTTCTTCACCCACTGGTTTATTTGCTGGCCTGTCCTTCTGGGAAGTTAAAGTATTTTATTGTGTCAGTAATAGTTGGGCTGACTCCCTGATATTTCATTAGCATTTTGTCAGGCCCCCAAGAAGACTAGTGGTAGAGCACAGGGAGCTTTGGGGAGTCTCTCTCAGAGGAAGACCTCATGGACCTCATGGTAGTCTGGGAGGAAGGACTCCTGGGGCACGTCCTCCTGTGGGCAAGGGCCACTGGAGTCCTCAGCCAGGAGGGTGTTAACATCCACAGTTGTGGCTTCCTCTGCTCGGACGTCAGGGAGGAGTACAGTGTCAGATGAGTAACTTGTCTGTGCCCACCTTTGAAGGATCAGTTTTAACTTTCGGATTGCCAACTTAGGGCAGGGTGTGTGTCAGGGGACTGTATGTAGATTCTGGAATTGGAAGAACTCCCAAGCAGTGGGTTAGGGAATCATGTAAGAAGTGCACACACTGTCTGGCATGGTTTTGAGGAGTTAGACTTGGGCATTGCCAGGCTCCGGGGTCCCAGGTAGGAAGGCAGGCACAAGTCTGGGGAGGAGGCCAGGTCTGCTTTTTCTTGAAGCAGAGTCCAATTTAGCTGGCTTTCAATATTGGTACTGCAGGGAGTAGAAGAGTCTCAGGAGAGGTTAGGCAGTGGAAGATCAGTCTGAAACTTGATGGCAACATTTTATATAGATAATATTCATTTTCTCAATTACTGTTTTGCTAGCAACTTGATCTGTTTCCTTTCCTGATTGTCCTTGCTCTCTGGGCTTCTGATTCCCCAGTTTTTAAATGAGCACAAGAGTCATTCTTGGGTGAGATGGAAAGAACACTGGCTGAGGACTAGAGATGCGCACAGGAGCAAACCACTTAACCTCCCTGACCCAGGCTTCTGTTTGCTCAGTTATCAGGGGATAAGCAGACTCAATGTTTTGCATTTGTGTGGTGCTAAATATTTTAGAATGCTTCTGTATGCTTTCTCATTTGGTCCCACAACATACGAGTGTGCTGAGCAGACATAATCCCCATTGCACAGATGAAACCAAAATGAACAAGTGGATTGTTGAGGGTCCCAAGTTAATAATGTCCCCAGAGATATGACACAAAATTCTTAATCTTTTGTGTTGTCTACACACTGCCAGCTTGGCAGTGTACCAAGAGTCATGTGAGGTGTAAAGCATATGAATTTATATTTGAGTGTAAGATGATACTATACCAGCCAAAGTAATTTCTAGTATGTGGGAATGAAGGACAATATTTTTGTAAATACCCACCATGAAAAATATATACTTTTAAAGTTAATTAGCAATAGGTATTGTTCATCCAACATTAATATCCATTCCCATCTTTAACTATCTCACCATGGGACTTTAAAAAGGAAGTGAGGAAGCTAACAGTGTTCTCATTTTATGCAAAGAAGATTAATATGTGTAATATGCTCTGTGTAATTTAAACATCCACTGTTTTTATGGAGGATTATTTAAAAAAAAATTTCCTATTTATTGAATTTAAAGTTTGTGTGACTATATGAGTTAACTTATATAGTTATGTAAATTGGGCATTTTAGAAAAATGTAAGGAAGAAAGCCAAAAGCACACATACAACTGCTTGGAATAGCTAACCATTACCATAATATAGGGATGTTTCTTTCCAGTATTTTTATGTATATAGATTTTTAACATACCTTATTTTATGTTTTATGTAAAGTTTTGTACATGGCTGTTTACACCATATTATGAATCCACAATGCCATGCATATTCTTTGAAGTATTTAGTGCTGTGCAGTATTCCATTGTATAGATATACCATATTTACCCCTGGCTACCAGCTGTCAAGACTGTCTCAGGTTTTTCATTGTTGTTTTGAATGAATATCTTTCCTTATAAGTTTTTTCCACATCTCTTATTTTCTTAGGTAGATTTTTCAGCTGTAGACTATTGAGCCAAATGATTTGAACAGTTTTGTGGCACTTAGTATGTATTACCTGATTGGTGTTCAGAGAGTGGTGTCAGTTTGTATCCGTCCGCAGCATGTGGGGTATCCATCCCCCCAGACCCTCACTGGCATGGAGTGCGCGTGTGTATGACACACATGCGGACAGCCTGTATCACTTGATCAGAGGTGATATCCTATTCTTTTAACTTGACGTCTTCTATGACTTGTTATTCATGCACGTGTCCTACCCAGCTAAGCTTTCTGAGGATTAGGAAGCTCTCTCATTCATCTTTCATGCTTCTCCCACCCTCAGCATCCAGTACCGTGCCTAATAGAACTGAATACATTGATTTACTGAAGTTAACAAGAGGTTTTTTGTGTCAGATAATAAACCACACAAAGCTGTTCAACAAAACTCAGTATCTTATAATTCAGATAAACATGAGAACAGTGCAAAGATGCCTTTCAGTGTGTATGAGTAGTGAATGGAGTTTCTTGTGTATTTGATACTAAAATTACTATTTAAAAAAAATCAAATACTAGACTATTGCATGGATTGGCAGGGGTTTCTTTTCATGTCCTTTATGCTAAATTGAAAGGAAGCATCTTCAGCTTTGATGGCTTTGTGGTTTACTTGTTGCTTTTTAACAAAGAATACATTGAAGCTATCTGCTTTGTACTGTTCAGTTTTTAATAGCATTGATTGATTTTAGTTTTGTTGAGCATCATGATACAAACCCTTTGCAAGAGTTTTCACTGTGGATTCAGTGGAAAATAATATTAGTGAGAAGAGAGTTGGGAGGATAGCTTCTCTTTGGAGTAAAAAACAGGAAGGATCTTTAATAGTATTTTTTAAGGCCTCAGCCTGCCCAGTTTTTATTATAAAATGCTCAGGTTCCTTTCTTTGCTACCCAGTGTTACTAAACTTTCATTTAAAGACTAGAACGGATTATTTCCTATGATTTTTAAATGAAAATAACAAGTACAGCTACATTGGGTGGCATTAAGTAGAAATTCTTCTGCTGTGCTTTCTTCAGACACAAATGCTTCAGCTTAAATTATTAATTGGAAGGACTGATTTCCCACTGTGCCATCTGTAATTCAAGGGCCACATTGCTGAAAAGATGTATTAACTAATAACCTCCTGAAGGAAGGAGGTGAGGGCTATCTCTTTTTATCTCTTTCTGATTTAAAAGGTTTCATGGAAAGCAGTCGATACCCACAGCTGTTCTTCTGTCTTCTTCAAAAAACTCCATGATCAAATTGTTCATTTAACAAAATGGCTCTTTGTTTATTCTGTTTTTGAGAAACAGATAGATGGACAGGATAGCTGTTTACTACCAGGAACTGGTTCCTGTTTTTTCTTGACACATAGGAAGTTAAAAATTCCAGAATAATCTCTTTCCAATACAATATAAAGTCTCTAATTTTAAACAGAAGTTGTAGTTGGGAAGAGAATAGTGTCTAATTGAATGGAGATGTTTTGGGCAATTCCCTCACTTTCTAAAAGCTTCTGTTTGCCTCTTTGAGTATCAGCTTAAGTATTAAAGTTGGTTACTGCTTTGTGTTTCTCTTATTCTTTGTACATAAATCAATTAGCAGTCATCTCGTATTTTATGAACATGCCTCCTTTACTTTTCCTTTACTGTGCTCCTTTGGAATAGTTGTGGATCTTATTTATTTGTTCAATTTCAAATCGGTTTGTTGATCAATAAATATTCATTAATTTTTTCAGCTATAACTTCTAGAACTTTAAATCTCATGAATCTTTACAATAATTGTTTGAAATAGATGTGATTATTCCCATTTTACAGATAGGAAACTGAGCCTCAGAGAGGATAAGCAGGTTTGCCACAGTCTCAGCCAGCATTTGGTAGAGCTGGACATTTGTTGAGTGTCCATATGCAAAGACATGTCTGTGTCATCACAGTGCTTGCAGTTTAGAGGAGGATAATGACAAGTAAATAAACTGGTATAAAATAGTATGGTGTAACTTAAAGTAAGAAAAAGCACGCAGGATACTATAGGGACCCAAAGTAAGATCAGTCACTTAGAGCTAACCCTAAGATTTGAGAAGGCGTCCAGAAAATACGTGAGCTGAGGTGTGACTGATAACACCTGTTAGCAAGTAGGGAGCCAAAGTGTCTTGAACAGGGTTTGGACAGGGGGAGCAGCAAGTGCAGAGCCCTTGGATAGGAAAGTGAAGGTCAACATGTATGAATATAGTGGGTGGAAGTCTAGCAGTTGGACAAAGGACCGGGCAGATACTCGTGGACCAAATCGTAAGTGGCCCAGGTTGCCTTGAAGCAAGCAGGCCTTTTTCTGAGGGAAATGGGGAACTATGGAAGGATTTCATCATAATCTAGGAAGGACTATGATAGTGGTTCTAACTGTGGTGGTAGCAGTTGAGGTGGAGATGGGCATGGATCTGAGGAGCATTTATTTTTATTTTTTTTTTTATTTTTTTTATTTTTTTTTTTTGAGACAGAGTCTCACTCTCTTGCCTGGGGCGAGTGCCGTGGCATCAGCCTAGCTCACAGCAACCTCAAACTCCTGGGCTTGAGTGATCCTACTGTCTCAGCCTCCCGAGTAGCTGGGACTACAGGCATGCGCCACCATGCCCGGCTAATTTTTTTCTCTATATATTTTTAGCTGTCCAACTAATTTCTTTCTATTTTTGGTAGAGACGGGGTCTCGCTCTTGCTCAGGCTGGTCTCGAACTCCTGAGCTCAGGACGATCCGCCCGCCTCGGCCTCCCAGAGTGCTAGGATTACAGGCGTGAGCCACCGCGCCCGGCC